>SJXQ01009851.1:152643-185586 GCA_006408695.1 Aepyceros melampus | reverse complement strand
CGCGGAGTCCGCTGGGGAAGGCCCGGCCCTGCCTCTCCCATCGCGTCCCCCGCTCTGCACCCGGCTCCCTGGCCGGGCAGGAGGCGTTGGCTGGGGCGGAGGCACCGCGCGGAGAAACACCTAACAGGTGTGACTGCGAGCCGGTGGGCATCCGTTTTATCTAGGGGACCGGGACCAGGGCCTGGCTGGCGAAGACGAATGGCGAGGCGCCACCGACCAGGGGCTGGGCCCGAGACCAAACTGTGGTGCTGTATATTTAATGTCCTTTTTCAAAGCCAGCTGTGTCCCAGTCACTGAGGATAAACCCGAGACTCCAGGGGCGGTTCCCTGTGGGGAATGTTGCCCTGGGGCCTGCTCCGCTTCGTCAATCTGTCCTGCAGCGGTTTGTTTGCTCCAGTCCAGGGGCCTGAGTCCCCCAGAAGTTATAAAATGATTGGAGGTCAGTAGGGTCAGGCACTGCTTTATCTTAAATCCGGAATAGTACCTTTGCTCGTATTGGCACATCCCGGTGCCAGTTTTTCTCCTTGGAGAAGTAGGTCATCGCAGAAATGGAGAGTGAAATAGAGAGCAGAGCAGGAATTCGTTTTTTCTTTTCTTTGGAGGTGGAGAGGGTGGGAAGAATCCAGAATTTTGGTGTGTTCCACTGCTTTTTCTCCAGTTTTTGAATCAGGCTTCGAATTGGAGATAACCTTCCAGGTAACTTATACTGACAACTCCACCGCCTACCCCCACTACCCCGGAAAAAAAAAAAAAAAAAGCCCACAAATCGTGTCTAGGCGGAAACTAGGTAAGAGTTCTAATTTGTAAGGAGTTCAGATGTTTCTCGGCTGGAAAGCTTTCTGGGAGATTTTCCCCCACCTTCGGGAAAATTAAAATTCTGAGGTAGTTCCTCCATTTTTAAAGCAATTTCTCTTCATTTCTCCCCTTCCTCATTTCAACCTTACAATCTGTGGCAAATTAAGGAAGAGAGAGAAATAAGTGTGGTGAGGAGACACGTTTTAAGGTGGTGTTGACACTTGAGTAAGGCTAAAGTTCTGACTGGTTTTTTAAAGCTTGACTAAAATGTGGTTACTTTGTAGATGTCTTTTGACAGCTGTCAAAAGTCAGAGCGTGGATGCTGTCAGGCTAGAACCATCAGGTAGCAGGCTCGTCAAACCTGTTTTGAAATAGAGTTAGCTGCCCAAAGGCCTAAGCAAATACAGTGAATGCTGGCTCCCTAGAAATACCACCAACATTTAGCTTTGCTTTAACACCAACATTTAGCTTTGCTAAAGCAAAGCTGAGTTTGTTGCTTGCCATGGCAAGAAAGCTCTGAATCTTGACAAAAAGTCTTAATAACATCTTGGAGTGGGGAGGACCTGCATGCATGCTAAATTGCTTCATCCATGTCAGACTCTGCCAGCCTGTGGACTGTAACCCACCAGGCTCCTCTGTCCATGGGACTCTCCAGGCAAGAATACTGGAGTGGGTTGCCATGCCCTCCTCCAGGGAATCTTCTGACCCAGGGATGGAACTGAATCTCCTGTGGCTCCTGCATTGCAGGTGGATTCTTCACCTCTGAGCTATGGGGGAAGCCTGGGGAGGACAATGTTGGGCTACTTAGGAGATTTTTAGAGTCTAGTTGAGGATGGGTCTTTCAATACAAGGGTTTGGTTAGAACTGGGTAACAATTTTGATATAATGGTTTAGGTTTGTTATACATAGCAAGGTGAAGGTGTGAGGTGAGGGTTTCAGAAATGTTGAGAATAAATAGTAACCTTTTTTTTATCTCCCTGGGGAAAGCTTCCTAGAATAGTAATACTGTGTTGAGGAAGAGAATAGTAAAGTCATGCTAGTGAAGACAGTTAAATAAAGTCATACCTGGTAGACAATAAACTGTCAGTGGTGTATGGTCTTGGGTTTGCACAATTTAATTGTGAGGACCAATTTGAAATTCAAGAGGGAATGATTTAAGTAAGGACAGATAAAGAAAACAAAAGAAATAGGACTGACATTGAGTTCTGAAATGATGCTCATCCTCAGTGTGGGTAAAGGGTTGGGGAAGGGGAGGGAGGTTGATTGACAGTTCAGTAATACCAGATCTGTATACTATATATTTAAAAAAATAACCAATTATTTTTTTTTTTGGCCATATCTCGCAGCTTGTGGTATCTTAGTTCCCCAACCATGAACCAGAGATGGAACCCAGCCGGGTAATGAAAGCAGCAAGTCCTAACCACTGGACCACCAGGGAATTCCTGTATTCCTATATTTGTGAAAAATTTGTATGCATATTTCTACAGTTTCATTTATTTTATATAATCTCTTCTTTCTTAATTTCTTGTATTGTATACTAAAGTTCCAAATTAAAGAATTTTTTTCTATACATTGCTTAAACAGAGGTGATTATTATTGCTTGTTGCCAAACACAGAAAGATTGAATAACAGCTCATAAACTTTTTTGAATATAACACTGTTAGAGAATCATCATAGAAACCTGCCCTGTTGTTCCATTATTAATATATGCCTTCTTTTTAAAGCTGCTTCTTTTTAACTGTGTTCCTTTTACTCTTCTTTTCTAATATTCTAACAGAGGAGTCACATGAGTATCAGAAAAGTTTCTCTTTGTACTTCCTCCTGCTGGCTTTTTTATGTCCCTTTATATTGTTAATTTTAATTTCAGCCCTTCTTTTTTGTGCCGGGAATTTCTTGGAGCTCCTAGTTTAGGAAGGCTGAGAGTGGGATTTCCTTGAGTGGGGCTCCCAAGGAACAGTCTTGGAATAAACTCTTTTAATTCATGAAGCTTGAAAAGAAAGCAGTAAGTTGTTTTGATAAAGCTTGCTTGAAAAATAAAATTTCGCCTTGAGCAGTGTCAAATCAGAAATACTTCCTGTGTATAATCTGTGCCTGCCTGCGTGTGCCTTATCTTAAGCGCACCAGGGAGACTATTTTCCCTACCCCAGTTAATTTTTTTTTTTTTTTTAAGGAAGTAGCTTCTTTTGAACAATTATATTCCTTTACATTGATTAGTGGCTTATTGGTAACATAAATGATCACAGTTAATGGATACCACCTCTTGAGTCCTTTCTTGGCAGCTGTACACTTCACGTATCAATACTTTGTACATTGTTTCTCTTATTTTTGTAAAGGTATGTTAAAACTAAATTGCAGAAAATTTGCTTCTCCAGAATATCAGCTAATAAGCTAAAAGCCAAGCTGTGAAGTTGTTTCCATTTGAAACTAAAGTTCATTTGTGCTATGCTGTCTTACTTCCTCTATTTTCATATTGAAGCCATCTCAAATAAGTTGAAATTGCAGTTTTAATAAGAAAAGAGATCCATTCTGTTTATAGTTTCAGTGAGTATTAATTTGCCAATTCAGTGACTGGTAAATTAACTCCTCCCTAGTTACTCTCTCCCTTTTGTTATCATGTTTTTTGTTTTAATCATCAATCTACACAGTCATTTTTTATACTTTTTTTCCTCTATGTAATTAACTTATTTTACCCTTCTTTCCTTCTGGGTTCCTTTACAAATTAGTAAATGACTATTTATTTGGACAAATGTGGCTATGTGGAATGGGTTACTATCTGGTACTTATGCAAGAATAGATGAAGTTAGATAATAGGAAAGTTAAAGTTGAAAGTTAAGTCGCTCAGTTGTGTCCGACTCTTTGCGACCCTGAGGACTGTAGTCCACCAGGCTCCTCCATCCATGGGATTCTCCAGGCAAGAATATTGGAGTGGGTTGCCATTTCCTTCTCCAGGAGATCTCCCCGACCCAGGGATTGAACCTAGGTGTCCCACATTGCAGGCAGACGCTTTAACCTCTGAGCCACCAAGGAAGAAATGAGTAGGAAATGCAAACATTCCTGTGAATGCTTAGTGCATGTTTTTGACTGAAATTCAGCACTACCACTTCCTGCTCTTCCAGTTGCTTCACCCCTGTTCATGGTTACTCTAATCTGGGGCTTCCTTGGCAGCCCAGTGGTAAAGAGTCCGCCTAGCAATGCAGGAGATGTGGGTTTGATCCCTGGGTGGGTGAGATCCTCTGGAGTAGGAAATTGCAACCCACTCCCGTAGTCTTGCCTGGGAAATGCCATGGACAGAGGAGCCTGGTGGGCTATAGTCCATGGGGTCACAAAGAGTGAGACAGGACTTAACGACTGAAGAGCAACAGCAGCTAAATAGAAACATGTATTTAGGAGAATTCCCTGGTGATCCAGTGGTTAAGACTCCCTGCTTACAATGCAGGGGATGTGGGTTTGATCAGTAGTTGGGCAACAGGATTCCATATGCCTCTCCATGTGGCCAAAAAGAAACAAAGCAAACAAATAAAAATGTATTTAAATATATTTTTTCTTCCATCAACAAGTAGCATTGGAACACTTCTGAACAATATTTTGTGCTATGTCTTGTACATACAGAAATGAATATGACAAAGTCTGTCCTTTTGGACTTTATAATGTTTTACAAAAGATATAGNCTTGCTTTTTCCATGATCCAGCGGATGTTGGCAATTTGATCTCTGGTTCCTCTGCCTTTTGTAAAACCAGCTTGAACATCAGGGAGTTCACGGTTCACTTTATATCTTCTTTATCCATTTTTATGTTGATGAATATGTACATTGGCTCCATGCCTTGGTTATTGTAAATAGTGCTGCAGTGAACATTGGATGTATGTATCTTTTCAAATTATGATTTTTCTCTTGGTATCTACCCAGGAATTTGATTGCAGAATCTTACTGTAGCTCTACTTTTAGTTTTTAAAAGGAATTTCCATACTACTCTCTATAGTGGCTGCTCTCCATAATGGCTGTATCACAGTGTAAGAGGGTCTCTTTTTTTTCCCTAAATTCCTCCAGCATTTAATATTTACCATAATGTCCGTTCTGACCTATGTGAGGTGATTCCTCATTGTGACTTTGATTTGCATTTCTCTAACAGTGATGTTGAGTGTCTTTTTGCATGCCTTTTAGCCATCTGTATGTCTTCTTTGGAGAAATGTCTGTTTAGATCTTCTGCCCATTTTTTAATTGGGTTGTGTTTTTGTTGTTGTTGTTGTTTATTTTTTTTTTTTAATATAAGAGCTGTATGAGTTGTTTGGATATTAACCCCTGTTGATTGCAGTTTTTGCAAATATTTTCTCTGGTTCTGAGGTTATATTTTTTGTTTTGTTTGTGGTTGCCTTTGTTATGCAAAAGCTCTCAAATTTAGCTAAGATCCATTTGTTTTGTTTGCTTTTTTTGGTTTTTATTTCTAATATTCTACGAGATAAGCCAAAAAGATATTACTGCAATTTATGTCAAGTGTACTGCCTATGATTTCCTTTTCAAGAGTTTCATAGTATCCAGTTTTACGTTTAAGTCTTTAATTCATTTTAGTTTATCTTTAAGTCAGGGAGTGTTATAATTTCATTCTTTTACATGTAATTGTCCAGTTTTCCCAATGCCACTCATTGGAGAAACTGTCTTTCTTCGTGGCATATTATTGTCTCTTTTATCTCAAGAAATTTGATGATGAGGTCAGGAAGCAACAGTTAGAACTGGACATGGAACAACAGACTGGTTCCAAATAGCAAAAGGAGTGCATCAATGCTGTATATTGTCACCCTGCTTATTTAACTTATATGTAGAGTACATCATGAAAAATGCTGGACTGGAAGAAACACAAGCTGGAATCAAGATTGCTGGGAGAAATATCAATAACATCAGATATGCAGATGACACTACCCTTATGGCAGAAAGTGAAGAATGAAAATGTTGGTGTAAAGCTCAACATTCAGAAAACGAAGATCATGGCATCCGGTCCCATTACTTCATGGATAATAGATGGGGAAACAGTGGAAACAGTGTCAGACTTTATTTTTTTGGGCTCCAAAATCACTGCACATGGTGATTGCAGCCATGAAATTAACAGACACTTACTCCTTGGAAGAAAAGTTATGACCAACCTAGAGAGCATATTCAAAAGCAGAGACATTACTTTGCCGACTAACGTCCGTCTAGTCAAGGCTATGGTTTTTCCAGTTGTCATGTATGAATGTGAGAGTTGGACTGTGAAGAAGGCTGAGCGCGAAGAATTGATGCGTTTGAACTGTGGTGTTGGAGAAGACCCTTGAGAGTCCCTTGGACTGCAAGGAGATCCAACCAGTCCATTCTGAAGGAGATCAACCCTGGGATTTCTTTGGAAGGAATGATGCTGAAGCTGAAGCTCCAGTACTTTGGCCACCTCATGCGAAGAGTTGACTCATTGGAAAAGACTCTGATGCTGGGAGGGATTTTGGTGTTGGAGAAGACTCTTGAGAGTCCCTTGGACTGCAAGGAGATCCAACCAGTCCATTCTGAAGGAGATCAACCCTGGGATTTCTTTGGAAGGAATGATGCTGAAGCTGAAGCTCCAGTACTTTGGCCACCTCATGCGAAGAGTTGACTCATTGGAAAAGACTCTGATGCTGGGAGGGATTGGGGGCAGGGGTAGAAGGGGACGACCGAGGATGAGATAGCTGGATGGCATCACGGACTCAATGGACGTGAGTCTGAGTGAACTCCGGGAGTTGGTGATGGACAGGGAGGCCTGGCGTGCTGCGATTCATGGGGTCGCAAAGAGTCGTACACAACTGAGCAACTGAACTGATGTGACTGAAATAAAATGGTGATATTTGTCTCCATGATGAAAGCTATTGGAGTGTGGTCATCTGGACCACAAATGTGTGGAGTGAATGACAACTTACTAATTTTAAGAAGACTATCTCACAAGAAGAGGAATTCTCACAGATGTCTGTATGAAATGCCAGCGATCATCACCTATGGAGCCTGACTTTCTATTTATTTATTTATTTATTTATTTGACTTTCCATTTAGGTCAAATAACTTCTGCCCTTGGTGACTTTATCCACATTCTGTTGCAAAGTTTCTTTGTACAATGCAACATGGATCAGTAGGTGTTGCCTATTTTCTTTTGCCCCCTTAAGTAGAAATTTAATTTATTTTTAAATTTTGTTTCAAATTCAAGTGTCCTTTCTTTTTAACTATCTGTCACTCTCATCATATTTTCAAAATGTTTGAACTCTTGAAGAACTGTGTTGGAAATCAATCTACATGCTACACAGAGAATAGATATTTTTTGTATATAAATGCTATGTATTCTGGTTGTACTTTAATACCAGTTGGAAATATTTAGTAAAATATTCCATAATTAAAAGAGCAAACACAGATTTTAAGCTTTAGTGAATTGTAATTATTAAAGATTTCAAAGGGATAAGGGATAAGACATTATATCTATTAAAGTAAGAGAGGACCTAAAAATATGAAAGGAAAAGAGCTAAAATATTGAACATGGTTTAATTTTGAATTTTGACTATTTCAAATTGCTGGAAGAATACTTTTTTAGAACAGTAGTTATTAAACAGGATCAACATAAATTCTGTACCAAAGTTGAATAAGAGTGAGAAGGGTTTTGACTTTCTAGCCAGCAACTCTAGAAAAAATTAATCCTCATAAATAGAACTTATTCAGTGAGTTTCATTTTATAAAATAGTTGTCAAAGATAAGTATTCCAAGTGCAGTAAAAAAATGTAGCATCTATGAAAATGCTAGGGTTTCAATATTTACATAAGCAAGAACAGGAAAAGAGCTTTAAGAAAATACTCCATTAGTAGAATTTTTTTTTTTGCTAGGCAGTTTAGGAGAGATTCAGTTCAGTTCAGTGGCTCAGCAGTGTCCGACTCTCTGTGACTCCATGAATCGCAGCATGCCAGGCCTCCCTGTCCATCATCATCTCCGGAGTTCACTCAAACTACCGTCCATCAGGTTGGTGATGCCATCCAGCTATCCCATCCTCTGTCATCCCCTTTTCCTCCTGCTACTAATCCCTCTCAGCATCAGAGTCTTTTCCAATGAGTCAACTCTTCGCATGAGGTGGCCAAAGTACTGGAGTTTCAGCTTTCTCGCTGTTCCTGCACCATCACAGCCTGGCACTCTCAGCCACTGCCCCTGACCTCGGACATGAGGTAACTCCTCTTGGCCGCAGTCCCTTGGGCATGGGGTCCTCCAGGTTTCTGCCCCTGACCTCGGACGCGGGGTAGCTCCTCTCGGCCGTACTAAGTGCGCTGGTCGCAGCCGCCATGTTGTCAGTATTTATAACAGCATAATTTTTCTTTTTGTTTTTCTCGCTCCACCTGGCACGTGGGATTTTCAGTTCACCGACCCAGGATCGAACCTGCACCCTCTGCATTGGAAGCACAGAGTCTTCTCAGCAGACAAATCCCAACAATACATTAAAAAAAAATCTTCTTATTCCTCAAGGAAATTTTCCTTAAGCAAGTTTGGAGTGCATTTTGGCTCATTGGAAAATATTTTAAATTTGTTTCATAAAGATTGATCTTTTATTTGTAACTTAGAATAAAGTATTAGATTAGTATTAGAATAATAGTTTGAAAAGTAAAAAGTGTGTTGAGCAAAAGGAACGGTAGCCTGCACTATATAGTTCACTTGCAAAATCAGGTCACTGGGGGAAATGTGGACTTGGAACTTCTGAAATATACAAAAGGTGAGAAGACTTTGAAAGGTGAACTGCAATGGGTGAATAATTGGAATCGTTCCAGCTTATGCTGTTCAGTGTATTAGTTGTTTTCTCTTGGCATGGGGTCCTCCAGGTTTCTGCCCCTGACCTCGGACGTGGGGTAGCTCCTCTCGGCCACACTAAGTGCACCGGTTGCAGCCGCCATGTTGTCAGTATTTATAACAACATAATTTTTCTTTTTGTTTTTCTCACTCCACCTGGCACGTGGGATTTTCAGTTCACCGACCCAGGATCGAACCTGCACCCTCTGCATTGGAAGCACAGAGTCTTCTCAGCAGGCAAATCCCAACAATACATTTAAAAAAAATCTTCTTATTCCTCAAGGAAATTTTCCTTAAGCAAGTTTGGAGTGCATTTTGGCTCATTGGAAAATATTTTAAATTTGTTTCATAAAGATTGATCTTTTATTTGTAACTTAGAATAAAGTATTAGATTAGTATTAGAATAGTAGTTTGAAAAGTAAAAAGTGTGTTGAGCAAAAGGAACGGTAGCTTGCACTATATAGTTCACTTGCAAAATCAGGTCACTGGGGGAAATGTGGGCTTGGAACTTCTGAAATATACGAAAGGTGAGAAGACTTTGAAAGGTGAACTGCAATGGGTGAATAATTGGAATCGTTCCAGCTTATGCTGTTCAGTGTATTAGTTATTTTCTCTGACTGTTCTCTGCATGTAGAAGAACTTAATGAGTCCAAATAAAAGTGATTGCAGCAAAATTCTGTAAAAGAATAGGGTCTGTAAGGTCAGTTCCATCACCATTGCTGAGTTTTGTGTGGACAAGGACCTGTGAATGGGTAATTCCCCTCCCTGGTGGAACCTTGGTTGACAGACAACTTATCTCTGCTCCAGGCCAGAGACTGGCAGTTGGCCATTCTGGATATCAGATCTTATCTAAATTTGTTTCATAAAGATTGATCTTTTATTTGTAACTTAGAATAAAGTATTAGATTAGTATTAGAATAATAGTTTGAAAAGTAAAAAGTGTGTTGAGCAAAAGGAACGGTAGCCTGCACTATATAGTTCACTTGCAAAATCAGGTCACTGGGGGAAATGTGGACTTGGAACTTCTGAAATATACAAAAGGTGAGAAGACTTTGAAAGGTGAACTGCAATGGGTGAATAATTGGAATCGTTCCAGCTTATGCTGTTCAGTGTATTAGTTGTTTTCTCTGACTGTTCTCTGCATGTAGATAGAACTTAATGAGTCCAAATAAAAGTGATTGCAGCAAAATTCTGTAAAAGAATAGGGTCTGTAGGGTCAGTTCCATCACCATTGCTGAGTTTTGTGTGGACAAGGACCTGTGAATGGGTAATTCCCCTCCCTGGTTGAACCTTGGTTGACAGACAACTTATCTCTGCTCCAGGCCAGAGACTGGCAGTTGGCCATTCTGGATATCAGATCTTATCTCCTGTCACTTCAGAAAAACCTGTGCTCTGGAATGAGGAAATGACTTGGCCAAGGTTACACAATTGATTGGTTGCTCAGGTAAGTCCTTAGTTCAGATGTCTGGCCCCTCAGTTTAGTTCTCTTACTCCCACACTGTGCTGGTTCTTGAGCGTGCCCCCCAAAATGAGTAACAGAAAGAGAGAGGAATGTATAGATTCATTCTCACTCTCAGGATTATAAGCCAAAGTGCCTGCTTCCTGGTGGGCACCAAAAACTCTCTTAAAATCAAACCAACCTGTCCAGGTTTTGAATAGAGATCCATGTTAAGATTCAAAATCCAGTGAACACTTTAGTTCAGTTCAGCTCAGTCACTCAGTTGTGTCCAACTCTTTGAAATGCCATGGACTGCAGCACACCAAGCTTCCCTGTCTAGCACCAGCTCCTGGAGTTTACTCAAACTCATTTCCATTGAGTGGGTGATGCCATCCAACCATCTCATCCTCTTTTGTCCCCTTCTCCTTCCACCTTCGATCTTTCCCAGAATCAGGGTCTTTTCCAATGAGTCAGTTCTTCTCATCAGATGGCCAAAGTATTGGAGTTTCAGCTTCAACATCAGTTCTTCCAATGAATATTCAGGACTGATTTCCTTTAGGATGGACTGGTTGGGTCTCCTTGCTGTCCAAGGGACTCTCAAGAGTCTTCTCCAACACCACAGTTCAAAACCAGCAATATTTTGGCACTCAGCTTTCATTATACTCCAAACATGGACTTCATATCCATACATGATTACTGGAAAAACCATAGCTTTGACTAGATGGACCTTTGTTGGCAAAGGAATATCTCTGCTTTTTAATAAGCTGTCTAGATTGGTCATAATATTTTTTGCAAGTAGCAAGTGTCTTTTAATTTCATGGCTGCAGTCACCATCTGCAGGGATTTTGAAGTCTGTCACTGTTTCCCCATCTATTTGTCAAGAAGTGATGGGATCAGATGCCATGATCTTAGATTTCTGAATGTTGAGCTTTAAGGCAACTTTTTCACTCTCTTCTTTCACTTTCATCAAGAGGCTCTTTAGTTCTTCTTCACTTTCTGCCATAAGGATGGTGTCATCTGCATATCTGAGGTTATTAATATTTCTCCCAGAAATCTTCATTCCAGCTCTTGTTTCATCCAACCTGGCATTTCACATGATATACTCTGCATATAAATTAAGTAAGCAAGGTGACAAAATGCAGTCTTGATGTACTTGTTTCCTGATTTGGAACTAGTCTGTTGTTCCATGTCCAGTTCTAACTGTTGCTTCTTGACCTGCATACAGATTTCTCAGGAGGCAGGTAAGGGGGTCTGATATTCCTATCTTCATAAGAATTTTCCATGGTGTGTTGTGATCCACACAGTCAAAGGCTTTGGCAAAGTCAATAAAGCAGAAATAGATGTTTTTCTGGAACTCTCTTGCTTTTTCTATGATACAACAGATATTTGCAATTTAATCTTTGATTCCTCTGCCTTTTCTAAATCCAGCTTGAGCATCTAAAAGTTCTTGATTCACACACTGTTGAAGCTTGGCTTGGATAATTTTGAGTGTTACTTTGCTAGCCTGTGAGATGAGTGCAGTTGTGCCACAGTTTGAGCATTATTTGGCATTGCCTTTCTTTGGGATTGGAATGAAAACTCAAGTTTCCAGTCCTGTGGCCACTGCTGAATTTTCCAAATTTGCTGGCATATTAAGTGCAGCACTTTTACAACATCATCTTTTAGGATTTAAAATAGCTCAGCTGGAATTCCGTCACCTCCACTAGTGTTGTTTGCAGTGATGCTTCCTAAGGCCCACTTGACTTTGCATTCCAGAATGTCTGGCTCTGGGTGAGTGATCATACCATCATGATTATCTGGGTCATGAAGATCATTTTGTACAGTTCTTCTGTGTATTTTTGCCACCTCTTCTTAATACCTTTTGCTTCAGTTAAGACTATACAATTTTTGTCTTTTATTGTGCCCATCTTTGGATGAAATGTTCCTTTGGTATCTCTAATTTTCTTGAAGAGATCTCTAGTCTTTCCCATTCTTATTTTCCTCTATTTCCTTGCACTGATCACTGAGGAAGGCTTTCTTAGCTCTCCTTGCTATTCTTTGGAACTCTGCATTCAAATGGATGTATCTTTCCTTTTCTCCTTTGCTTTTCACCTCTCTTCTTTTTAGCAGTTTGTAAGGCCTCATCAGACAATCATTTTGCCTTTTTGCATTTCTTTTTCTTGGTGACAGTCTTGATCACTGCCTCCTGTACAATGTCACAAACTTCCATCTGTAATTCTGTCCGATCTAATCCCTTGAATCTATTTCTCACTTCTACTGTATAGTAGTAAGGGATTTGATTTAGGTCATACTTGAATGGTCTAGGGGTTTTCCCTACTTTCTTCAATTTAAGTCTGAATTTGGCAATGAACACTTTAGCTGACATTTTAGAAATATCCTGAAATAACAGGCTAAACACACACTAATAGAATGTTAAAATGTCTGTAACTTAAAAGATGATACACAAAAATTTAGTGGTATGGTTAGAAATTTAGAACATTTGCTGGGTCTTTTGTGTGTATATCTGTATGCACATTTCATAAACCTGAACAGAAAAATAAAACTCTAGCATAAAATTTCAGAAAGAACAATCCCAGAAATATTTTGAAATGTTGAAATATAAGCCTTTATTACTGAGAATAGGAGCTTCCCAGGTGACTCAGTAGTAAAATCTCCTGTACAATGTCACAAACTTCCATCTGTAATTCTGTCAGATCTAATCCCTTGAATTGATTTCTCACTTCTACTGTATAGTCATAAGGGATTTTATTTAGGTCATACTTGAATGGTCTGCCTGCCAATGCAGGAGACACAGAAGATGTGGGTTCAATCCCTTGATCCAAGATCACTTGGAGAAGGAAATGGCAACCTACTCCTGTATTCTTGCCTGGGAAATCCCATGGACTGAGGATACAATCACAGGATCACATAAGAGTTGGACATGACTTAGTGACTAAGCAAGAACATTACTAAGGATAGTTCAGTATCATTTCTATCCTACCATGCTCCTCCATCCATGGGATTTTCCAGGCAGGAGTACTGGAGTGAGTTACCACTTCCTTCTCCAGTCTCTGAAGATACTGAGGTGTAACTAAGATTTAGAAAAGGAAATGTATAAAACTTCAGGGATAAATAGAAAGAGGCCAGTGTATCTATTCTATTTCACCCTACAACACAAAACAAAAATAAAACAAAAGGTCTGTTCTCCTGTCCTTTTAAGTTCTGATGCTACAAGCTGAAAAGAAAATAAGAGTATAAGATTGGTGAACACCAAAAGGAGTTGATTCCTGTGTAAGATGATGTATTAGATATTACCACAAACTTGGTGACATGAAATGAAAATTTATAATCTTCCAGTTCTGTAGAAAAGAAGTATGACATGGGTCTTAAGCGCCTGAAATCAAGGTGTCATCAGGACTGCACTCCTTTCTGGAGTCTTCAAGGGAGAACCAGTTTTTTTGACTTTCCCAGTTTCTTGAGCCGCCTGTATTGGTTGAGCATCTTTCTCCAACTTTCAAACCAGTAAGATTGCTTTTTTCTGACTCTTCTTCCATAGTCACACTTACCTCTGACTCTCTTTTGCCTCCTTCTTCTACTTTTAAGGACGTTGGGCTATGACCCCATGGACTGTAGCCCACCAGACTCCTCTTCCATGGGCTTCTCCAAGGAAGGATTGGTTTGCATTTCCTCCTCTAGGGGATCTTCTTGATTCAGGGATCAAACCAGCATCTCCTGTGTCTTTTGCAGTGGCAGGTGGATACTTTATCCAAGGAGCCAAAGAGAAGAAAGGTGTTCCTCATTGGATGGCTATTATTCTGCCTAGTGCAGTCCATGGAGTTAATATCAGTGAACACACAAATTTTAATTGGGCCTCTGGCAGTACATTTAAAAATTACTTCAAACTAATATATGCACATGGTTAAAAAAATTAAAAAGTACTGAAGGGTTTATCTCTCCACCCTCACCCTTAACATCCATTCTCTACAAAATATCACTTTTATAACTTCAATTTTTAGGTATTCTGGTGGCTAGGGAATCAGAGGGCAGAGAGACGGAAACCACAATCACAGACAACTTGCCAATCTGATCACACGGACCACAGCCTTGTCTAACTCAATGAAACTAAGCCATGCCATGTAGGGCCACCCAAAATGGATGAGTCGTGGTGGAGAGGTCTGACAGAATGTGGTCTACTGGAGAAGGGAATGGCAAACCACTTCAGTATTCTTGCCTTAAGAGTCCCATGAACAGCATGAAAAGGCAAAAAGATAGAACACTGGAAGATGAACTCCCCAGGTCAGTAGGTGCCCAATATGCTACTGGAGATAGTGGAAAAATAACTCCAGAAAGAATGAAGGGATAGAGCCAAAGCAAAAACAATACCCAGTTGTGGGTGGGACTGGTGATAGAAGCAAGGTCCGATCCTGTAAAGAGCAATATTATATAAGAACCTGGAATGTCAGGTCCATGAATCAAGGCAAATTGGAAGTGGTCAAACAAGAGATGGCAAGAGTGAACATCGACATTCTAGGAATCAGTGAACTACAATGGACTGGAATTGGTGAATTTAACTCAGATGACCATTATATCTACTACTGTGGACAGGAATCCCTTAGAAGAAATAGAGTAGCCATCATAGTCAACAAGAGAGTCTGAAATGCAGTACTTGGAGTAGTCTCAAAAACAACAGAATGATCTCTGTTTGTTTCCAAGGCAAATCAGTCAATATCATGGTAATCCAAGTCTATGCCCTGACCAGTAATGCTGAAGAAGCTGAAGTTGAACATTCTATGAAGACCTACAAGACCTTCTACAATTAACACACAAAAAAGATGTCCTTTTCATTATAGGGGACTGGATGAAAAAGTAGGAAGTCAAGAAACACCTGCAGTAACGGGCAAATTTGGCCTTGGAATACAGGATGAAGCAGGGCAAAAGTTAACAGACTTCTGCCAAGAGAACATGCTGGTCATTGCAAACACACTCTGCCAACAACACAAGAGAAAACTCTACAAATGGACATCACCAGATGGTCAACATGGAAATAAGATTGATTTTATTCTTTGCAGCCAAAGATGGAGAAGCTCTATAGAGTCAGCAAAAACAAGACTGGGAGCTGACTGTGGCTCAGATCATGAACTCCTTATTGCCAAATTCAGACTGAAATTTAAGAAAGTGGAGAAAACCACTAGACCATTCAGGTCTGACCTAAATCAAATCCCTTATGACTATACAGTGGAAGTGAGAAATAGATTTAAGGGACTAGATCTGACAGAGTGCCTGATGAACTATGGATGGAGGTTCATGACATTGTACAGGAGACAGGAATCAAGACCATCCCTAAGAAAAAGAAATTCAAACAAGCAAAATGGCTGTCTGAGTAGGCCTTACAAATAGGAAAGAAGGGAAGTGAAAAGCAAAGGAGAGAAGGAAAGATATACCCATTTGAATGCAGAGTTCCAAAGAATAGCAAGGAGAAATAAGAAAGCCTTTCTCAGTGATCAATGAAAATAAATAGAGGAAAACCATAGAATGGGAAAGACTAGAGATCTCTTCAAGAAGACTAGACATACCAAGGGAACATTTCATTCAAACATAGGCATAAGAAAGGACAGAAATTGTAGGGACCTAACAGAAGCATCTGGTCCAATCACTTCATGGGAAATAGATGGGGAACCAGTGGAAACAGTGTCGACTTTATTTTTGGGGGCTACAAAATCACTGCAGATGGTGATTGCAGCCATGAAATTAAAAGATGCTTACTCCTTGGAAGGAAAGTTATGACCAACCTAGATAGCATATTGAAAAGCAGAGACATTACTTTGCCAACAAAGGTCCGTCTAGTCAAGGCTATGGTTTGTCCAGTGGTCATGTATGGATGTGAGAGTTGAACTGTGAAGAAAGCTGAGTGCCAAGAATTGATGTTTTTGAACTGTAGTGTTGGAGAAGACTCTTGAGAGTCCCTTGGACTGCAAGGAAATCCAACCAGTCCATTCTAAAGGAGATTGGTCTTGGGTATACTTTGGAAGGAACGAATGTAAAGCTGAAACTCCAATACTTTGGCCACCTCATGCAAAGAATTGACTCATTGGCAAAGACTCTGATGCTGGGAGGGATTGGGGGCAGGAGGAGAAGGGGACGACAGAGGACGAGATGGCTGGATGGCATCGCCGACATGATGGATGTGAGTTTGAGTGAACTCCGGAGTTGGTGATGGACAGGGAGGCCTTGCGTGCTGCGATTCATGGCATTGCAAAGAGTTGGACATGACTGAGCAACTGAATTGAACTGAACTGAATAGAAGCAGAAGATATCAAGAAGAGGTGGCAGGAATACACAGAACTGTACAAAAAAGATCTTCGTGATCCAGAGAATTTCGATGGTGTGATCACTCACCATCTTCTAGAGCCAGACGTCCTGGAATGTGAAATCAAGTGGGCCTTTGGTAGCATCACTATGAACAAAGCTAGGGGAGGTGATGGAATTCCAGTGGAGCTATTTCAAATCCTGAAAGATGACGCGGTGAAAGTGCTGCACTAATTTGGAAACTCAGAAAATTTGGAAAACTCAGCAGTAGCCACAGGACTCGAAAAGGTCCATTTTCATTCCAATCTCAAGGAAAGGCAATGCCAAAGGATGCTCAAACTATTGCACAATTGCATTCATCTCACACGCTAGTAAAGTAATGCTCAAAATTCTCCAAGCCAGGCTTCAGCAATATGTGAACCGTGAACTTCCTGATATTCAAGCTGGCTTTAGAAAAGGCAGAGGAACCAGAGATCAAATTGCCAACATCCGCTGGATCATGGAAAAAGCAAGAGAGTTCCAGAAAAACGTCTATTTCTGCTTTATTGACTATGCCAAAGCCTTTGACTGTGTGGATCACAATAAACTGTGGAAAATTCTGAAAGAGATGGGAATACCAGACCACCTGACCTGCCTCTTGAGAAATCTGTATGCAGGTCAGGAAGCAACAGTTAGAACTGGACATGGAACAACAGACTGGTTCCAAATAGGAAAAGGAGTACGTCAAGGTTGTTTATTGTCACCCTGCTTATTTAACTTCTGTGCAGAGTACATCATGAGAAATGCTGGGCTGGAAGAAGCACAAGCTGGAATCAAGACTGCTGGGAGAATATCAATAACCTCACATATGCAGATGACACCACCTTTATGGCAGAAAACAAAGAAGAACTTAAGAGTCTCTTGATGAAAGCGAAAGAGGAAAGTGAAAAAATTAAAGCTCAATATTCAGAAAACTAAGGTCACGGCATCTGGTCTCATTACTTCACGGCAAATAGATGGGTAAACAGTGGAGACAGTGGCTGACTTTATTTTTTTGGGCTCCAAAATCTCTGCAGATGGTAATTGCAGCCATAAAATTAAAAGATGCTTACTCCTTGGAAGGAAAGTTATGACCAACCTAGACAGCATATTAAAAAGCAGAGACATTACTTTGTAAACAAAGGTCTGTCTAGTCAAGGCTATGGTTTTTCCTGTGGTCATGTATGGATGTGAGAGTTGGACTGTGAAGAAAGCTGAGCACTGAAGAATTGATGCTTTTGAACTGTAGTATTGGAGAAGACTCTTGAGAGTCCCTTGGACTGCAAGGAGATCCAACCAGTCCATCCTAAAGGAGAACAGTCCTGGGTGTTCATTGGAAGGACTAAAAGGGGACAACAGGATGAGATGGTTTGATGGCATCACTCACTCAATGGACATGGGTTTGGGTGGACTCTGGGAG
Source organism: Aepyceros melampus (assembly GCA_006408695.1). NCBI lineage: Eukaryota > Metazoa > Chordata > Mammalia > Artiodactyla > Bovidae > Aepyceros > Aepyceros melampus. The sequence goes on along the minus strand of SJXQ01009851.1, from coordinate 167,825 downwards.
TTGATGATGGACATGGAGGCCTGGTGTGCTACGGTTCATAGGGTCACAAAGAGTTGGACACGACTGAGTGACTAAACTGAACTGAACTGGTGGCTATATGCCTTTTCTGAGACTCGTCAGCCTCGACACTGTAGAGATGGCTTGCTATAAGTGATGAAGGTTCACCTCACATTAGTCTCATACCTGTCACCATTCCTCAAGTAGCTTTCTAAGAAAGGGTATATGGAGGTAAATTTGTCAGTGCTTTTACCTGAAAATTTCTTTATCATTCCCTCCCACTTGATTAATGGTTTGTCTGGATAGAGAATTCTAAATTGAAAAAAAGCTTCCTACACAACCTTGAAGATTTTACTCTACTATTATGTGTTGCTCATATAACAAACACAAAACCATCAGTGCTTCTGATTCTAATTTTCTCTAGAGTCTTTTAATATCTTTTAACCCTTGGAATTCTGAAATTTTATAATAATGTGGTTCTTTTTGAATTTATTCTATTGGTAGCAGGTAGACCTGACCAGATTCAATCTGTGTGTCTGCTTTCACTGTTGGAAGTTTTTCTTGTTTTAATTCTTTGATAATCCCCCTCTTATCTTTGACCCGCAGGTAAAGAATCTGCCTGCAATGCAGAAAACACAGGAGATGTGAGCTCAATCCTTGTGTCATGAAGATCCCCTGAAGGAGGAAACGGCAACCCACTCCAGTGTTCTTGCCTGGAAATTTTCATGAGCAGCCGAACCTGGTGGGCTAGAGTCCATTGGGTCACAAAGAGTCAGACATGATTCAACACATGGCATGCAATGATGTCTTCTGTTTAGAATTTCTAACAATTGGACTTCTTACATTGATTTTTGGTTTTGATGATTTTTTTTCTCATTTTCCTCTCTTGTTTCCTTTTGCTCTTAATCTATTGAAAAGTGCCTTTGTTTTATCTTTCAAATTTAATTTTTTTTTTTTTTTTTGGTTTGGGAAATCATTCAATTAATTCCTAAATGCACACTCTTGTTTATTTGGTTGTCCTTTTTGCATAATTTTGTGCTCTTGGTCTTTGGATACAATATTTTCTACCTAGGGACACTAAAGTTGTATTTGAAGTTCTCTTCTGCTTCTCGAAAACTCTTTGTTTAGGGGACATTTTTCTATTCATCTTGGACTTTCTCTATTCCCTGCAGCCTCTGTTCTGTTTCCTGGTGCTCATCACTTGTCCATTTATATGAACAGTGGAGGGAGTTATAAGATTGATGGTGATCATCCTGTGTGAAAGAGATCTGTGGACTGGAAGGAGGTGAGCCAGCTGCCTTGTCTTTTTACTTTTGGCTGTGCTGAGTCTTTATTGTGGCATGGGAACTTCTCTGGTTGTGGCATTAGGGTTTAGTTGCTCCCCAGCATGTGGCATCTCAGTTCCCTGACCAGGGATCTAACCCATATCCTCCTACACTGGAAGGCGAATTCTTAATCACTGGACCACCAGAGAAGTTCCCCACTTGCCTTTTCTTTTGGCAAATACTAGAGAGAGGAATGTTGTGTTTTCTGGCATAACTGTGAAATGCTTGACTATGGGTTACTAGATGAGCAGATAGGTATCTGATTGTTTTATATACAGGTCTTCAGTGAATTTCCTGCTCTCAGTTCCATTTTCTCCTGCCCTTTCTTCTGCCTGAAGTCTCTAATCTGAAGCATCTAGGGATTTTTGCTCAGCAAGTGGTTTTCTGGATATGTTGCAGTTCCCTTCTCTTTTATTTTGGGCTACAGCTTTAGCACAAAATATTCCTTCCAAGCTTCCATGTTCCAGAAATGTGTTGAAATATGTATTTTGGATTGTTTTTCTCTTGTTCTTTAATTATTGTGTTTTTATGATTTAAAATAATGCTTAATTATAATATTATTGGAGTCACAGAGGAAGAGAAGCTGAATAAGTGAATATTTGGACTCGGAATGAAAAATGTTGCCTGCCACATCACTAAACAAAGGATGTTGCAGCAGTTAAGCCATCACATTATAGCCACCCCACACCTGGCACATGAGCTCTGAAGAAACTCAGGATGGAAATAGAATGCCCCTCATCTAGCAGTCAGTCACCCTATGCTCCCACAATGATGCATTCCAAGGAGACTCAGTCCTGAATGTTCATTGGAAGGACTGATGTTGAAGCTGAAACTCCAATACTTTGGCCACCTGATGCGAATTGACTCATTTGAAAAGACCCTGATGCTGGGAAAGATTGAGGGCAGGAGGAGAAGGGGACAACAGAGGATGAGATGGTTGGATGGCATCACCAAATCAATGGATATGAGTTTGAGTGAACTCAGGGAGATGGTGATGGACAGGGAGGCCTGGCATGCTATGATTCATGGGGTCGCAAAGAGTTGGACACGACTGAGTGACTGAACTGAACTGAACTGAACTGGCAGTCTTGAAATGTATTCCCTGAGGAAAATGGAGGGGCTACCTATGAAAGTTCTTGAAAAGAATTAAAGTACTGTATACATAAGTTATGGGCTTCCCAGGTTCTTTACCAATGATAAAGAACCTGCCTGCCAGCTATAAAGAAAACTGAGTGCCAAAGAATTTTTGCTTTTGAACTGTGGTGTTGGAGAAGACTCTTGAGAGTCCCTTGGACTGCAAGGAGATCCAACCAGTCCATCCTAAAGGAGATCAGCCCTGAATATTCATTGGAAGGACTGATGCTGAAGCTGAAACACCACGAATTTGGCCACCTGATGCAAAGAACTGACTCAATTGAAAAGACCCTGATGCTGGGAAAGATTGACAGTTGGGAGAAGAAGGGGATGAGACAGAGGATGAGATGGTTAGATGGCATCACCAACTTGATGGACATGAGACTGAGTAAGCTCCAGGAGTTGGTGATGCACAGGGAGGCCTGGCATGCTGGAGTCCATGGGGTTCAAATTAAAGACAAGACTGAGGGACTGAACTGTTACATAAGGTACATAACTGGACTAACATATAAGGTATAAAATCATAATAAAGTTGTAACTTAATACATATATTTTTATTAAAAATGCCACTTATAACATTTTTAGGGTAGTCAAATTCATAGAAACAGTACATAGAATGGTGGCTAATAGGTGGTTACTTCCCCCTTGTAGGAGGGGGTAATAGGGAATTATTTAATGGTTTACAGAGTTTCCATTTTGCAAAATGAAAAAGTTCTGGAGATTTTTTCTACAACAATGTGAATATACTTAACACTACTGAACTGTATGCTTTAAAATGGTTAAAATGATAAATTTTATGTTATAGGTTTTTTAATCACAATTTTAAAAAATGAATTCATTAGTTCAGTTAACACTAGTTCTTACACAATACTATGAAGAGTTAAGAGGTTGAAGTGTACCTGGAAATAAAATAATCAATCTTACCAAAAAAAAAAAAAGAAAAGAAACAATAAAAACCTATATTTTTATAGCAAATGTGACATTTGTTAGTAAACATCACGTTGTAGGTTTAGTTTCTGCTTTGGGGAACTAAACTCTAAATTGGAGATGGAGACATATCAAAGGTCAAGAAGGAGACTGGAGAGAAAAATATCACAGTTAATAATTAGTTTATAACTTAGTAAAACAATACAGGGCAGATAATTGGAAACAAAGAAGATGGACTCACTCTGGAATTTCAGAGCTTCCCTGATAGCTCAATTGGCAAAGAACCTGCCTGCAGTGCAGGAGACCCTGGTTTGATTCCTGGGTCAGGAAGATATGCTGGAGAATGGATAGGCTACCCACTCCGTATTCTTTGGTGTCCCTTGTGGCTCAACTGGTAAACAATCTCCCTGCAATGTGAGAGACCTGAGTTCGATCTCTGGGTTGGGAAGATCCCCTGGAGAAGGGAAAGTTTACCCACTCCAGCATTCTGGCCTAGAGAATTCCATAGACTATATAATGTATGGGGTTGCAAAGAGTAGGACACAACTGATGACTTTCATTTCAGTTCACTTCTGGAATTTCAATGAAGAGGAAATGAGGGAATGATAATTGAAAAAAAAAAAGGCAGCTCCTGGGCAGGCAATGATTGCATCTTTAGTGTAACTCTTCATGAATGGGGCCCCTTGGTAAACTTTAGGAGGAAATTTGGAGGTGATGTGCTGAATGTGAAGACTATGTATTGTGAAAGAGAATATATAATTTTTTTTTTGCTTATATCTCTAAAATAAATTCCAGATATTTCTAGATTGTTTGAGCCAGATATACTTCTGGAGGTCCATCTCCCTGTTTTACAGAATTTTAAAGAACCTTGACTTTCTGTGATCTGACCTTGATTTACTCAAGTTCACAGAGTTAATAAATGGCATAGTTAAATCATAAGTCTGTTATTCCTAGTACTTTCCTGAAATGTGAGTCTGTCTGTCTGTCATGTCATATGACTGGAAATCATTGTCTTTTCATCTTTGTACCATCAAGACCACTGCCATCATCATTAGCAGCAGCAACATCAGAATCATTTGTTATAAAAGATAGCAAAAAAAATAGGACAGGGATTATCAAAACTCTAAGTAATCTTAGCACAAAACTAGGTAATAATCTTTCTTCTTTTCATAAATTCTTGGATTAGAAGAAGACATATTACAAGCGAAATGGCAGTCTCCAAAATGATGAGTGTAGAATATCACTTAAGAATTTATTTCAGAGATTTTCTCAAACATGTGTCCCAATACGACCCAGTTCTAAACACCTTCTTACTTTTTGTGTTATTTTAATTCTTGGAAAGTACACCACACATTACTGAACTGCCAGATTAGAAGCAGGCATGAGACAAGTTGAATGATAATGTAGTCTTTCCAACTTGAAGTTCACTCTCTTTTTATAAGCAGAAATTTAAATAACCCTATAGGATTTTCTGTCCCTTTCTCTTTCTTGGCACCTCTACTCTCTCCTCCCAAGGATCCAAGTTGCTCAGGTTTAGGTTGAAGAAGCAAAACCATTCCATTTCTTGGGTTACTCTGAATTAACCTAATAGATTGAGTAACCATAAAATTGATTGCTTAAACTGAGCTATTTTGCGTGAAATGGGGACATGATCAAGATTACATGGTATAATGGACATAAACAGGCATTTCCCTGGACATAGTGGACTGCGTGGTCACTACCTGTACAGCAAGACAGAGTTTAGTCTATCTCTGTGAGCATTTTTCGGATCGAATCTAATTATCTGTAAACAAGTGAAAAAGAGTGATGTGATGATGTTCAGAATTTTCAGAGGTAGAATGTGTAAACATTTGGGACTTAATATGTAAAGTGAGTTGTGAGTATTTCAGACTCACTGTAATTTCATGGAAAGCTAGATAAAATGAAGATAAACATAGAGATGATTGCTTAAATTTTTTTTTTTTTGGCCACACCAGGCAGTTTGTGGGAACCAGGGATTGAACCTGTGTGCCCTGCAGGGGAGTGCAGAATCTTAACTGCTGGACTGCCAGGGAAGTCCCACTTAAGGTTTTTTAATGTTTATTTCAGGTGAGCATTTAGATATTTGCTTCTTAACATTGTTATTACATTTTTGTACAGCAAACAGGGAAACAGTTTAGAAACATGCTTCAGCATAAATACACAGTGATTCTGATTCTGGTATGGATTCATACCAGGATGCCTGCAAATAATTACTGAAGTTGACATGTGTTATACATACCTAAACATTCAGATATTCAAATATATTTCATACTAGATTATTAAAAAATCATTCAAAATCAAGTTATATGGGAATTCCTCTTAAAATGATAATTCAGAAATTATTTGCCTTTGAACCTACTAATAGAATTAATTAGGCTTTGCTAATAATTCCTAAATTCAAATCTTGTTGAACAGGATACCGTTATTTTCAAGTTCCCATGATATAACATATTTTTTTAATCTACTAGGAAGCCAAAAAGTTACAGTTTACCCTTCAGTGCTTAATGTGATGTTCTAATTTAGGGCATCCTTGATTGGTATGTAGAGAAGGAAGCCTTTCCAGATTCAGAAAGATTGTCATTTACTTTTTTTTTTTTGATAGACGTGCCAAAAAGTTTGAAGAACAGAGGGTTTTATATTTAGTATAAAACTACATTAACACCTTGCAAGTCATCTAAACCCTTTGGAACAGCCCTGAATTGGAATTATGTGGAAAAAAACTTCTAAGTTCTCTAATTGTCATAAAACCTCTGTCGTGAATTCATGCCCTTAACAATTACTGATTCCACATCACTAAGCTTATTGACTTTTTATTTGATGCATGTGTATATAGTGTACATGAGTAGAAAAAGCTTTATCAGTTTTTTCTATGAGTAGAAATTTAGAACATAAAAGTAGAAAGAAGGCAAGAATAGTAGATAAGAAGGGAGACACATTCAATCTATATACATTCTTGAGATTTATTCTTAATAAGTCAGTAAGAAAAATTTAAATAATACCAACAACTGCTTAACAAGAATAAATGTCATTTTTTTTGAAAGAATTCCATAAAAATTAGTATAAATGTTTTAAAAATTAGTTGCCATTTAAAGTTATAGGCTTTGCTTTTTGGTAAAATTCACTGCTGTTAGACACTTCATTTTCCCACAAAGCTAAACAAATGAAATAGTTTTATAATATAGGCTACACGTAAGGTAACATAAAAGTATGCAGATTATGTGATATGTGTGTATATGTGCTCAGTCATTCAGTTTGTCCAACTCTTTGCAATCTCATGGACTGTAGCCTGCCAGGCTCTTCTGCCCATGGAATTCTCTAGGCAAGAATACTGGAGCTGGTTGCCATTTCTTACTCCAAGGGATCTTTCCAAGCTAGGGTTCAAACCCAAATCTCTTGCATCTCCTGCTTGGAGGCAAGTTCTTACCACCGCACCACCTGAGAAGCACCATCATGTGATATAGGAGTATGTAAGTATCTATTTTGACATAATATCCTCAGAACAGGCTGTTTTGGATTTGAATACTTGAAACTGAGCCTGATCAGAGTGAAAGTCAGAAAATAGAGAATAATTCTGGTTCTCTTGCTTCTAGTTTATGCTGCTACTCCTTTGAAGTAATGTGCCATGTCATTCTGTATTACAGAATCCAGATGTGCTGATTCAGTGTCACATCCAAGTACATTTCCTCAGGAAGTTGATGAGGTTGAACTGCAGAATGACTGTAGGTATGCGGTGGAAGTGATGGACTAGCTGTTAAAAGGTCCTAACGAGACTGGTGATTCGTCTAGAGTTCAGTTATTAAGAAAAAGAATTCTTTCTCCAGAAGCGAAGAAAATAAAATACTTGGTAAGAAGTAATATAATACTCTACTATCTTCCCCAGTGCCCCACTAGTCCATGTATTATTAAAACTGAGTTGTTAAAAACATTGACCTTTGGGACCATGAAGAGAAGACAATGCTGAAAAAACTCCAGCCTAGTGCTAGGACTCCATATTCCATACCGAACATGTTCTGGTCAACAAACTTCTTTTCCCACTCAAATTTTGAGTGAATCATCGAGTTGCTGGCGTAAGCTCTGAGTCATTTTGCTAATGTGGAAATGTGCTGTTTGGAGTAGCTTACGTTCTCTCCCTCCGTTTCTTTAGGAAATGTTAGAAAGCTGGATCTGGCTTGGGAAAATCTGTGGCCAGAGATCCATCTCCTTCTGCTGAAGTTAAGTGTCTTGTATGAGGATCATTCCTTGGCTAAAATGTTATTGAGATGTTTCACAGATCTTCCTTGCCAGATACTCGTTGTTAATATCCTCTACATAGACGAAGGAACATCTTTTCTTATTTCCAACATGTCATGCCCTATGTCTGTGTGTGTATGTGTGGGCACAGGCGAGCTCAGTCGTGTCCAACTCTTTGTGATGCCCTGAACTATAGTCCTCCAGGGTCCTCTGTCCATGGAATTTTCCAAGCAAGAATACTGGAGGGTGCTACCATTTCCTATTCCAGGGGATCTGCCAGACCCGGGGATCATACCCACGTTGCCTGTGTCTCCTGCATTACAGGTGGATTCTTTACCCACTGAGCCACTTGGGAAGCCTTGTCAGGCCCTGGGGACCCTGTTATGTTGTATTAAAAATGCTGGACTTGAATCTCTGATGTGGGCATGGTGGTTATTCACTGACCAACCAGAATCCTCAGATTTGTTTCACATCGTAGGTCACACAATAACTAACATGACCTCCCTGTTTTTCTTGGTGAAGTTCTTGCGGTTATTTGTCTTATGCTTCAGGACACATAATAAGAGTGGAGTGGGGGTGATGGGATGAAAGATGCTGCAACGATACAAAACAACATGTTCTTCTCTCACCTGAATATTGATGTGAGTGGAGTGATCTTAGAGACAGGTGAGTGGAAGAGTTTTCAAATACCAAAGTTACAACTCACATCCTTCAAATGATTAAGTACTCTTCTGTGGATTATTGATTCTTGGGTAAGGCAGAGGCCATTATTACTAATAGTATCCTCCTTCTCAGTTGCTTTAAATTCATTATCATTTTTTGAGCAGAGAAGAGAGTGTAGCTACATTTAATATGCTGGGGATTTTTCATGCTTTATCCACGATGATACTCTTAAATAACTTACTATTATATTACTCAGCCTGAGATGTCCTTCACTTCTTCACTGTCTGGAAAAAAAAAAAAAAAACCCTGCTTATCCTGTAAAGCAGAGATGGTGTCACTTTCTTTACACTAACAGCTCTGCTCCCCAAATTCAGCTGAACTTTTCTCTCACTTCTCAGCTACTTGTAGCAAGCGGTGCTGCCAGTTGATGTTCATCACATTACGTTTCAGTTGGTTATAGGAAAATCTCTGCTTTTTATTAGAGGATGAACACTTCTGTTTTCTCCACTTGTATATCACCAGGGCCTCATGTAATATCTAGTGATTAGTAATGGAACCAGAAGCGGCATCTGATCCAATAGAAACAGGACACCAAGTTATTTACAATACAGAAACCAACCAACCAATCCACAAACAAAACATAAATAATTGTTGTCTCTATTACTTGTCTCAACAGCTTTGTGTGTGGGTGGAAGGGGCAAGAGAGGGTTGGATATGTTTCTGAGTTTATTTTCTGATTGATAGTTCTTAGACTTCAATATAAGTCAGTTAAGTTATGGACACCTACATCATCATACTATGAAATATGTTGACCAATATTACATAGTCAATCTAAATATTAAATTCAGTTTTGAAAGACAGAAAAATAAAACCAAATGAGAAATAGTAATAGTTTCTTCCTAGAGCCATGGTCTAGATTGCACTAATTTCCCCATAATCATTTTCTTATTTGATTCACTGACTTGCCATCATCACTGCCAACTTCTTAAAAAATAAATCCTAAAGTGAATATTTTTACATTAAAAAAAATAGGAGTTTCAGTTGAAAAGTGTGAGCTGTTTGGACTTTAAAGAGAAAAGTGGAATGTTTGAATAATGAATTTTGAAGATACTGTGTCTGTCAAAACCTTGGCTAAAAGAGTCAGAAGAATTTTCTCTCTTTATAGAAGGCTGTTTTATTTCTTCTTCTTCTCCCCACGTCTCCTCCTTTTGCTACTCTTTCACCTCCTCTCCTTCTCTTCTCCTTGTCTTCATGTCTGTTTTACAAATTTCCTTCCCTTTTTTATTCCTAGAGATTTATTTTTAAGAAGTTGGCAGTGATAATGGCAAGTCAGTGAAACAAATAAGAAAATAATTATGGGGAAAACAGTGCAATGTAGATCACAACTATAGGAAGAAACTATTTCTCTCTTGGTTTTATTTTTCAGTCTTTCAAAAAAGGATTTAATAGTTATGTTGACTATGTAATATTGTCACATGGTTCTAAATTCAAAACTAGAGAAGGGAGTAGAGAGAAAAATCTTTCTCTCATATCTATCCTCTAGCCACTTGGTTTCCTCTGGACAGAAAGGCAAGATCAAGTTTCTTCTGTGTCCTTTCAGAGATATTTTATACATCCATAAATAAACACACACATGCACACACACCAACACATATTCTTTTTGTTCTCTTGTACATAAACCAAAGCACACATTTTGCAGCTTAATTTTTCTGCACACTACTTATTTTTATTTATTGTTGCAAGGTATTTCATCATGTAAATGTACTGATATATATATTTAACCAGTTATTTGTAAGTACTTAGGATATTTCCACTATTATGTTGTTACAAGTTATACCAAATAAATTACCTTGTAAAAATGTCATTTCAAACATATTCTCTATATTCAAAGATAAATGACATCTAGGTTAATGGTAAATAATTTCAATGAGTACTGCCAAATTGCCATCTTCTCACACTTATGACTGATGATTTTCTAAGCCTTTTGATGATTTACAGTCTGATTCACAGAGTCACTCTGAAGTATGAATATGATTCTTTTTCTATTAAATATTCCATTAGCTAGTTATTAAGACAAAAACATTTTTTGTGACTTTATCATGTTTATTGAATTTTAGTAAAGTGATTAATCAAAAGAACTCAATATGTGTTGGAGACTGTGTTCAAAGAACTGTTTGAAAAGTAAAAATGATACATCTTAGCTGGTTGTTTAATTGCATAATATTGAACCACTGATAGGAGGGTTTTGTTTCAGTGACTTGGCAAAAGTAACTTATCATTTAGACTTAGATCCAAGTTCTTAATTTCATAATAGTTCAAAATATATTATTTTATATGTTTATTTTCACAGTTTAGTTTCTATCAGTGCAGCAAACATTAACTACCTAAAATATGCTGCTACTGCTGCTGCTGCTGCTAAGTCACTTCAGTCGTGTCCAACTCTGTGCGACCCCATAGACAGCAGCCCACCAGGCTCCGCTGTCCCTGGGATTCTCCAGGCAAGAACACTGGAGTGGGTTGCCATTTCCTTCTCCAATAAAATATGCTAGATGCTATTAATACAAGATTGGAAGAATCAACAACACATACAACAGTCTCCCAAATCAGGAGTTCACAGTCTAATAAACAGACTTCTAAAACTTACTTTAGTCGGAATATTGAAAGCACTTGCCTTTAATTTTAAATAGGCTATTAAGAAATCAATGCCATAAAGAGGTTGAAGAAAATCTAAGCCAGGAAACTGTTTCAATCAACAAATGGATAATTATTCTCTTCTTGGCATTAATTAGATACCTCTTTCAATAGAGCAACATGAAATGTGAGATATAAAACTTTCTACTCCTTTTTACTCAATTGCTATAATTAGGCAGTTTTCTTATAATTTGGAAATAGCTAGTTGATTTAGCTTGATCAATGCAATTATCTACTTTTTAAAGACCAAACAACTAATTGAAAGATCAGTGTTTTTAATGATCATGCTGTAGCCTTTCTCTGACCCTACATCATCATATTTATAAATTAATATTTATCATATAATCAGAATCAATGAACACTTGAAATTTGTATATTACTTAATGCAATAGATTACATGATATCGATATATTTAACTTGTTTTTATGAACTTTCTACCTCTTGTTTATGCAACATTAGACCTTAACTTCTTACTCAATGACTTCCATACTACTTGGTATCAATTTTGCCACACAATTATATTATAACTAGTATATATAGTATATATAGTATATATAGTATAACTGCTGTTAATATCTTATTACTTTGATTTTAGTACTTATTTCATAATTCATGCATTGAACAAATAATAATTAGGACCTATTATATGTCAAAGTGATGTCTATATATTAATATATAGAGACATCATATATATATAGATGTCTATATATTAATATATTCAGAGTAGCTGAATATCACAGTTGAATGAATGAGTTTTATAGTTATTTGGAAGAGCAGTCTAGGCAGAAATAATCAATATTAAGGCAGGAAAAAGAGCCTGGCATTTTCTGAGGAAAAGATGATAGCAAATGACTTATCTGGAGATGCACAGATAGTGTTAGATGTCAGAGGTCTCATTTTGTGTAATGTCATCAAACATACCCAATAGAATGTAGAAGAGATTCATCACTCATTCACTTCATTCATTTAATCTCCACTGGAAACACAAAGATCAGAACAGCAAAACCACTGCCTTAACATCTGATATTTTCAGTAGTTAAATTAACTTTTAAAAAAGTTCATGTTTTTATCATTTTCTTGATCAAACTTTCATTTCCCAAAGAGTAAAACACAAGATGAAAATTTGACTTTTGAATAGTATTTTTCCTCACTAAGAATAAGATTTCAATTGCCAGTAGGTCATAAACTCTGACTTTTAACATGATCAATGTATAAATTGGATGGCATGCTATCTATTACACTTTCTTTTAGCCCCAGTTGATTAAGAGGTGGGCATCTGACCCATGATGAGCCAGATGGTTCTGGAGTAAGAAGTCTGATGAAAGAAATTTAAACTGGAAGGTTCAGTAGAGTGGGTGAGAACCATTGCACACCAAAGCAATATGATAGTTGAAATTTTGGGGGGGTTGTAAAGACCCTGATGGCTCAGTAAAGAATCTGCTTGCAATGCGGGAGACCCAGGTTTGATCCCTGGGTTGGGAAGATCCCCTGGAGTGACTACCCACTCCACTACTCTTCCCTGGAGAATTCCATGAACAGAGGAGCCTGGCAGGTTACAGTCTGTGGGGTTGCAAAGAATCAGACATGACTGAGTGACTAACAGAGAAAATACATAAGACACAGAAAGCCTTTTTTTTTTTTTTTTAAAAAAGAAGCAAGAAAATACAGCAAACATGCAGAGAAGCAGCACCAAGACCATGAGGCTCCTTGAGAAACTGAGTCCTGTGCTTACAGATTTTCTGGTCTTTATCTGCAGGATTGCCATTTGTGCAAGCAAGAGGGACTCCTGCTATGAACTCTTTAAACCACCTGGGCTCCACAGATCACAAACTCATGAGAAAAATCAATGTGCTAAAGAATTCAAGGGCACCTTTGTCATTTGGCAGCCAGCACTATACACGGGCACAGCAGGACCCCACATTCTAAACATCCATTCTTGTGACTAACACAACTCAGTCCTAAGGGAAATGTTTCTCCACATCATATGCCTTATGTCCTTGAAACCAGAAACAGCTTGCCCCATTGTGGCTGTGCCCCTTTGATAGCAGAGATTGGTGGTGTTTAGAGTGCAGGGCAGGCTTGGGCAAGTGAAGCCCTTGGGTAAGTGAAAAGACTAACTTACTTGTCAAATGCTTCTTTCAGCACACGAGTACAATTGGTTTTTGCATGATAAAACGTAGTTTAGATTAGTGCAGGATGTCTACTGGAGTTTTTTTCTCTTCAAATTCTCCATTTTGTGACTCCAGAGGAGTTCACAAATTGTATAGTATTTAGAATAGTGGTGCATAGTAGGAAAGCATCATTTTACAATAATAAACAATTTATATTGTGCATGGTAAATGTGCATGGTAGCATGCAAGATGCTGATCATGTCACAGAGAGGTTTGTGGGCTGCCGTCTCTGGGGTCGCACAGAGTCGGACATGACTGAAGCAACTTAGCAGCAGCAGCAGCAGATACTATGAAAAGAAACGAAGAAAACTGAAACATAAACTTGTTTACAAACCTAAATTTGTATAATTTGATATTTTAAAATTACTGTATTTTGTAATGTTTTCTGTGGAATGATAATTTTTATGCACAATCCTATTACATTTTGAACTATGGAATATAAAATTTGTGGTTCATTTATGAGTTATTGACAATTCCTCTTGCCACTGCCTCATAAGAACAAAGTTTGTCCAAACTGATATACACAAATATATTATTTAAGAACTGTCATTAACTCAAGTGAGAGTCATTCTGTTGTGTCCAGACTCTTTACAGTCTCATGGACTATAGGCTGCTGGGGTCCTCTGTCCAAGAGATTTTCCAGGCAAGAATATTAAAGTGGGTAGCCACTTCCTTCTCCAAGTGATCTTCCCTACCCAGGGATCAAACCCAGGTCTCTGTATTGCAAGCAGATTCTTTACCGTCTGAGCCACCAGGGAAGCTCCATAACTCAAGAGTGGTTGTCTAATTTAGTATTACCATTGATAAAACACAAATTAAGTGAACATTTTGATTATAACAATATAATCAGAATTTTGGTGAAATGAGAGTAATAATTAATCTTGTGGAACATATTATTTATAGCTTCTATATATCTTTATTAGTCATCCAAAATCTGCTTATCAGCAGAACACCTAGATATGTACAATGATAAATTTATTTATCTATGGTATTTGCAATTTGGTATCTTGACATCCCTTTTAAATATTTAGTCATGTGGTAGATAAGTAGCCACTGTACTCTTATGCCATGTACTACAGACATTGAGGGTAGGTCCATTTCTGGAACCTGCTTTTACTTTTTTTCTGGTTGAAATTTCTGATGTTATTTCTGTGAGATCTCTTCAGTTCAGTTCAGTTCAGCCGCTCAGTCGTGTCCGACTCTTTGCAACCCCATGAATCACAGCCCGCCAGGCCTCCCTGTCCATCACCAACTCCCGGAGTTCACTCAGATTCACGTCCATCGAGTCCGTGATGCCATCCAGCCATCTCATCCTCTGTCATCCCCTTCTCCTCTTGCCCCCAATCCCTCCCAGCATCAGGGTCTTTTCCAATGAGTCAACTCTTCGCATGAGGTGCCCAAAGTACTGGAGCTTCAGCTTTAGCATCATTCCTTCCAAAGAAATCCCAGGGTTGATCTCCTTCAGAATGGACTGGTTGGATCTCCTTGCAGTCCAAGGGACTCTTAAGAGTCTTCTCCAACACCACAGTTCAAAAGCATCAATTCTTCGGCGCTCAGCCTTCTTCACAATACCCCCATTGACTTGAGCTAATTTGAGGGGATTTCACTTCTTTGCACTAAAGAATTTTACCTAAGACAATCACAGAGGCAAATATCATTTCCTTTCAGTAGTCAGGTATGGATATGAGAGTTGGACTGTGAAGAAAGCTGAGTGCTGAAGAATTGATGCTTTTGAACTGTGGTGTTGGAGAAGACTCTTGAGAGTCCCGTGGACTGCAAGGAGATCCAACCAGTCCATTCTTTTTGTTGTTGTTGTTTTTTTTTTGTTTTTTAAATAAATTTTATGTTTTAGTTTGTTTTTCTTTACAATACTGTATTCATTTTGCTATACATCGACATGAATCAGCCACGAGTGTACATGAACTCCCAATCCCGACCCCCCCTCCCCCCTCCTGCCCCACACCATCTCTCTGGATTATCCCCATGCATCTGTCCCAAGCATCCTGCATCCTGCATCAAACCT
>SJXQ01009851.1:95477-151920 GCA_006408695.1 Aepyceros melampus | reverse complement strand
AAAAAAAAAAAAAAAGACCAATAATACTGCCAAGTTTATCAGTACGCATACTCTGTTTCTCTGAATATTTAGATGGATTTTGAGTATACTGTAGGAGTGAAGCAGGCACAAAAAATAAAAATTTTACATTGAGTTAAGTTCCATCTTTTTTTAAAATATTAAAAAAATTGTTTTATTTCTTTATTTTTTGGTTGTACTGGGCCTTCGTCGCTGCCTCTGGGCTTTTTCTAGTTGCAGCAGGCAGGTACTACTCTTTGGTGCAGTGCTCAGGCTTCTTACTGCAGTGGCCTCTCTTGCTGCAGAGCACGGGCTCTAGGGCACGGGCCGCAGTCGTTTTGCCCCGTGGGCTCAGCAGTTACGGCTCATGGGCCCTAGAGCTTGGGCTCAGCAGTTGTGGTGCTCAGGCTTAGCTGCTCCACAGGATGTGGACTCTTCCTGAACCAGGGATGGGATCAATGTCTCCTGTATTGGCTGGCAGATTTTCATCCACTGTGCACTTACGAAGTTCAAGCTCAATCTTGTTAATAGATGAAAACACAGGTTGATGCCTTAAGTATATTAAGAACCAAAGTGATGTTAATGGTATATGACTAGGACTTCAGACAGAAAACTGAACATTAGGAGAAAAGAACTTTATATAAAATACTAATATTAGTCAAAAAAGGAGCCTCATCTCTGTTGTGTGTGTGTGTGTATGTGTGTGTGTATGCACTAATTTCTAGGTGAAAATTCAAGAGAAATATTTCTTCTATTTATTTGCTTGGTTAAAATCAGATTATTCACTGTTTGGAAAATGTTCCCTGATTTAGAGCCAGAGAATCCCTAAACATGTAAAGATCTTTATATAATTCTCTAAGTCCACTCTCTCCTCTTATAGATGAGAAAACTGAGACCTAATTTGCTATATTGATTTGCTCATAAATAGCAGCTAAAAATACCCATGTGTTTGAATTACTAGTCCAGCATTCTTTCCTTTAAAGAATATCCTTTCTGTAGTTTCTTTAAATAAAAGAAAATCTAAGAGGAAGTGATTATAATACAGAAGAAAGAGATTTAATGATCAATTTTATAATCTATTCCTGACCTTGTTATTCATGAGAGCATTACTTTGAGATAAAGAAGAAATTTAAACAAAGATCTCTTGCACTATATTCAGATATAAACATATTTTGATTCCACCTAACTCTCTGCATTTATTCAGATGTGACACAGATATTCAGATCTCATTTGGTGCATAAATGTGTGAAAAGTTGATCTTAATATGAAAAGGAGACAGAATTGTTGAAGTTCCATAAAGTTTCCTTTCTTGTGGAGTTACTGTTTCAACCTCTTTTTTTCCCTCCCTTCTTCCTTAGGGGACTTAATAATTTTCCTGAACTGTTTTATCACTTTCTTCTCTCCAAGGTGAATTGTTGTACTTAAATGCTTTGGAAACTGTCCACCTGTACCTCTTCAGAGTCTTCTTCTTTTTTTTTTTTTTTTAATACTTTCTACTTGTCTCTCTCTAGAAAGAAGGTCTTTCCCATCACCATTTAAATGTGCTTAGGTTCTCCTGCAAGCAAGTAACCTACCTCCCTGATCCCCCCAAAGGATGTTGTCATCCATTTATCTTCATTCTCTCCTTCTCAGGACCAAGATATTTCAAAGATAAATGCCTAGAGCTCCCCTTATGACTCAGTGGTAAAGAATCCACTTGCCGACGCAGGAGATATGGGTTTGATCCCTGATTTGGGAAGATCCATGTGCCACAGAGCAACTAAAACTCATGCATCACAACTATTGAGCCTGTGTTCTAAAGCCAGGGAGCCACAATGACTGAAGCTGATGTGCCTAGAAACTGTGCTCTGCAGCAAGAGAAGCCACCACAATGAAAAGACTGCACACCACAACTAGAGAGTAGCTCCCACTAGCCTCATCTAGAGAATAACCCGCGCAGCAACGGAGACCTAGCACAGACAAAAATAAATAAAACTATAAACTTTTTAAGAATGATGAATGCTTTGTCTCTGTCTCCACTTGCTCAATGCATTTCATCTCAGCTTGACCTCCCTTACTCATCTAACTCCAAATCCTTGTCACAAATTCTGGCACAGAAATTGCTCCCTACTGTTACCACTGACTGCCTGCTTGCTAATATTTTTAAGTCTTTATCTTGCTCGTTCTACAGAACCACAGAATGTCCCATGTGGAAAAAAAATCATCTACCCCATCACCTACTCCAGCTGCCCCTCCCATTCCGCAGCCACGATGGACATGAAAACTGAAGATGTGAAAACTCAAGACATTCTCCTTCCCAAGCACTTTCACCACTGTTTCCATAGTCAAGGGAAAGAGGAAAAGTCATGTTGTCGAAAGAGTCTTCACTGTTCATCGGACCATCTCTCTACCAGGATGTGTTGTGCTGTGCTTGCTGCTGCTGCTGCTGCTAAGTCGCTTCAGCCGTGCCCAACTCTGTGCAACCCCATAGACGGCAGCCCACCAGGCTCTGCTTTCCCTGGGATTCTCCAGG
This sequence comes from Aepyceros melampus, assembly GCA_006408695.1. Classification (NCBI taxonomy): domain Eukaryota; kingdom Metazoa; phylum Chordata; class Mammalia; order Artiodactyla; family Bovidae; genus Aepyceros; species Aepyceros melampus. The sequence goes on along the minus strand of SJXQ01009851.1, from coordinate 149,411 downwards.
CAAGAACACTAGAGTGGGTTGCCATTTCCTTCTCCAATGCAAGAAAGTGAAAAGTGAAAGTGAAGTCGCTCAGTCGTGTCCGACTCTTTGCGACTCCATGGACTGAAGCCTACCAGGGTCCTCTGTCCATGGGATTTTCCAGGCAAGAGTACTGGAGTGGGGTGCCATTAGCGGCAGTCATTTCTGACTCTTTGTGACCCAGTGGACTGAAGCCCACCAGACTCCTCTGTCCAAATCAATGTGAATTTGTGATGCTAAAAGTGAAATGGTTTCAATAAGAGGTCAGAGTAAAAATGACTTACGTTTTGCATGTCTAATGAGTCTCCTTTGAGAACTTCATGATAGCCAGTCTTTTAAAGAAGCATCAGTAACTGTAGAATTTATTTTACAGAGAAGAATGGATATTGAAGTAAAGTCAGTCATGTCCGACTCTTTGCGACCCCATGGACTATAGCCTGCTCAGGCTCCTCTGTCCATGGGATTCTCCAGGCAAGAGTACTGGAGTGGGTTGCCATTTCATTCTCCAGGGGATCTTCCCAACCCAAGGATGGAACCTGGTCTCCTGCATTGCGGCAGACGCTTTATCCTCTGAGCCACCAGGGAAGCCTGGAATGGATATTAAGAGCCATGAAAGGTTTGACAAGAGTACAGTCCTATACTCTTAGTACTAGTGACTTTTTGAAGTGCACTAGTTGATACATCTACATGAATGAATTTTAATTGTTACACAGGGAAGAAGTAAAAGTTATATCTTGTTGCAAATGTGATCTATCAAGGAGCTGGATAGGTTTCTGCTAGAAGAGGAAGAAGCCTTCTTCTTCGCTTCCTTCCTCTCTCCTCATACTGAAGTGAGATGTTATGTTCAACCTTTTACTCTGGCCAGCCTGGATATTTTCCTGTTCAAACTCGAGTACTTTTAAGTTTCACATCCATCTGCAGCTCCTCAGCTTTGAGAATTAGGTCAGCATTTAAATATAGAGCAACTCATTATTTAAAAACTTGAGAAGCTTTGGAGCCATGTCAAGCCTCATCTCCAAGAAGCATTCTGCCTAATTCTTACTAAGACTATTTTAATATTATTACTACTTGAAATGTCCTTAGTGCCTGTGCACTCAGTTTGTGCCAGATATCAAATGTCTGCTCATAAGTTGCCTAGGAGCAATTCTCTAGTTTTTTCTTTTCTTTTCTTTTCAGGTATGTTTCTTTGCCCATTCAGCTGGTCATTTTCATGAAGAATTTGGAGTCCATCCAACTGGATGAATGAAAACTGGCAATTTACTTAGCTTACCTATCCTAAATCTAAATGGGGCTTTCCTGGTGGCTTAGTGGTAAAGAATCCGCCTGCCAACGCAGGAGACATGGGTTAAATCCCTGGGTCTGGAGGAGCCCCTGGAGCAGGGAATGGCAACTCACTCCAGTATTCTTGCCTGAGAAATCTCATGCACAGAGGAGCCTGATGGGTTACAGCCCATGGAGTCACAAAAGAGTTAGATACCTCCTAGCGACTAAATAGCAACAAACAATGAATCTTCATCTCCTCAGCTCTCCAGTGGGAACACTATTTCAGGTTCACAAGGTTCCATGGGGATTGCATGTTCCCAGCATGCTTGGCATGTGGCAGGCTTCTTGCGCAGATTAGTTTCATTTCTATCATCCTCATTTCCTCTCTTCCCTCCCTTTCTTTGTCATAGAACCAATAGCCAAGTCACTTTTGGTAGATTCTTTATATAGTCATTAAATGATGAGTATTACTATGACAGATTATGGTAAAGGCTTATTTTGCAAAGGTAATATTGAAAACTGTGTGTGACTTGGGATGAGTGATTCTATTCTGTATATCTAATATGTAGTTCAGCTGGCTAGGTATCTTTTGCAACTTTTTCAGGGAATGCAATGAATTATTAATCCAAATTAGAAGGCGGTAGCTGGGGCCCTGTTAAGAGAACAGCTCAGCTCTGCCACGTTATAGGCATACGGTCACCTGGCTGCGACAATGGCTTTTTGTACACCTGCCAAATGAAACTGTACAATGTCCACTGACTTTCTGTCCTTCTTTTGTTTTCCTGTTATTGGATGAATTTGCTTCTCTTGTGTGTGTGTGTGCGTGTGTGTGTGTGTATGTGTATGTGTATTTTGTCCCAATGTATGTCCAATAAACATTACTGAGAAAATGAACAAGATGAAGGAACGAGTGTATTTTGTTAGATGGATTCATTGAGTGTTAAAGCTGAAACCCTTTCACACAAGGTTCACTGTCTTTTCATGAAGGCCCAGTTTTGCCTCAACTCATGTCTGTGTGTGCATGTGTTTAGAGAATATGAAATACCACTAAGGTGCATATATGAATAGGTGCAGTCTCAGGAACAGTCTAGCTGTTGTTGCATACAATAAATATATGCCACCCAGCTGCCACAAGGCTGCTTTCCCATATATCTGGTTTGAGATTCCTAGTTCTAAAATCCTCAGTAGATTAATCATAATAAGTAACTTATATCTCTGGGACTGCCCGACCTCAAGACATGGTTAGTGATCTAATTTCTGGATGAAAGATTAGAAAGCTGTATTAATCAGATGTGCCCTATCTGGGGCACTGATAATTTGTGTTGAAAATCAATGTTATTTTCTCAAAAATATTTTTCTATTTAGTAAAGTAGGTCCTATGACCTAAATCATAAGAATATACATTTTGACCACTGAAGTCAATTCAATTATTTTCAGACTAAATGGAAAGAAAATAAAATAAAAGGAGTCTCTAAAGGTTTTTTAGGATTTTCTCAAGTTGAGCTTCATGCCAGTTGCTTGCCACTGGGCTCCATGATCACAGGCTGGGGATTCATCTGTGATAGCCAGCGCTCAAGTCACATGCATGTGGGAACTAAGGTTTTTCAGGTCTCTTCCTGAAACGTTGACCTGGTTAATGGATCACACTTGGTGTGACCACTATGGACAACTTGGGAGAAAGGTAAAGGACTGGTGATTGTATTTCTGCTTTGTAAAGAAGACCGTCTATACCAATGTATTCCACAGAGATGACAGACATAGAGAACAGATGTATGGACACATCAAGAGGGAAGAGTGGGTATAAAATGAATTGGGAGATTGGGATTGACATATATACACTATTGATGCTATGCATAAAATAGACAACTAATGAGAATTTTGGAGAAGGAAACGGCAACCGACTGCAGTATTCTTGCCTGGAGAATACCATGGACAGAGGAACCTGGCAGGCTACAGTCCACAGGGTCACATAGAGTCAGACACGACTGAAGTGACTTAGCACTCACAATGAGAACCTACTGTATCCAGCACTGGGAACTCAACTCGATGCTCTGACCTAAAGGGGAAGGAAATCTAAAAAAAGAGGGGATATATATGTCCTTATAACTCATTCATGTGGCTGTACAACAGAAACTAACACACTGTAAAGTAACTCTAATAAAGATTTAAAGAAAGAGAAAAGGATTAATGAGCTTCAGTGAGGAAGGAGTGAGCAGGACCACAGCAGGGGAAAGCTTAGATAAGGGTCTGGGAGAGAAAGAAAGGACAAACAAGACTGATTTTGCTCCAGCACAGTTATACTAAAGGCTGGGTCCCTTTGTCAGAGGAGTTCCAGCTGCTGGGAACTGGCATATGGGGCTGTACCAGAAGAATGGGAGAGAAACTTGTCTGAGAGGCAGGAATTGTGGCTTAATCTGGGCTCTGCGTTAAGCAGCTGTGTGATTTCAAATAAGCCACTATTTTGGATAAGGCCTCCATTTCCTCAGTTATAAAATAATAGAGTCAGATCACCTAAGCCCTTTGTTCTATTGGTAGTATCCTATGATTCTAAGATTAGTTAGTTCCAATACCGTATTCTGTATGTAATGAGGACATTACTCAAATCCCTACGTAGAGCTGAGGAAACAACAGTAGGTATACACTGTTGTCTTCTGGAGATTAATCGAATTCACTTTCAACTTCTGATTTTGTTTTTCCAAATTGACTAGTACCTCCATATCAATTTGACTTGCATCTGCCTCTTAACTGATGGGGAATGATCTGAGGACATTAAACATGATTTATATTTTTTTTCAGAAACATACTACACAACTTTAAAACCTCTGTGTTTGATAATTAGAAAATGCATATCCACAGTACCATCAACACTGATAGTGTTAATAGTTCATCTGAAAAGTTCATTTAAAAGTTCATCTGAAAAAGTTCGTCTTTCAGTGAAAAAGTTCATATAAATTTTTTGTAAACTCAATATTCTTGTTTAAAAAAAGAACTTTGCTAAGCCATTTTTACTGTTTATGATACTTTCTTTTAGCCTTACAACTCTTGTTTTCACCCAAAGTATTGATAGAATAATCAGTGGAATAATATCTTTTTCCTATCATTTGGTTATTAAGTTGTTTATTCTGTTTGGTTTTATTAAATAAATATTACTGATGTTAAAAACTTATATGCAATTCCCTGGCTATTCATATGATATGATCCCACATTAAAAATGATCCCTGAATTGAAAAGGAAAATTCAGAAAAAAAAAACACTAAATATTACCTTAGAGATGAAATAAATCATTAAAGTGTGAAATTGAATCAAAAGAGATCTGAAATAGACATAGAATTCTACATGAAGTGAACATATGGACGATGCTAGAGGAAAATGCTACAGTTTCCCAGACTAGAAGAAACACCAGCAGCTGGTTATGCTACTGGCACAGATGGAAAGACATGACATATTTTTCTAATAGATTAAAATATGCAGAGACATAGAAAATTTTAGTAGATTAAGAAACTTTATAACCTCATTATCTAAACCTGGTTAGAAATTCTTACAGAGCTCTGATACGGAAAATGCAAAAGGAACTATTTGTAAAGACTTATAGAATCATTTAACCAAGTTTCTTGGTTCTTAGAAGATATTCCTTTTGACTGTATTCCTGAATAGAAGGGATGTATGAGGATTGTAACTGAAATTGAGTTCTGCCAAGGGAGTGTGGGTCAGAGTAGGGCAGAGTTTTTAGGAGTCAGTCCTCTTTTCTCTGTGGAATTAAGAAAAAGAAATGGCAAGTGACCTGAAATTCAATGAGGCAATGTGACCATTTCAGTGAAAAAGTTCATCTGACTCACAATGGAAAATAACTGAAATGGGGTTTTTATCCGAAACAAGCAACATTTATAGCCACCCAACATATTTCATTCTTGCCTGGAAAATTCCATGGACAGAGGACCCTGATGGGCTACAGTCCATGGGGTCGCAAGAATCGGATACGACTGAGAGACTGACAGTAACTAACTAAGATATTTTAAAGGAGCAAAAAGTATTCTCCATAGTTCTAAGAAAACAAGAAATAGCCAAAAACATCATAATAATTCTTTGCCTGCTCCCTCTCCACATGTATTATAGCTAAGAACGTGACCAGGAAGGACTTTTGGAAAAAGTTGAAGAGAAGAAGTGCTAAGGTACTGCTCCTTTCCTGATCCAGAATTTTACAGCCTGAGGACGGGGAGTCACTTAGTCCAGCTGACATCCATCTTTAGAGAGAAAAATTTTGCAATTATTTTGATACACTTCTAGTTTAGACTCTTCCCAGGTCAGAGAAGGAAATGGCAACCCACTCCAGTGTTCTTGCCTGGAGAATCCAGGGACGGGGGAGCCTGATGGGCTGCGGTCTACGGAATCGCACAGAGTCCGACACGACTGAAGCGACTTAGCAGCAGCAGGTCAGAGATTAGATGTCAAAAGTGGAAAGATGATACAGATGAAGCTATGTGCATGGGCAGAAATAGACACACGGATACAAAGAACAGACTTGTGGACACAGAGGAAGGAGAGGGTGGGACAAATTGAGACAGTAGCGTTGAGAATATACACTGCCTTGTGTAAAATAGATAGCTAGTGGGAAGTTGCTGCATATAGCCAGGGAGCTCAGTTAGTGCTCTGGGATGACGTAGAGCGGTGGGATGGGGGGCATGTGAGGGAGGTTCAAGAGGGAGGAGATATGCATATCTATATGCATAGGGCTGACTCATGTTTTGGTACAGCAGAACTAGCATAACATTGTGAGGCAATTATATTCCAATAAAAATATTCCAAGTCTATTTACTACAATAAAGTTATACGCAAAACCAATTTTAAAGTATTTTTTTTAATGTAACTTAGATGCTTCCTTTGATAAGTACAAGCGTTGGGATGCAAACCAGGTAGCGTGGCTCCAGAAGCCATACTCATTACACTGCTTACCTTTATCTGTGAAAGTGAAGTTGCTCAGTCGTATCCGACTCTTTGCGACCCCATGGACTGTAGCCTACCATGGGATTTTCCAGGCAAGAATACTGGAGTGGGTTGCCATTTCCTTCTCCAGAAGATCTTCTCGACCCAGGGATTGAACCCGGGTCTCCCGCATTGTAGGCAGACACTTTACCGTCTGAGCCACCAGGAAAGTCTGACCATCCCTTAAATATCAGTATTGCCCAGTGTCCCTGCTGGATGCTATTTTATTCTCCCTCGCCACACTTTTTCTGGGAAATTCCATGAAGCCCAGTGCTTCACTAACCACATGCTGACTACCTTCAAATATATCTCATGAGCCTTAAACACGCCAGACACATACTTGACGGCACGTCATGGATGTCCTAGAGGCAACCCGAACTTAGCACTTAATAAAATAAACCCATCATTTAACCCTTCCAAACTCTTTGCTAAAATGTGAAGTTCTTTGTGGGAACTCTGCTTATCAATGTTTTACTTCTCCTCCTTGTTCCATACCTTCCTTTCCAAGTCATATTTCTCCGATTCTCACGCTTTTAAATTTAGTTTTCACTTTTCTATTGTTTGTATGTTTTGGAAGCTACCTTAAGTCCATCTGTTGCTGTTTATGAGTCGCTGAGTCGTGTCTCTTTTACCCGAACTTAGCACTTAATAAAATAAACCCATCATTTAACCCTTCCAAACTCTTTGCTAAAATGTGAAGTTCTTTGTGGGAACTCTGCTTATCAATGTTTTACTTCTCCTCCTTGTTCCATACCTTCCTTTCCAAGTCATATTTCTCCGATTCTCACGCTTTTAAATTTAGTTTTCACTTTTCTATTGTTTGTATGTTTTGGAAGCTACCTTAAGTCCATCTGTTGCTGTTTATGAGTCGCTGAGTCGTGTCTCTTTTTCTGTCCCATGGACTGTAGCCCACCAGGCTCCTCTGTCCATGGGAATTCCCAGGCAAGAATACTGGAGTGGATTGCCATTTCCTTCTCCAGGGGATCTTCTACACCCAGGGATTAACTCACGTCTCCTGCATTGGCTCGTGGATTCTTTACCACTGAGCCACTTTGGAAGCCCTCTTAAGTCTATTAATATTACCAAACACCAATAAATGAATGAACTAAATAAAAAAAAAAAAAACTTACTCCATGTGGCAGTGGATGAGGCATGCCCACGAGTTGGCATGATCTGTCCAGGAGATGGTGCTCACAGTATATTTTTTGCAAGTCTTTACTGCTGAGAAAAATCTCACAATTTCCTTATACAGATAATTAATTCAAAGCAATATGATGTTTCATGTCTTGTCATCTTTAGATAGTCCTCTGGGCTAACAAGACTTTATATAATGATTTTGTGTTCTTATTTTATAGCTGAAGATAGAGCTTGGGATGAAATTGTTGGAAGGAACAACATTTATGATAGGAGAGAATTTGAGATGAGGAAGCATACACCTTGACACTTTTGATTCTAAAATTCCAATAAACAGAAAGTCATAACCTTAGTAGTATAGGGTGGGAAACATACAAGCTGGAAAGTGTTAGTAGAAGAGAAGATGAGAGATTTAGGGAGAGAGAACTAATAACTGCATATACATCTAGGGCTATCTGAAATCATAAGAAGGAACAACTTTATTTCAAAGGCAATTACACAGTGGGGTCCTAGCCCTCCACATTTAAGATGTGTGATCATGGGTAAGGTCCCTCTCTCTGGTCTTTAAATTACTTTTCTAAGGAATGAAATTGAGCTAGATAATATCTATGAATACCGCAGTTCTAAAATTCTGAGGTTGCCAAACAAAACTACAGAGTAAGGGGGAAAAATAATTGCAAGTTCAGCTGGGGAAAGATGGAGGCTAAGAGAGCTTTCATAGCCTTCTGAAAAGTGAACCTACTGGTCCTTGCATACAACTAGTTTTGAAACCAAGCAGGACCCTATGGTCCTTGTCTCCCACATCCTCAGCTTACCTTTTGTCAGTAGAAAAAGTTTAGCCAAATAATAAGTTTAATAAGAGAAGTGAGAAAATACAGAAACAAAGGAAAAAGTCCAAGAAGACCAGATAATAATAGTTTAGTCATAAGCAAAGTCAAGGACCTTTATTTCCCCCTCATGGGCTATAGATAATACTCTGAGGCATATCCTTTGAGTTATCTTGTATACTAAAACCTCCACCAGCTGGAAGTTAACTCCGTGATGGCAAGACAGTCATGACATAAGCTTCCGCAGTTCTGAGAACTGGACTCAAGGAAATGGGAACACACTGACCCTGGAACTGAAGATTAACTGTACTTAAAACAATCAAGATGACACTGAGCAAACTGCCGCATGACCAATTTCAGAGTTGACTGTGCTGTTTCTGTTAATACACATAGCCCCTTCCCTTTACCTATAAAAGGTCTTGCCCACTGGTTGTCAGTGGGGTAAGTTGGCTTTTGGACAAGAGTCCAACCCCCTCCCCCAGTGGCTGGCATTGAAAATAAAGCAAGCTTTCCTTCTCATCAACTTGCCTCTTTAGTGGCTTTTGAGCCGCTGGACCCTACTGTAATCCAAAGGTTACAGTTTGTTGATGGATAGTAGTTCTTGGTCACTATCTTCAACCAATGGTTGCATACTAGGCTCACTGGAGAGTATTTTAAATTATAGCAATGGCTGGGGCCCATCCCAACTAAACAGAGTCTCTGAAAGTGGGACACAGCTCTCAGTATTTGGTAAAAGTGCTTCAGGCAAGTCTGTTGCACAGACAAGATTAAGAATCATTGATTTATATAATCAAGTTCAGTTCAGTTCAGTCGCTCAGTCGTGTCTGACTCTTTGCGACCCCATGAATTGCAGCACGCCAGGCCTCCCTGTCCATCACAATCTCCTAGAGTTCACTCAGACTCACGTCCATTGAGTCAGTGATGCCATCCAGCCATCTCATCCTCTGTCGTCCCCTTCTCCTCCTGACCTCAATCCCTCCCAGCATCAGAGTCTTTTCCAATCAGTCAACTCTTCACATGAGGTGGCCAAAGTATTGGAGTTTCAGCTTCAGCATCATTCCTTCCAAAGAAATCCCAGGACTGATCACCTTCAGAATGGACTGGTTGGATCTCCTTGCAGTCCAAGGGACTCTCAGGGGTCTTCTCCAACACCACAGTTCAAAAGCATCAATTCTTCGACACTCAGCTTTCTTCATAGTCCAACTCTCACATCCATACATGACCACAGGAAAAACCATAGCCTTGACTAGATGGACCTTAGTCGGCAAAGTAATGTCTCTGCTTTTGAATATGTTATCTAGGTTGGTCATAACTTTTCTTCCAAGGAGTAAGCGTCTTTTAATTTCATGGCTGCAGTCACCATCTGCAGTGATTTTGGAGCCCTCCAAAATAAAGTCTGACACTGTTTCCACTGTTTCCCCATCTATTTCCCATGAAGAGATGGGACCAGATGCCATGATCTTTGTTTTCTGAATGTTGAGCTTTAAGCCAACTTTTTCACTCTCCTCTTTCACTTTCAACAAGAGGGTTTTTACCCCCTCTTCACTTTCTGCCATAAGGGTGGTGTCCTCCCAGCAATCTTGATTCCAGCTTGTGCTTCTTCCAGCCCAGCGTTTCTCATGACGTACTCTGCATAGAAGTTAAGTAAGCAGGGTGACAATATACAGCCTTGATGTCCTCCTTTTCCTATTTGGAACCAGTCTGTTGTTCCATGTCCAGTTCTAACTGTTGCTTCCTGACCTGCATATAGATTTCTCAAGAGGCAGGTTAGGTGGTCTAGTATTCCCATCTCTTTCAGAATTTTCCACAGTTTACTGTGATCCACACAGTCAAAGGCTTTGGCATAGTCAATAAAGCAGAAGTATATATTTTTTGGGAACTCTCTTGCTTTTTCCATGATCCAGCAGATGTTGGCAATTTGCTCTCTGGTTCCTCTGCCTTTTCTAAAACCAACTTGAACATCAGGAAGTTCACGGTTCACGTATTACTGAAGTCTGGCTTGGAGAATTTGGAGCTTTACTTTACTAGCATATGAGACGAGTGCAATTGTGCGGTAGTTTTAGCATGCCTTGGCCTTGACTTTCTTTGGGATTGGAATGAAAACTGACCTTTTCCAGTCCTGTGGCCAGATAGATAATCAAAAAGACTCTTTAAACTAAAAAGCTTTAATGAGGATAAACAATGTTCTTAATACTGACGAAAGGTGTAGGCATAATTTTGTAGGGGAAAAAGATGCAAATGGAAAAATGAAAACATCAAAGAAAGAGAAGGTAGAATATATGAGGCAGACATCTGGGGAAAATACAGGAAAATAGAGGGTCAAGTGGCGGGAATATGGGCAAACTCAAGTTGTCTTGCTTTTGGAAAATATAATCTAATTTTAAATGAAAAAAAAAATTGCCCTGTTTAGAAAAAAAAAAAACATTTCCTTCGCCTTCCGTTCTAAACCTTCCACGCTGTTATTATTGTCAGGAAGGAAATTAAAGTGGGAAATGTTAGTAGCAAGAAACAACACAAGCTATATCATGTTATCTGGAATCTCTTCTCTTTTTTCTAGATGGAAAAGACTAAGCGTAACGCATTTCTATGCAGAGAGAGTGTTCTGATATCCGTGTGTCTCTTTGTTATTGAACTTTTTGTTGAATTAGATTGCATGTGACTTTTATGATTATCTACCTGATTTTAGTGTTTTGTTGCAAATAAATCTTCAAGTTTTTTGAGTAATAGAGCCATTCTTATATGCCCTTCTATCAGATTACTTGGCTTAATTCTGGGTGGAGATAAACTATTTGCTGCTTGGTTCATTGGACTTAGAAGCATTAAAAATAAAAGGAAAAAGAGTCATGCTATGCATGTGTTTCTTTCTTGTAAACATACAGAATTCCTATTACTGGAGAATCTCACACTCTAGAAAGTTCTTACCTGAATGAGAGTGCAGAGGAAAATATACTAATCTCTCAGAGAAAACAAAATAAAAATCGAATTTATGTTATACACATATTCATACACATATACCCACACATGAAGTTTTGTATATAATTTCAGGGACTCGTTATGGTCTTGAAACTCACCCATGGATTTCTCTTGGGCCCTGGATCTCATCAGGATACATCCATCAGGGAACTGGACTGGACTTGTGAATAAGAACTGTTGCAGCCTTTGATTTGTTAAATGAATATACACCTAAATGGCTTCGTATGTCTGAATGAATTTTTCCTGAAAGACACAGAAGTTGACTTGGACAATTAAGAAAAAAAAATTCCCCATTCTCAGGCAAAATTAGTCAACATCATAAAGTTGTCAGTTCTCCCTAAGTTAATTAAAATTTTAATGCGATTCAATAAAAATACCAGTAAACATTTTTAATGGAGACAACTGATTAAAATTTCATATAAAAATTTGAGAATAGCCAGAAAAACACTGAAAAGGTAAAACTGTGACATGAGCTAACCTTACTAGATATCAAAACACACCATGAAGTCACTATAATTAAATCAGTGTGATACTGGCTCATGAGTAGGCAAACAGGCTAGAGCAATAGAACAGGGGGGATAAAAATCCCAAAATAGACACAGCACATATGGAAATTTAGTATAATATAAAAGAATATTTCAAATCACCATAGGAAAAATGAACTTTATAGTAAATGGTGTTGAGACAACTGGGTAACAATTTTGAGAAAAAATAAAATAAGATAGCTACCTCATACTAAAAACAAGAATAAACTCCTATAATAATCTAAACAGATTATACATAAAAATAAATGAGGGAGGGATGGAGTGGGAGATTGAGGTTAGCAGATGCAAGCTTTTATATATAGAATGGATAAACAAGGTCCTGGTGGCTCAGAGGTTAAATTGTCTGCCTGCAATGCGGGAGACCTGGGTTCAATCCCTGGGTCGGGAAGATCCCCCTGGAGAAGGAAATGGCAACCCACTCCAGTATTCTTGCCTGGAGAATCCTATGGACGGAAGAGCCTGGTGGGCTACAGTCCACGGGGTCGCAAAGAGTCGGACACGACTGGACAACTTCCCTTTCACTTTCACTGTATAGTTTAGAGAACTATATTCAATATCTTGTGATAAACCATAACAGAAAAGAATATAAAAAATAATAGTATATATAAATATATATAAATATATATAAATGAATGCCTTTGCTGTACAGCAGTAATTAACACAACAGTGTAAATCAGCTATACTTCAATAAAAAAAAAGAATAAAGGGAACAGAGATATAAATGCAAAAACAAAACAAAAATTCATACAAGTAATAGAGAAAAACATAGGTAGATTCCTCTTTAACTTCATTGCAGGGAAAGGCTGTAAATTATATTCAAAATTGGAGACAGTAAGTAAATTGATAGACTTGACTACATAAAAATAAAATTATTTTCATGCAAAGAAAACCATTAACAAATCAAAAGGTAGTTGAGGGTTTTGCAAGTAAGGAATTTGAAGTTGCCACTTTGTCCTAAGAGTAGAAAGCTAAACAGACTGAAAAATCAACAAGTCTTTGAACCCTTAGATGTGAGGACACAGGGCAAACCGCTGCTTCCAAAATTGGAGAGACAGTCTGGTGAGTACAAGGACTTGCTGCTTCCTGAACAGAGACTCCCGAGAGAGATTTGGCTTTCTTAATAAGGCCTGCCCTCAAGGGAAGCTAGTCAACCAGAGCCTAGTCGTATTGTTGTGTTGTGTTCAGTTGTTCAGCCATGTCTGACTCTCTGCGGCTCCATGGACTGTAACCCACTAGGCTCTGTTGCCCATGGAAATTTGCACACAAGAATACTGGAGTGGGGTGCGTTTCCTACTCCAGGGGATAGAGGATCAAACCTGCATCTTTTGTGTCTTCTGCATTGGCAGGTAGATTCTTTACCACTCGTGCCACCATGGTATTATCAGAGCTGACAAGGAGGCAGAGGATGAGATGGTTGGATAGCTTCACTGACTCAATGGATATCAATTTGAGCAAACCCCAGGAGATAGTGAAGGACAGGGAAGCTTGGCAAGCTATAGTCCATGGGGTTGTAAGCAGTCGGATATGACTGAGCCACTGAACAATAGCATACTCTAGTTGTCTTCTCCTACTCAAGGGAGGAGAAAGAAATCCTGAGAAACACTTGTGAAGTTCATAGCCCAGAGGCACAGGATTACAGAAAGACTGAGATCGAATGATAGGATGCTTCTCCTACCTGCACACGTTACCATCTCATCCCTAGAAACTAATTTACGGCAGTTGTTTTTATCTGGTGTATTATGTCCATCTCCAAAAAAATTACAAAGCATACCAAAAGGCAAAAAAATATAATTTGGAGAGACAGAGCAAGCAACAGAACCAGTCTTGGCAAGCATGTTGGAATTATAGATGGAGAATTAAAACAGCTATAACTAACATGCTAAGGATTCTAGTGAATAAAGTAGACAGCATATAAGAAAAGATGGGCAATATAAGCAGAGAAATGGAAATCTTAAGAAAGAACCAAACCAAAACAAACAAAGGCTAAAATGTAAGAGAGATTTTATAGAAATATATATAACAAGCTTATTAGTAGATTGGACATGACTGAGTAAAGACTATCTGAGCTTGAAGCTAACTCCCTAGGAAAAAGTGAGAAAAAGTGAAAGTTGCTCAGCCATGTGTGACTTTTTGTGACCTCTTACACAATAAAAAAAGTCCATAGAATTCTCCAGGGCAGAATATTGGAGTGGGTAGCTTTTCCCTTCTCCAGGGGATCTTCCCAACTCAGGGATCGAACCCAGGTCTCCAGCAATGCAGGCAGATTCTTTACCAACTGTGGGATAACCACCCAAAATGCAATATTCATGTAATGGGAATACCAGCAAGAAAAGACTGAAAAAGAAACAGAAAAAAAAGAAACAAAATGACAGTTTCTTCATATTAGTGTCAGACATCAAACCAAAGATCCAGGAGCAGGAGGTTCAGAAAACACCAATCAAGATAAATGCAAAAAAAAACTACACCTAGGGGCTTCCATGGTGGCTCAGTGGAAAAGAATCCACCTGCCAATGCAAGAATCAAGAGTGCTGGGAGAAATATCAATAACCTCAGATATGCAGATGACACCACCCTTATGGCAGCAAGCGAAGAAGAACTCAAGAGCCTCTTGCTGAGAGTGAAAGAAGAGAGTGAAAAAGTTGGCTTAAAACTCAACATTCAGAAAACTAAGATCATGGCATCTGGTGTCCCATCACTTCATGGCAAATAGATGGGGAAACAATGGAAATAGTGAAAGATTTTATTTTGGGGGGCTCCAAAATCACTGCAGATGGTGACTGCAGCCAGGAAATTAAAAGACACTTGCTCTTTGGGAGAAAAGCTGTGACCAACCTAGACAGCATATTAAAAAACAGAGACATTACTTTCCAACACAGGTCCGTCTAGTTAAGGCTATGGTTTTTCCAGGAGTCATGTATGGATATGAGAGTTGGACTGTGAAGAAAGCTGATCACTGAAGAATTTATGCTTTTGAACTGTGGTATTCCAGAAGACTCTTGAGAGTCTCTTGGACTGCAAGGAGATCCAACCAGTCCACCCTAAAGGAAATCAGATCTGAATATTCATTGGAAGGACTGATGCCGAAGCTGAAACTCCAATACTTCGACCACCTGATTTGAAGAACTGAGTCATTGGAAAAGACCTCGATGCTGGGAAAGATTGAAGGAAGGAGGAGAAGGGGACGACAGAGGATGAGATGGTTGGATGGCATTACCGACTCAATGGACATGAGTTTGAGTAAACTCCCGGAGTTGGTGATGGACAGGGAAGCCTGGTGTGCTGCAGTCCATGGGATTGCAAAGAATCTGACAAGACTGAGTGACTGAACTGAACTGACTGAACTGAGTTCAATCCCTAATTTGGGAAAATCCCATTTGCCTCGGAACAGCTAAGCCCATGTGCCACAGCTACTGAGCCTGTGCTCTAGAATCTGGGAGTTGCAACTCTGAGTCCAAGAGCTGCAACTACTGAAGCCTGCACATCGTAGAGCCTGTGCTCCGCAACAAGAGAAGTCACCGCAAGGAAAAGCCTGAGCACTGCAAAGAAGAGTAGGCCCTGATTGTTGAAACTAGAAAAGCGCCTGCACATCACAGAAGACTCAGCACAGGCTATATATATATATACTGCTACTGCTAAGTCGCTTCAGTCGTGTCCGACTCTGTGCGACCCTACAGACGGCAGCCCACCAGGCTCCCCCGTCCCTGGGATTCTCCAGGCAAGAACACTGGAGTGGGTTGCCATTTCCTTCTCCAGTGCATGAAAGTGAAAAGCGAAAGTGAAGTCGCTCAGTCACGTCCGACTCTTAGCAACCCCATGGACTGCAGCCCACCAGGCTCCTCCGTCCATGGGACTTTCCAGGCAAGAGTACTGGAGTGGGGTGCCATTGCCTTGGTTGCCATTTCCTTCTCCAGTGCATGAAAGTGAAAAGCGAAAGTGAAGTCGCTCAGTCACGTCCGACTCTTAGCAACCCCATGGACTGCAGCCCACCAGGCTCCTCCGTCCATGGGACTTTCCAGGCAAGAGTACTGGAGTGGGGTGCCATTGCCTCCTCCGATATATATATGTGTGTGTGTGATGTGTGTGTGTGTGTGTGTGTGTTTGTGTATATATATATTTTAAACTACAACTAGGTTATCACATTCAAACTAGAGAAAATCAAATATAAAACAAAAAATATTTAAAGAAGTCAGAGGGAAAAACACCTTCCGTATAAAGAAACAAAGATAAGAGTACTATCTGACTTCTTAGAAACTGTGAACACAAGAAGAGGGTACAGTGAAATATTAGAGTATTTATAGAAAAAAATTTCACCAACATAAAATTCTTACACTGCAAAATTATCCTTCAAAAGTGAAGAAAAAGTAAAGACTTCTTGGACAAAAAAAATCGGGTGAGGGGGTGGTGCGTTTGTTGCTACTAGACATGCCTTGCAAGAAATTGTAAGCAAAAAAACTTAATAATTATACTTTTTGTTAACAAGAAAAGACGATCTTTAAAGAGAAGTAAAAGGAAATATAAAACACTTGGATCTCTGTAAAGAAAAGAAGAATATCAAAGAAGGATAATTGAGGGTCAAATATAAACTTTCCATTTTTCTTATTCTTATTGATCCAGCAGGTAAAAGTTTATTCAAAATAATAATAACAATGCTGTATTCAATTATGTACACACATATATACATATATATCTACTTATGTGTCTATATATATATATATATATCTCCACTTATGTGGGCTTCCCGGGTAGCCCTAATGGTAAAGAACCTACCTGCCAATGCCGGAGACATAAGAGATGCAGGTTCCATCCCTGAGTCAGGAAGATAATCTGTAGGAAGAAATGGCAACCTACTTCAGTGTTCTTGCCTGGGAAATCCCATGGGCAGAGTAGCTGGCAAGCTCCAGTCCAAGGGCTTGCAGAGTTGGATACAACTGGAGAAACAAGAGCAATGTATTCCTATATAAAAATGAGATAAATGACAACAATGATACAAGGGATGAAAGAGAAAAATTAGGATTACTCAGTTGTTATAAGGCATTCGCATTGCGCATGGAGTGGCACGATGTTATTCAAAGCGGACTTTGATTAATCACACATGTACAATGTAAACTCTAGGAAAACTACTAAAGTAAAAAATAAAATATAACTGATATGAAAAGAAAGATGAGAAAATTGAATGATATAAAAGCTCAAGTTAAACCACAAAAGGCAGGAAAAGAATGAAAGACAAAAATAGGAGCAAAGAACAAGAACAACAAACAGAATAGTAACAAATACAGGAGATGTTAATCTAACTATATCAATAATAACTTTAAACATTGTTTAGATGCACCAATTAAAAGAAATTGTGGGAGGAAATAAAAAACAAGACCAGTTATATGCAGTCTACAAGGAACTCACTTTAAATACAGTGACGCACACAGATTAAAAGTAAATAGAGAAAAGCATACTACTGATTTCAACCAAGAATGCTTGACTGAAGAATCAAAAACGCTTCAAGAATGCTTACATAAGATGTTGCATGCTATGTTTGTGCGTGCCAGTTGTATCCGGCTCTTTGCGACCCCACGGACTGTAACTCACAAAGCTGCTGTGTCTATAGTTTTCCAGGCAGGAATACTAGAGTGGGTTGCCATTTTCTACTCCAGGGAATCTTCCCAACTCTGGGACAGAATCTGCATCTCTTGTGTATCTTGCATTGGCAGGCAGATTCTTTACTAACTGTGCCACCTGGGAAGCCCCAAATAAGAAGTTAACCTGAGAAACTGGATGAAATGCATATTGTAAATGTAGTATTTTTGCAGCTATTTTTTGATAAGTATAAGATGATTTCAAACTGAAAAATTAGAAGTTAAAAATAATTAATACAATATCAATTAAATCTGCTGTATGACATGAAAAATTTCTTTAATATGTTCCTTTTAAAATTTGCTAAATTGTGCTAAAATTTAAGAAGGTTCAGTTTAAAAATATTCTCAATTCTAAATGATACAGAAGGTACAACACTGTAGTTTCAAGTACTTATCTTCAAATAAAAAACTGAAAAAGTGAATTTTTGAAACATGTTCCATTAACAAGTTAAGAAAAAAAGATACATATCTGCAAAAAAAAAAAAAAAAAAAAAAAAACCGAAACAAAACAATTGAGGGGCTTGGTAAATTTTGGAAAAACAGTCTTCATTTTCTAAAAGTATCCAGGTAAAGATCAGTGAGTTATACGATAGAATAATTGTTTCAAAAGTGAGAGTTTTCTTTAAGGCACAACATAATGTTTTATAAAACATTTAAATTATGGTTTGAACAATTCCACTTAGGTTGTTTCCAAGACTGTTTTCAATTGAATATAGTTGTTCAAATAGTTCCAATACAAAAAAATAAAAATAAATTGCAGTTAAAATAAGCCAGTTTAGCACTGACAAATGCTGTTTTCAACCTTAGACAAGTGTCAAAGTTGTTGATTTTAATAGATTGCCAAATTGATGCAATTTCTTGGTCACTGTGGAGAAAGCAGTGGCACCCCACTCCAGTACTCTTGCCTGGAAAATCCCATGGACGGAGGAGCCGATAGGCTGCGGTCCATGGGGTCGCTAAGAGTCAGGTATGACTGAGTGACTTCACTTTCACCTTTCACTTTCATGCACTGGAGAAGGAAATGGCAACTACTCCAGTGTTCTTGCCTGGAGAATCCCAGGGACAGAGGAGCCTAGTGGGCTGCCGTCTCTGGGGTCGCACAGAGTCGGACACGACTGAAGCGACTTAGCAGCAGCAGCAGCATGAACCGCTTACCAAAAAAAGAAAACATAGGTACATTTGCTGAGAGAATATCTTTTGAAAAACCTATCAAACACAGGATTTTCATTTGCATCTGTCATGATATTTGGAAGCCATAATATGCAACTATGTGGGAATTTTTTGGATTATCAGGCATAAAGTTGTTCTGAATGGCTTCGCCTATAACTAGGATTTATAACCTCTGTCTTAACTTCTACAACACAGACTTCTTTGCAGATATAGTGCACTATAACTGGTAACCAACAGCACCTTCTTTCTTCAGCTTCTTCCTGTAATTATAGAAGTACAGTTAAATTTGGAACAATGTGGGTTTGAATTGTGTGGGTCCACTTATATACAGATGTTTTTCAATAAATATGGTACCTGTAAATAAATATGAATTTCTTTCTCACATTATCTTTTTATGTTAATAATACATATAACATCTACAGTGTTTTTATATCATATAAGACAATATCGATATAGGTACAGACAGACAATTCATCTTATAAACAGATGGCATCAACTCATGGTATTGAGCATGCATGTTCAATCACTCATCACTTCATGGCAAACAGATGGGGAAACAATGGAAACAATGACAGACTTTATTTTCTTGTGCTCCAAAATCACTGTGGACAGTGACTATAGCCATGAAATTAAAAGACACTTGCTCCTTGGAAGAAAAGCTATGACAAATCTAGACAGTATATTAAAAAGCAGAGATATTACTTTGCCAACAAAGGTCCATATAGTCCAAGTTATAGTTTTTCTAGTAGTCATGTATGAACATGAGAGTTGCACCATAAAGAAGCTGAGTGCCAAAGAATTGGTGCTTTCAAACTGTGGTGCCAGAGAAGACTCTTGAGAGTCCCTTGTACTGCAAGGAATTCAAACCAGTTAATCCCAAAGGAAATCAACTCTGAATAGTCATTGGAAAGACTGATGCTGAAGCTGAAGCTCCAATTCTTAGGCCACCTGATACAAAGAGCTGACTCATTAAAGAAGACTCTGATGCTGGGAGATATTGAAATCAGGAGGCAAAGGGGGCAACAGAGGACGAGATGGTTGGATGGCATCACCAACTCAATGGACATGAGTTTGAGCAAACTCTGGGAGTTGGTGAAGGACAGGGAAGTCTGGCCCGTTCCAGTTCATGGGGTCACAAAAAGTCGGACACGACTCAGTGACTGAACAACATTCCATTGTGAGCCTCTTCACTGGGACAGCCTCTATATAACCAATTTAAAGGGAGAGCCTCAGTACTGCTCTATCAGCCCACACAAAGCCACAGGCTCTAGAAAAGCTAAGGAGTTGCAAGGCAGAAGGTAGAAGATCCCAGGTTCCAAATGTGAAAGATCCCCAGCTGAACCTTTTGAGGTAGAGGTGATACAAGGTCAGTTACAAGCCACTCTAGACCTCTATTTCAAAACCAATGCATTTCTCAGAGAACTGATATCTCACTTAATGTTGTCTCTAGGTCAGCAAATCTATAATCCTGGGATTGTAAGGGCTGATGAAGGAGCCAGAAGCTAAGAGTCAAAAGAGAGGTTCATTCATTCTGGCCTAAGAAATTGCAACCGAGATATTCACAGTATTAATATATATATATATATATATATATATATATATATATATTAGATGCTGTTAAAAGTGGCAAGGAAGACTATTCAAAACTATTGCAAGGACTTCCCTGGTGGTCCAGTGGTTAAGACTCCATGCTTCCTTCCACGGCAGGAAGCATGAGTTAGATCCCTGATCTGGGAACTAAGATCCCACACACCTCACAGCATAGCCAAAAACAAACAAACGAACAAACAACAACCCCCCATCCCCCCCCCCGCCTAGGCTTGGGGGAACGCATTATATATAGGGGTCGATCGAATGAACGCCGCTGAAACGAAGGGCAGGAGAGTTTTGAAGCTCTGAGGAAGGCAGGAGCTCTGGAGGATGTTAGGGAGATTGGTCACTGTGGTTAGGACATTTTGAGAAGAAACTGGTGTTTTAATTACTTTTACCCAATTCTGAAGAATCTGAGCCAGAAGACTTCTTAGCAGAAGAGGAAGTGCAAAATCATGTCAGGTTTGTGGCTCACTTCTAAAATGATACCTAATGTTGCCTCTTTCTTTCTAGTCCTCATCCCTCCTTCTTGTTTATTTGTTTTTCAGGTTGAATCTCACCTCTTTGTTCTTCCAGCATCTTACTTGCCTTGGAAGTCATCCAGCATCTCTCCTTTCCCTTAGTCCATTCTGTTGAAAAGAGAAGGAGACACAATGAGAAATTATTGTCTAGTAAGGATGTAAATGCAGTGAAGACATAATTTAAAAATAAAGATAAAATATCACAATGCTAAGAACTCACATTTCTGAGAAGCAAGATTGAGACTGGTGGCTTACAATCTAACATTACACACTAGAGCAAGGAAATAAAAAGCACTGTACACGTGTTAAAACAGCAAGAAAGATTTTACTCAAGATTATCGCTATAGGGGAGAGAGATTGAACTCAATTCTAAATACAATAGTAATTACAGTTCGGAATGTATAGTAATTGGGTAAGCTGAAGAAGCTGGTGGAAAGTAACTTTTTTAGGTGTCAAGGGCAAGAGAGGAGAGGAACTTGATTAGATATTAAGGGTGGGGATTCTTTATAAACTGGTTTATTGGGATTCTCTGCTAAATCCGAGCTTAGCAGAACATCACTGGAATCTGGGAAAGGCCCAGAGGAGCCTGGCTAAATTTTGGTTAAAGAGAGATTCATTATCAATGCACTAGTGAATTAAATTGCTGAAAATATTAGAGTTTAGAATGGGAAAATAAATACATAAAATGGTTGTTGAGGTTATTTTGAATAGAAATTTGTTAATTTGTACATTCTGGTTTATGATGACAGGCTTTAGAAAATACTTGGACTTCGTTTCCCAGTGGTCTTGTCCTGATTAAATTACTCATATTCACATGAAACTCTACTGTATAAGTTCTGATATGCAGAAGGAAGGTAAAGAGAAATAATGTGGAAATGTTTCAAGATTTTTTTTTATTGCATAGCTTAATATTTATTTCTTTCACGTAAGT
The DNA here is from genome assembly GCA_006408695.1 of Aepyceros melampus. Lineage (NCBI taxonomy): Eukaryota > Metazoa > Chordata > Mammalia > Artiodactyla > Bovidae > Aepyceros > Aepyceros melampus. The sequence goes on along the minus strand of SJXQ01009851.1, from coordinate 127,832 downwards.
ACAACCCCATTATATGGATTTTGTCAATTTCTTCCACACTTTCCACCCTCCTTCCTTTTCACTGACCTCAATCCTTTTCTTTTTATGTTATCTTCATTTCTAAAGTAGAGAAAAAAGGAAATTTATTCTTTTTATATCTAGAGTCCTATTTTCAATTTATTTTATTTTTTCACATAATTTTTAAATTCTTAAAATGTTAAGCTAGTTACTTTGCTTCCTTAAAATGTGCTATAGCAAGAGATAAACATACCCAACTATTTTAGGACATGAAACTTTAAATTATCTGTGAAAGCCAGATGAGTTTTGGAGACATTGGTATGCAAGAGCATGTACTAGAGCCTATTTAGTTTCCAAAGGTCCTTCACAGCATCCAGTCCTGAAACAGCAAACATCCTTTTGCTCTTGAAACTGGTTCAGAACAGAATAGAAAGAACAAGGCCTGCTGCTTGAAGCTTTGGAGGTAAGCCGACCATTTGCTTAACAAAGCAAGGCCTTGCTCCACCTCACCAAGGCACTTTCATCTGAAAACTGGGTTTAAAACCAAGTAGAAACAGGCTCTCTCCAGTGGGATTCATCGCTTCCTAGTTTCAGACCAGCATAAAGCATAGTTTCTTTTATGTTTTCCTGCTATTCACATTTTTAAACAGATCCAAAACTAGACGTATGCTTAAATAATGATAGCTGGTACACGTTTCCTTTTCTCCAACTGGGGATTCAGATTCTTATTGTCCCAGAGCAAGGTGAAGCTGCTTTTCAGCTCAGTGCACTAAAAGCGGATGCACAGTAATATGTGTGAAAGGAACCGTCCTAATAATGAGGAAGATAATTGGAAACATACAATCTCTGCTGCCCCTTCTGAATGCCTTTTGTTATTATTTTCTTAGCCTTTAAAATCCACAGGTTTCTTTTCTGAGGGCTGGAGGTAGAGAGGAGAGCTCTTTAGCTGTACAGAGAGTGCTAAAACCATATAATTTAAGTTAACATGCCTTTCAGAAAGCCATTTGTTTCCCATATTCTCATTCCTATGTAATGAAGGAGAACTTTGTGTCTGTACCTACTGGAAGTTTAAATACAGGGTTCATCACCAGCACAGCCAGCATTTCATCTCTGCTGCCTTTTAAGAATGGTTAATCTCTTCTGAAATGGAAATAAAGAATACAAAGTTAGACCAGAACTGATCACAGGCAAGTGCTGTTTGTGCCTGCAAATGACTGTAACTATAAAATTTGTTATTGATCTTACTCACCCTTTCAGCAATTCCTGGATGCTACAAATACAGACTTTTGGTGTTCAGAAGTGGGTCAACTCTTCTTTCCTTAGCCACCTAAGTTCATGGGGAAGATGCCTTTGGATAAGAAACTAAGCGTTAAATCACTAATATTTTGGGCTAGTTCTTGCCAGAACACTTTTAAAGACCATACAATTAAAATTTCCTTGAAATATAAGAGCACATGGAAATGCTATTCTTCATTCTTTGAAAAGCTTCTTCTTAAAAGACAATTGTTGAAAGAGTAAAAGACCAACATTGCAGATGGTCATTCACTTCTTCCTGATGACAACCTATTAGAAATAAAATTCTGAAGATCAGTTACTAAGCAGAAAACAACCCAAAATAAAGGAGTGAAAATGAGGGACTGATTGATAGGTAGGTAGAAATCTAAATATTCAATAATAAGCATTTTATTAAATGTTGTACAAGATAGTTGCTAAGGAAAAGGCACATTTTCTATCTTTGAAGAGCTCTTACATTCTAGTCACCAGAACAGAACAGAAGAAGTAAAAGCATAACCTCATTTGTTATTGTCAAACAAAAATGAAGCAATTTAGTAAGAGGTGGATGCCCTTTATTCAAGGAAAGCAATCCATGGATTGGGGGGGAGTACAGTTCCTCCACACAGAAAAGCATTCTTCCCGAGGGATTTTAGGCAAAATTGAGTTTTATAGAGAGTTAAAAGGCAATGCAAATGGAAATACAAATATAAAGAACAGACTTTTCAACCCAGTGGGAGAGGGAGAAGGTGGGATTATTTGAGATAGTAACATTGAAACATGTACATTACCATATGTAAAATAAATAGCCAGTGGGAATTTGCTATATGACACAGGGAATCCAAAACCATGGGGAAGGAGGTGGGAAGGAGGTTTAAGAGGGAAGTGACACATGTATACCTATGGCTGGTTCATGCTGAGGTGTGGCAGAAACTATCACAATATTGTAAAGTAATTATCCTCCAATTAAAAATAAAATAAAAATTAAAAACGCCTAAGAAATAAAAAAGAGGCAATGAAGAAACAGGGCACAACTGGTCAGGAGGTCAGGGGTTTTCTTAAAATGCTAAGGAAGGGGTCCTATTTTCTAGTGTAAGCTGAGTTAGGGAGCTGGAGGGTAGTGATTGGTGTGGTTGGGTTTCATTGGCAGTGAGATGTTTCCCATAAACAGAGGCTGAATTAAGTTTCAGTTTGTGACATGGGCCAGGCCACTGGGGTATCTTCCATTTTATGGGTCCCAGTATATACTGATTACCTGGATCACCATCAGTCCCAGAAATGGGTGAGCAGTCAACTAGAATCATTCAGTCTCTCCCTCTGTCTCAACATCTAGTTCTCTGCTCATCCCTGTCTTTACAGCATGTCTCACATTTATAAGGATCTAGATGACCCAGAAACACTTGAAGACACAGAGATGGAGCCTTTTTAAAAAGTAAAAAACTATTTTCTAGAAGAAGGAAGAGCAAATATGCATATTTTATTCGACAAGTCTTTTTTCATGATGGCTCTGAACACGATGATGCTTTTTTTGAGGTTCTATCTTTTGTTTGGAGCATAGTCTTCAATTTCTCCATTTTGCGTGGTCTGTGTTGGTGTCTATGTATTAGATTAACAACCCCCTTCCCAGTCTTGAAGGAAGGAACTACTATAGGAGATGAGCCTCTTCCTTGAACCCTGTCCTGGCTCTTAGTTGTCTCTCAAAATTTTGTGATTGTCCAAGCAGCCTATTTTATTTGTAGTGGTTCCTAGTAATTGAAGGTTTTCCAATACATGAATGTCCCAAATTGAGGAATCTAGGCAGCACTGAGATTCAGGCAAACTGGAAGCCAGACCCCCCAGGTAACGACTTTGAAAATATGCAAATATACACAGTCTTATGGGGCCCCCAGTTCAAATCCCAAGGGCCACCAGAGCCAGAGAGTCAGAGCTATCCCCTGGGTCCCAGCTGCAAAAACCAGGAAACCAGAAGAGCACATGGCTTCTGTCTGGGAGAAGCCGCAAGCTGCAGCAAGGCAGAGGGGGAGGTGAGGGTGACGCTTACCAGGGAAGAAAAAAAGGGCAAAAATAAACAACCCGGCCCCCTCCAGTTTTCATCCCAGGGAGAACACAGGCCACCAAACGTTTTCCAGGTCAGACGGCTGCCCATCAGGCTGAGGATCCAAGACCAGTCACTGAACCTCTCCCACAAAGTACCCCTGTCACTGGACTTGCTTCCTCTCTGGACCCTGCAGCAGGTGAGTCCAAGTGCCCAAGCCCTTTCAGAGTGGTTTCTCAGGTCTTTATAACCTGGTGGGTCTCATGACCATTAACTCTGCTGGTTTTTAAAGCTAGATGTTTGGGGAGCTCATCTCTCAGGGACAGGTCTTAGAATTTGGAGGTACCTGACGGGGAGTTCAAGTCCTTTAAGGAGATGTTCTGGGTTTCACATTCCCTCCCGGGTATGGAGTATCTGTTGAGACGGTGGCCCAACGTCTTCCACCTGCTTCCACGGGCTTCTTTCCTCTGCCAGATGTGTGCGAGTGACTCAGACAGTTTTTAAGTTTCTTTTTCAGGAGAATATGGTCCATATGCAGCTGTCGATATGATGAGTCTGTGAGAGGACATGGTTCACGATACTCGTATGTAACCATCTACACCTGGGAACCCTACCATTGATTTTTGAGTGCTGAAAATGATAAATAATGACAGATTCAAAACTATTTACAGTGAGCATAGGGTGAGGAAATTGAGTGAATAGTTTCATGATTTTCTATCAGATGTTTCATGTCCAAGAAATCTGTTATACCTAGAAGAGATCTGAACTAATCTTTTAAAACTCCAGACCCCAAACAAAACAAAATAGAAACCTTGTTAATTCAAGCATGCACTGAATAGATTCCAGTTATTAAAGAAACCAAACCCAAGAAGTGTCTTAGTTCTTATCTACGGCTTTTCTATTAATAAGCATCATTCAGTTCAGTTCAGTTCAGTTCAGTCGCTCAGTTGTGTCTGACTCTTTGCGACCCCATGAATCACAGCACGCCAGGCCTCCCTGTCCATCACCAACTCCCGGAGTTCACTCAGACTCACGTCCATTGAGTCTGTGATGCCATCCAGCCATCTCATCCTCTGTCGTCCCTTTCTCCTCCTGCCCCCAATCCCTCCCAGCATCAGGGTCTTTCCCAATGAGTCAACCCTTCACATAAGGTGGCCAAAGTACTGGAGCTTCAGTTTTAGCATCATTCCTTCCAAAGAAATCCCAGGGCTGATCTCCTTCAGAATGGACTGGTTGGATCTCCTTGCAGTCCAAGGGACTCTCAAGAGTCTTCTCCAACACCACAGTTCAAAAGCATCAATTCTTCGGCGCTCAGCCTTCTTCACAGTCCAACTCTCACATCCATACATGACCACAGGAAAAACCATAGCCTTGACTAGACGGACCTTAGTCGGCAAAGTAATGTCTCTGCTTTTGAATATACTATCTAGGTTGGTCATAACTTTTCTTCCAAGGAGTAAGCGCCTTTTAATTTCATGGCTGCAGTCACCATCTGCAGTGATTTTGGAGCCCAAAAAAACAAAGTCTGACACTGTTTCTACTGTTTCCCCATCTATTTCCCATGAAGTGATGGGGCCAGATGCCATGATCTTTCTTCAGAACGGACTGGTTGGATCTCCTTGCAGTCCAAAGGACTCTCAAGAGTCTTCTCCAACACCACAGTTCAAAAGCATCAATTTTTCGGCGCTCAGCCTTCTTCACAGTCCAACTCTCACATCCATACATGACTACTGGAAAAACCATAGCCTTGACTAGACGGACTTTAGTCAGCAAAGTAATGTCTCTGCTTTTGAATATGCTGTCTAGGTTGGTCATAACTTTTCTTCCAAGGAGTAAGTGCCTTTTAATTTCATGGCTGCAGTCACCATCTGCAGTGATTTTGGAGCCCAAAAAAATAGTCTGACACTTTTTCCAATGTTTGCCCATCTATTTCCCATGAAGTGATGCGACCAGATGCCATGATCTTCGTTTTCTGAAGGTTGAGCTTTAAGCCAACTTATTCACTCTCCTCTTTCACTTTCTTCAAGAGGCTTTTTAGTTCCTCTTCACTTTCTGCCATAAGGGTGGTGTCATCTGCATATCTGAGGTGATTGATATTTCTCCCGGCAGTCTTGATTCAGCTTGGCATTTTGTGGTAATTAGGAAAAACTGACTGTTGCTATTTGAAGGCTGTGGAAACTGCAGAATTCAAGACAGGCTGGAAGCCTGAATCAGCAGGAAATAAGGTAGCCCCAGGCTCTTCCTGGAAAGAAGTGGGACATCCAAGAACAAATCTTTACAGGAAGAGTCTGAAAGGACGTGGCCCTGTTGCCTCCACCATTGTGAGCAATTCTGTTTCTTCATCTTACAGCCATTTGCTCAGAAATCGAGGTCCTAAGCAGGAATGTCCCTTTAGCTGAGGCTGCGTCCACGTGCCTACCCTTGTGGCCAGAGAGCAAAGAGAAGGAGAGGCTGACTGTTTTTTTTGGTAGACTACAGACATTGAAAGTTTCTTCTCCTGAATTGAAAAGAGAGTAAGTTTATAGGTAGATACAAATTAATTAAAAAAAAAAACTGCAAGCATGTATGATTTTCATAAAACACAAACAGCTAGATAGTAATCTTGACAATTTATTTTTCAAAGTAGGGTTTTTCTGGGACATCGTATTGAAGCAGGAGAATCCCAACCCTGTAACATATTATCTTGTTTGTCTTGGAAAAGGTAAAAGACATTTCTAATTTCTGATGTGTAAATTTACAGTAATATCTGCTGAATAGGATTAGGCTGAGATACTGAGATATTATTTACAATGCCTAAAAGATCATGACAAAGTACATTATTTGTTGTTTAGTCTCTGAGTCATGTCTAACTCTTTCTGTGACCCCATGGACTGTAGCCCTCCAGGATCCTCTGTCCTTGGGATTTCCCAGGAAAGAATACTGGAGTGGGTTTCCACTTCCTTCTCGAAGGAACTTCCCAGTCCAGAGATTGAACTCGCATCTCCTGAATTGCAGGCAGATTCTTTTACTGCTGAGCCACCTTGGAAGCTCCAGATGTACATTACATGCATTCAATTTTTAATTATCTTTTTCTGCTTAGCTTATTATTTGATTGATATGGCTTGTGGCTCAGCTGGTAAAGAATCTGCTTGCAATGTGGAGACCTAGATTCGATCCCTGGGTTGGGAAAATCCCCTGGAGAAGGGAAAGGCTACCCACTCCAGTATTCTGGCCTGGACTGTAAAGTCCGTGGGGTCACAAAGAATCAGACACGACTGAGTGACTTGCACTTTCACTTTGTGATTTTTTTAAAGTTTATATTATTTTGGTTCTGTTCATCAGTCTGAAATTTTGAAATAACTAGTTTGATTTTATTCTCTTTAACAGACAGGCTAGCCTCAATGAAGCAGCTGAGAAGTATTATGATCTGGCAGCCAGACTGCGGCCTAATGTAAGTACCTTCCTAATGAGAAGCATTACTCAAAGAGATAGATTCACAATATGTGAGAGTTATAGACATAGAAGCCTTGTGATACCAGGTTTTTTTCTCTCTGATCTCCTGTTTTGAATACATGCTAAATGGCTGATTCAACCATAAAATCTGCCAGACTCAAGTTTCTTTCTGTTCCCAGAGGTACACATTTTTCTATTTACTAGCCTATGTAAAACACTGTATATTTTTATCATTTGAATACAGGTTTTAGCACTATTAAGTATTCTGCATTTAGATGACTATTAACATAAGTTCTTTGAAAGTATTATTGCTGTGATGTTACATACCTCTGGGTTTCCTAACCTCTCACTGATTCTTACATGTGGTCAAACCTCAAGCTATGTTCAGTTCAGTTCAGTCGCTCAGTCGTGTCTGACTCTTTGCGACCCCATGGTCTGCAGCACGCCAGGCCTCCCTGTCCATCACCAACTCCCAGAGCCTACCCAAATTCATGTCCATTGAGTTGGTGATGCCATCCAACCATCTCATCATCTGTCGTCCCCTTCTCCTCCCACCTTCAATCTCCCAGCATCAGGGTCTTTTCCAATGAGTCAGCTCTTTGTATAAGGTGGCCAAAGTATTGGAGTTTCAACTTCAGCATCAGTCCTTCCAGTAAACACCCAGGACTGATTTCCTTTAGGATGGACTGGCTGGATCTCCTTGCAGTCCAAGGGACTCTCCAGAGTCTTTCCAACACCACAGTTCAAAAGCATCAATTCTTCAGTGCTCAGCCTTCTTCACAGTCCAACTCTTACTTCCATACATGACTACTGGAAAAACCATAGCTTTGATTAGACAGACCTTTGTTGGCAAAGAGTTGTCTTTGCTTTTTAATATGCTGTCTAGCTTGGTCATAGCTTTTCTTCCAAGGAGCAAGTGTCTTTTAATTTCATGGCTGCAATCACCGTCTGCAGTGATTTTGGAGCCCAAAAAAATAAAGTCTGACACTGTTTCCACTGCTTCCCCATCTATTTCCCATGAAGAGATGGGACCAGATGCCATGATCTTTGTTTTCTGAATGTTGAGTTTTAAGCCAACTTTTCACTCTCCTCTTTCATGTTCATCAAGAGGCTCTTTAGTTCCTCTTGACTTTCTGCCATAAGGGTGGTGTTATCTGAATGTTTGAGATTATTAATATTTCTCCCGACAATCTTGATTCCAGCTTGTACTTCATCCAGCCCAGCATTTCTCATCATGTACTCTACATATAAGTTAAATAAGCAGGGTGACAATATACAGCCTTGATGTGCCGTGTCCCTATTTCACAGTCCTCATTTCAAATAACTGTTCTTTTCAACTTTATCAAGTATTTTTTTTATTAGAATTTCTCCCTGAGTAGTCACACTTCCGTAAAGTAAGATGGATGGAAATTAAATCATTACTATTGAAATAGAGTAACCATTTATGAGAGCATAAGAACTGGTTTTGTATTGATCTTCTGAGCACTTTTTGTTCGCAGTCCATCACTGAATGCCATTGCTTTCATTCTCATCCACACTGGTCTGCATCACTCTCCAACACTAAAACCTCCCCTCTGCTCTCTAGATCTCTACCATCTATTGAGAAATGTAATTTTCAAGAAGTAATGATAGTGCACGTGTGATGTGATTGATGTGACTACAAGTAATGGAATCATTTCTTTACGGTAACTCATCCATTGGACAAACATCTATAGAGTGTCTGCTTTGTGATAGAATACAGAGATTTTATATCTAGAAAACCAGCCAGTGTAGCAGAGAAGAATGAACATAATAAATTAATTAAAACACAGTATGGAACAAGAGAAGGATTAATGCTTCCTGAAAGCAGCGCACACAGGAAGTAGCTTTTTTTCAGGAGACTCAGCTGCATGTAACCTTAGCTCTTGAATCTAAATGTCTCCAGTGTCATTAACTATAAGGTGATTTAAGAATCAGTAAGCTGTTTGAAACAGAAGAAAATAATTTAATAGTTGTAACAAGAAGTAACACTAAAATTTATTAAACACTTGTTATGTGTCAAGCACCAAGTACCTCATGTGAATTCTCTCATTCATCTCTCGCAACAACCCACAGATACTTCTGTGATCCTTGTTCTGCTAAAGTTCAGAGAAATGAATAACTTACCCATTATCACAGCCAGTAAGTGGAATCACATTGTAGCCCAGGCTGCTGTGTGTATAAGAGCAAAGCTTGATGGGAAAAAAATGCAATTGTGTCTTAGAAAATGCACCAAAAGTTTAGAAAAACAAAAAAAATAATGGTCTCCTCATTTATTTATTAAATATTTAGAGAGCACCTTGTTAAGTGCCAGACACTGAATACACAGCAGTGAACAAAACTGAAAAGAGTCTGTGTTTCTTAGGAGTTTATAGTCTAGAGGTGAGGAGACAAAGCAGAAGCAGATAAATAAAGTGCATAATATGTCTGACAGCAGTAAGTACTTTGAAGAAAAACGGAGCAGGAAAAGGGAATTAGGAATTGCAAGGGGACATACATGTGCAGGAGGCACAGTTTTGTATATGCCCAAGTTGAGCGTCTTTGTGTAACAGTGCTAAGAAAAAGATTGGACTTAGGACCTTAAACTTACTACTATAAGTGCACTGAAGACAGGAATCAGGACTTTTTTGTTTGACTTCCTCCCTTCCTCCCTCTGATCCTTCCTTCCTTCTTTTCTTTAATTAATAGAATTGATTGATAGAATCAATAATAGAATGATATAACACTTTTTTAAATATAAATTTATTTCTTTTAATTAGAAGTTAATTACTTTACAATATTGTTTTGGTTTTGCCATACATCAACATGAATCCGCCACAGGTATACACGTGTTCCCCATCCTGAACCCCCCTCCCTCCTCTGTCCCTGTACCATCCCTCTGGATCGTCCCAGTGCACCAGCCCCAAGCTCTTAATATACATACTAAATGATAGTACGTTCAACCTTTATTCATCCAGTACCAGTCCCTTGACTGTCACTTTTATTTTTATTAAGTGGTTGGTCAGCTGGCTGTTTTCAGCACATGATACTGGATTAGTGAGAAAAGGGCTATCTGAACTCTCTGACCATACCTCAAAAATGAAAAAGACAATGGGGCACCACGTGATTTAAACCTGACTTATGAGATTATTTATTTTAAATGACTGGCCAAATCATAAAATGAATATTTAACTCAAAGTCACATTTATGAAATCCCAGACAGTTTCTTCATAAACATGCTGCAAATTGCTTTTTTAAAAATGCATTTATTCAAATGATATTTCCCTTATCTGGTAACAATGAATTAAGTAGTTTATAGACTTGGATAGGATATGAGGTTTATATTTAGCAATAGTAAATGATAGTTTATGGATCAAAGTAAGATGCCACTAAGACAAGACTGATAAAATACAGACCTTGACAATAATACAGATTTCTATTCTGAAATGAAGACACCGATGTAAACAACTGCCTCATGCTTTGAATTATTAACATTTAGCATGTGATCTAAATTAAAACATCCATCTGACATCTGTCTTGCTCATAGCTGTTTATTCCTTTTGCCATAGAAACATTCTTTGTTATTTCTGTACTTAATAAATTTCAGTTACCTGTTTATATGAGAACTTTTTCTATTCTGAAATGAAGACACCGATGTAAACAACTGCCTCATGCTTTGAATTATTAACATTTAGCATGTGATCTAAATTAAAACATCCATCTGACATCTGTCTTGCTCATAGCTGTTTATTCCTTTTGCCATAGAAACATTCTTTGTTATTTCTGTACTTAATAAATTTCAGTTACCTGTTTATATGAGAACTTGGTAAACAGACCTCAACACTTATTTCCTGTTTAAGTGCTTTCACTGTCTCTTCTATTTTCCTTGTCTATATGGTAGTCTAATCTTACTGTCACTTTTCATAAAGCATTTTTTTTTCTGTTTAGTTTCAACTACAACAATCTGTAGCTGTATGTGGGGAACTCTGTGAATTTTCCAACAGTGTTTGTATCAAATGATAACTATGCAAAGTAACATTTTTAATTATAACCCTCATGTACTACTCACTTGTTGTAAGAAGATTGTTCATTATCTGTGGGGTGGATTTCCTTCTTAGTAAAATACCTATTCCATTTCTTCATGATGTTCCATGCTGAATTGTTTTATGTTTTCTCTTCTACAAAAGACTTATTTTTCTATACAACTTGCTTTAAAATTATCAATTGACATTCAGTAGTATTAATATTCGAACAATTCCAGTGATCCAAATGCTAATATAATGAGTGAGTGAGTGAGTGAAGTCTCTCAGCCGTGTCCAATTCTTTGCGAACCCATGGACTGTAGGAGCCTGCCATGCTCCTCTGTCCATGGGATTTTTCCAGGCAAGAGTACTGAGGAAGTCTAAATTAGCAGGTACCTATAATTTTAAATGTTAGATTCTGATATTATTTTTTCATCAGGGATATTTAATACATAGGCATTTCCTGAACTAAAGAAATATATCCATTACAAAATTGATACCTAATTTTTATTTTATTGGGAGTGATTGCTCTAAAATCAAACTTATTATTATATGAAAACATGTTTTCATAGTGGGAAAACTACAAACATTGCCATTTTAGGTTTTTCCACTTTCAGTTTTTCATTTTTATAGATAAATTACTGAGGAAGCTAAATTAGCAGGTACCTATAATTTTAAATGTTAGATTCTGATATTATTTTTTCATCAGGGATATTTAATACATAGGCATTTCCTGAACTAAAGAAATATATCCATTACAAAATTGATACCTAATTTTTATTTTATTGGGAGTGATTGCTCTAAAATCAAACTTATTATTATATGAAAACATGTTTTCATAGTGGGAAAACTACAAACATTGCCATTTTAGGTTTTTCCACTTTCAGTTTTTCATTTTTATAGATAAAATTGATCTTTCTGTAGAGAGTGCTTTAAAAAGACAATGCTTTTCTGTCTTCTCTCCCATTTACACACATCAAAAACTGCTGACTCTTAAGGACCAGAGGGAACATTAAAGTGAAACTGTTTTGTTCCTCCTGTGGGAAGTAAGCCAAATTCTGCATTAATTTATGGGTTTTAAAGTTTTCTTTAAAATGTGAATAATGGGGAATTTGTGTAGTACAAAGTCACTCAGTTCTGTTTGGCTTTTAGTCAATTCCAAAGTTGAAGAGAGTAATTTCTAATGATGAGGAATTATGTTTATATATATTTTGTATTTTTATGCATGTAGTTGTTTTTGGTCTGAATTCATTCAACTTAATTTTTAAATTAAGTTCCTACATTGTGTAAAACCCTATGCCAAGTGCAGTAGAATTTCCAAGCTGTGAAAAGTTAACCCTGACTTTGAGAAATGTACTATCTAATGTGGGTGGAGAGTGAGGGAGAGAATGCATGGACTCAAATCCTTACAGTTCAGGGCAGTAAATGATGCTACATAATAAGGGCTCTGTGAGTTATGGAAGCTAGGTGCTGGAAAACTGTACAGAAGGAAAAAGTTACTTTCAGTTGGACTGATTCTAGAAGACATTGAGTCAGAGTTGACAAACTTAAGAATCTTGAAATGATTGGACATATATAGGTGAGGTTTTTTGTGTATTTTTTTTTAATTAATTTTTATTTTTTAGTTTGTTTTGCTTTACAATACTGTATTCATTTTGCTATACATTGACATGAATCAGCCACAAGTGTACATGAATTCCCAATCCCGACTCCCACCTCCCCCTTCCCACCCCACACCTTCTCTCTGGATTATCCCCATGCATCAGTCCCAAGCATCCTGCGTCCTGCATCGAACCTAGACCGGCGATTCGTTTCACTTATGATATCATACATGTTACACTGCCACTCTGCCAACTCATCCCACCCTCTCCCTCTCCCACAGAGTCCAAAAGGCTGTTCTATACATCTGTGTCTCTTTTGCTGTCTTGCATACAGGTTTATCATTACTATCTTTCTAAATTCGATATATATGTGTAAGTATACTGTATTGGTGTTTTTCTTTCTGGCTTACTTCACTCTGTATAATCGGCTCCAGCTTCATCCACCTCATTAGAACTGATTCAAATGTATTCTTTTTAATGGCTGAGTAATACTCCATTGTGTATATGTACCACAGCTTTCTTATCCATTCATCTGCTGATGGACATCTAGGTTGCTTCCATGTCCTGGCTATTATAAACAGTGCCGCGATGAACATTGGGGTAGGTGAGGTTTTTTAAGAGGATGAACAGAAAAGGGGGAAATCTGGCAGGTAGAAGCATATGTATTAACAAGGACATAGCCTCAGAAAGCATGCTGATGCTGCTGCTAAGTCGTTTCAGTCATGTCTGACTCTGTGCCACCCCATAGACGGCAGCCCATCAAGCTCCCCCGTCCCTGGGATGCTTCAGGCAAGAGCACTGGAGTGCGTTGCCATTTCCTTCTCCAATGTATGCAAGTGAAAAGTGAAAGTGAAGTCTCTCAGTGGTGTCCGACTCTTAGTGACCCCATGGACTGCAGCCCACCAGGCTCCTCCGTGCGTGGGATTTTCCAGGCAAGAGTACTGGAGTGGGGTGCCATTGCCTTCTCCGCCAGTGGCTGCTACCTTTTCTTAATTCATGGTGTTCACTGTTTGCTGTTCAAAATAACAAGTAAGGCACTATTTTATATCATTGCTACTGTTCTTCAAACGATTATTTAACTTTCCATTGGACAATAAGCTTTATCTTCACAAATAATACTCTGTAACTTCTTGGGAATTACCTGGTCTGTGTCTGAAACAGTATCTTATATGAGATAGAAAAAAACTTTTTAACTGCTAATTTTATCATTATAGGATACCACAGTTGTGAAGAGCTCCTTTCCTCTCTCCTGAGCTATGCATTCCATTTCCTCCCTAGCTTGTTCAAATGGTCAGGTGATAAGATCTACACTAACAACACTAGCAGGTTTTTAAAATATTGTAATTTCTTAATCATTTTCACCTCTCCTTAATTTTGCTATCCAAACATAAATAAAAGACAGACGCTTCAATCACCTCCTTTAAAGACATCATTACCATTTTCATCTGTATCCCAGTCAGACCTATAATAGAAAATTTAAGGTTATCTCAATGGAATACACCACTTAGGACCCTGAAGTCTGACAGCAAACCAATTAGAGAGAGTAACAGTAGTCCTCCTTCAGTAATCCTTTGCAATCTTAAGACTTATTAATATGCAGAATCTACACATATCCATATTCAAGCGTTCCAGAAAACCTTTAAAAGGTATATAAATAACAAATGATCATTAGATAATTCACTGTTCTGGAATTATCCATCCTACTGTAGCCCTCCAGGAAATGTGGATCACACAGAATTAAGTGTGCTCTCCACTTACAGACAAAAAACCAAACTGACTACTCTTTTGAAAAAGATCAACCCAAACCAAAGGGGACTTTAGGGTAAGTTAACCATCACGTATTTTTAAATATTCTGAAATTTTAAATCCTTTTAATGTTAAGACATTTAACATTAATATTATTTTTCTAGATATCTAGCTTGTCTAAAAATAACAGCTACCAATTTCTTATACAGAGCTTTAAGTTTTACTTAAGAACACTACCTCAGAACTCTAAAAACAGATTCTTTTCCAGCTCTACCATTTAGTAGCTGCATTTCTTTGAACAAATTAAAATTACTTAAAACCTCTCCAAATTTGCTTCCTCACTACTCCAGAAAATATGAATAACATCATCTGCCCACATAGTTCACAGATTGTTACCTCAAATGAGACATCATACAAAGATGTTCAGTAAATATTCTAAAAACCACTAAATCTTTTAGCTACAGAATAAGTAAAACCTTTACTGAAAGAACTGGTGAGATTATATTAATAGATAGTATGCTACCCTGACTTTTTGACTTTAATACAGACAGGTAACAGATTTTCATTATGTTTGCAAAAAGTAGGCAACTAACTCTGTTCTACCTAGAAGGGTCATAATTTTTGAGAAATATCTGAAACCATATTTGAATTTATAAGTATTCCTGAAGACATTTTTTTCTTTTTTTTAATTTATTTTTTAATTGAAGGATAATTGCTTTACAGAATTTTGTTTTCTGTCAAACATCAACATGAATCAGCCATCAGTTCAGTTCAGTTCAGGTCAGTCGCTCAGTCGTGTCCGACTCTTTGCGATCCCATGAATCGGAGCACACCAGGCCTCCCTGTCCATCACCAACTCCCGGAGTTCACCCAGACCCAGCCCATGGAGTCAGTGATGCCATCTAGCCATCTCATCCTTGGTCATCCCCTTCTCTTCCTGCCCCCAATCCCTCCCAGCATCAGAGTCTTTTCCAATGAGTCAACTCTTCACATGAGGTGGCCAAAGTACTGGAGTTTCAGCTTCAGCATCATTCCTTCCAAAGAAATCCCAGGGCTGATCTCCTTCAGAATGGACTGGTTGGATCTCCTTGCAGTCCAAGGGACTCTCAAGAGTCTTCTCCAACACCACAGTTCACAAGCATCAATTCTTCGGTGCTCAGCCTTCTTCACAGTCCAACTCTCACATCCATACATGACCACAGGAAAAACCATAGCCTTGACTAAATGGACCTTAGTCAGCAAAGTAATATCTCTGCTTTTGAATATGTTGTCTAGGTTGGTCATAACTTTTCTTCCAAGGAGTAAGCATCTTTTATACGTATACATATTTTCCCTCCCTCTTGAACCTCCCTCCCATCTCCCTCCCCATCCCACCCCTCTAGATTGTTACAGAGCCCCTGTTTGAATTTCCTGAGACATACAGCAAATTCCTGTTGGCTGTCCATTTTACATATGGTAACATAAGTTTCCATGGCACTCTCTCAGTATATCTCACCCTCTCTTCTATTCTCCTCATGTCCATAAGTCTGTTTTCTATGTCTGTTTCTCCACTCCTGCCCTGCAAATAAATTCTTCAGTACCATCTTTCTAGATTCAGAGCATATGTTTACAGTATTTCTCTTTCTCTTTCTAACTTACTTCACTCTGTATAATAGGCTCTAGGTTCATCCACCTCATTAGAATTGACTCAAAAGTGTTCCTTTTTATGGCTGAGTAATAGCCCATTGTGTATACATACCACAACTTCTTTATGCATTCATCTGTCAAAGGACATCTAGGTTGCTTTGATGTTCTAGCTATTGTAAATAGTGCTGCAGTGAACAATTGGATACATGTGTCTTTTGCAGTTTTGGTTTCCTCAGGGTATATGCCTAGGAGTGGGACTGCTGGGTCATATGGTGTTTTATTTCTAGTTTTTAAAGGAATCTCCATATCATCTTCCATTCCCACCAACAGGGCAAGAGGGTTCCCTTTTCTCTACACCCTCTCAAGCATTTATTCTTTGTAGACTTTTTGATGATGGCCATTCTGACCAGTGTGAGGTAATATCTCATTGTAGTTTTGATTTGCATTTTTCTAATAATGAGAGATATTGAGCATCTTTTCATGTGTTTGTCAGCCATCTGTATGTCTTCTTTGGAGAAATGTCTGTTTAGGTCTTTTTCCCACTTTTTGATTGGGTTGTTTGCTTTTCTGGTATTGACCTGTATGAGCTACTTGTATATTTTGGAAATTAATCCTTTGTCAGTCATTTCATTTGCTGTTATTTTCTCCCATTCTGAAGGTTGTCTTTTCACCTTGCTTATAGTTTCCTTTGCTATGCAAAAGCTTTTAAGTTAATCAGGTCCCGTTTGTTTACTTATGTTTTTACTTCCATTACTCTAGGAGGTGGGTCATAGAGGATCTTGCTTTACATCATCGAGTGTTCTTCCTATGTTTTCCTTTAAGAGTTTTATAGTTTCTGGTCTTAGATTTAGGTCTTTAATCCATTTTGAGTTTACCTTTGTGTATGGTGTTAGGGAGAGTTCAAATTTCATTCTTTTACATGTAGCTGTCCAGTTTTCCTAGCACCATTTATTGAAGAGGCTGTCTTTGCCCCATTATATGTTCTTGCCTCCTCTGCCAAAAATAAGGTACCTATAGGTGCATGGGTTTATTTCTGGGCTTTCTACCTTGTTCCACTGGTCTATATTTCTGTTTTTGTGCCAGTACCATACTGTCTTGATGACTTCAGCTTTGTAATATAATCTGAAGTCAGGAAGGTTGATTCCTCCAGCTTCATCTTTCTTTTGCAAGACTGCTTTGACTGTTTGGGGTCTTTTCTGTTTCCATATGAATTGTGAAATGTTTTGTTCTAGTTCTATGAGAAATGCCATTGGTAATTTGATAGGGATTGCATTGAATTTGTAGACTGCATTTGGTCTACAGTCATTTTGATTCTTTCTACCCAGGAACATGGAACATCTCTCCATCTGTTTATTTTATGAAGACAACATTTTTAAAGAACATGTCATTTTGATGCTCCTGAAAAAATTCAACAGAGCACTAACAAAAAAGCACTTCAGAACAGTACTTGGCATACAGGAAAACTATGTCTTGCTAATATTATTATTACTGTTATTACTGTTCGCTGTAATTAACATTATCATTATTGCTGACAATAATCTTAATGATACACAATTTTTAAAAGCCTCTATTCAATATGCTGTTTCAAGTTTTTATCATGAAGAACTCACTTACCTATTTTCTATAGTCTAAAGGAAATTTATGTCAGCATTTATATTATCACTTTCCATGAGCAGTGTTTTGTATATACTTCTCATGATAGAAATGCTCATAAGAAGTATGAGTTCACATTAGCAACCTCCACCTGGAACACTTCTCTTAAGGAAATTCTCTTTTGAGTTCTATAAACCAACTGTACATTATAATTAACATAACTAGGTCACTTTCTGGAAAATATCACTATAAATACAAACTTGTCCTCTCCATTTAGAATCAGAGTTCAAACCAAACTAATGCAGAAGTGTTTCCACATGCAGGATATCAGTAATATTTCCAGAGTCAGCATTTTTTTCCTATGCAAAGGGATCTGCATATTTAAGAAAAAAAACTTGGAGACGGGAAGGAAGCCATTTCAAATGAAATGGTAGATCTAGGAGGAAGAGAAGTAAAATCTAGGAGGAAGAGAAGTAAGTGAAAAGAAATAAGGCTGAAGAAGTCAGCAGAAGTCAGATCATAACAATCATGTAAGAAATAATAAGCATTTTGAACTTTTCCCTGAATGAATGGACAGTCAGTCATTTAAGTAATTAATTTGGCATAACATGATTAGACTTTCATCTTATAATATATAGTTGGCTGGAGAGTAGAAAAAGAAGGCTTAGAAACATGGGAGGAAAGAACACCAAGGGAGAAAATACCATAACAATCTAGGAAAAACCAGGCCACTTGCAATAAGAAAGCAGCAGTAGGATGAGAGAGACATGATTGCTTTGTAGGAGATAGCATGGCAGGATCTGGTGACTGACTGGATGCCAGACTGAGGATGTAGTCCCCAAACTCCTGGCTTTATCCAAGCTAGGAGAGTTGAAGCAGCCACTGATTCCTGATTAGAGAAAATGAAGGTATGAGAGCAAGAGAGAAGAAGACAGCTGCAGACATGCTGATCATGAAGAGTCTATGGTATCCAAGTGGAGCTGCCTAGTAACTGGGTGGAAGTGTGAGCCTGAAGCCCAGAGGCAAGGCTCATGTGGAAAAATGAAAGCCATCAACATACAAATGATAAAGAAAGTCCGAAAACTGATACAAGCTTAAAAAGAAAAGAATACATTAAAAGAGGGAAAGGGTTCTCATTGAGAGAGGGAGAAGAGACAGCAAAGGAGTTTGAGATGAAAGAGTTAAGAGATACTGTGAATAACTGTCACAGAAGCCAAGAAAAGACAGCATTCAAGGAATGTTAAGCACATTGGAAAAGACTCTGATGTTGGGAAAGATTGAAGGCAGGAGAAGGGGACGACAGAGGATGAGATGGTTGGATAGCATCACCAACTCGATGGGCATGAGTTTGAGCAAGCTCCAGGAGTTGGTGATAGACAGGGAAGCCTGGCGCGCTGCAGTCCATGGGGTCACAAACAGTCAGACACGACTGAGCAACTGAACTGAACTGAGGTGAGATAGTAGAAGTTTAGCAAGATAAGAAAGCATCAGAATTAAGAGAAAGGGGGGAAAAAAGATTAAAAGACAAAACAGAATTAATCAGCAGGAAGGAGAGAAAGAGATTCAAAGCACTCTGGAGAATCAAGCTGAGACATAATGATGGACATCTCATCCACTGAAACAGAAGGCAAAGAAAGAACAAATGATACAGAAGAGATAAACTAATGAGTCAAGTAACAGGAAATTTAAGGGATCTCCTTTTGATGGCTTCTGTTTTCTCATGAAGTAGGAAGACCATCTGTGGAGAAACTTTGTTTCTTAAATTTAAAGAAAGAAAATAAAAATGTTTAAAATAGCCTGTGTGGGGAATGAAGGAATTGCTCTGCAGACCTGGCAACTCCTGCAGGGCCTCCTGCAGGGCCTCCTGCAGAGACTCTGAAGCCCTAGTACACTCACCAGAACAGTCTGTGATTTTTCTCCATGAGTGCTCAACAGACAGCTTTTGTATAAGCCACAGAGACAGAGTGACCCAGAGTTTAGGTTTTACCAGACGCATGTGATAGTATTGACACCCTTCTCTGTCAAATGCTTCCTATATAAGCAAGCAGAAATCCATTGTCCATCACTTGAAAACGCTAGCTAGAATTTTCAGTTTCAGAAAGCATCAGTTCAGTTTAGTTCAGTCGCTCAGTCGTGTCCGACTCTTTGCGACCCCATGAATCGCAGCACGCCAGGCCTCCCTGTCCATCACCAACTCCCGGAGTTCACTCAGACTCACGCCCATCCAGTCAGTGATGCCATCCAGCCATCTCATCCTCTGTCGTCCCCTTCTCCTCCTGCCCCCAATCCCTCCCAGCTTTAGAGTCTTTTCCAATGAGTCAACTCTTTGCATGAGGTGGCCAAAGTACTGGAGTTTCAGCTTCAGCATCATTCCTTCCAAAGAAACCCCAGGACTGATCTCCTTTAGGATGGACTGGTTGGATCCCCTTGCAGTCCAAGAGACTCTCAAGAGTCTTCTCCAACTTAGTAAGTTTTTACTTACTACTGTTGTATTGTTTTGACTCTCTGTTGATCCTGTGGCAAAAGGGATAGAATATGAAGTCAGAGGCCTGTGGGAACCTGTATATTCTGGGCAATGCAGTAGATAACATTTGATACAGGCTTATACTATCTATACATGATTAAAAAAAAAAGCTAGTAGAGTCACTGACATTAAGCTCTTTGTCATTTTGTGATAATTCTAAATAAAGTTCTGAAATCACTGGTAGATTACTTCTAGCTTTGATTCAGTTCTCTGACTTTTACAATAATTATTCTATTCATCCTTTATTTTCCAATATGTGTAATATTTTATAAATTTTTTCCAATGTGCATTCACTGTGTATGATTTAAAGGGGAATATGTTCCAAGGATTGGACTGTCCAACAGAAAATTACATGTATCCATTATACCTTTCCTGGGCACTTAGAACATAAATTATTTCAGAGTGTTTCTATAAAATCAAAATGATGTTATCCATTTGGCTCTTTAACAATGATTATATGTCAAAAGATCAAATGAGAAATGAGATTCAAAGAAATGAGCTTACCGTAAGAGAGTGGAGCTGTGTTTTGTTCTAGTACATAGATTCTGCTATGTGTTACTTTCAGTTTGGACTACTCTTTAATGGTAAATATGGTAGTGGGGTAGGGAAAGGAGAGATGGCCAAGCAGTAGAAATAACCGTGGAGACTAGAATCTGGTAAAGAAAGGTTACAAATTAACTCTCATGGAAGAATTACTGTCTGGTAGAAGAGACAGAAGATATTCTGAGTTATAGTTGTTTTCTGGTGGAAAGATATTCCTCAACCCTAATTAGAACAAGAGACCATGAAATTAAGTTAAGCAGGACAGAAGGATAGATTCAGATTTGACCATATAGGGGATTTTGGTGGGGGAAAATTACTGAGATTGCCATCTCCTTGGGGAAAAAAAAATGACAGAGTTAATAATAATGTGTCTGGGAAGCAGTTAAACCACATTTCTGCTTGTAAATAGAGGAAAAACCATATGGTCTCTTCCAAAACTTTCCACAAGGTTCTGTGATGTGGGAAAATCACATACCATGTGTCTCTTGACTTTTAGGCATTAATAATATATGGATCCTAGAATCAGCAGTTTGACTTTATGAGTAAAATGTGTTTTAATATTGCAAATGTATTTCCCACTCTGACTAGTCACTTCAGTTACAAATATATCTATATATTTTATAGTCAGAAATGGAGTAAGTTAATGGACTTCTCTGATGGTCTGGTGGTTAAGACTGTACTTCCATTGCAGACGGCTTGAGTTCCATCCCTGATCAGGGAGCTAAATCCCACATGCTGCTCAGAGTGGCCAAAAATTTTTTATAAATAAAAAAGATTTTTAAAATGAAGTAAGTTGACAAACCCAGAATAAATACGTTTCCATCAAGAGAGAAATTGCCATTAGTTTCCCAAACCCTACACTTTACATGGTTTTCTTAAAAGAGCCCAGAGATAACACTGAAACAAAAACAGTTGGTTATTCACACATACCCATTTAAATCAACAGATCTAAATTCTACCTCAATTCATGAATAGGCTTAATCCAATTTACGTTATGTGCATTTATGCACAGAGCCAGAGAAATCAAATTTCTAATTCTTCATGTCTAATTTTAGCAAGATGCCCTCTATCCTGAGAGCTTCAGTGATGCCAGTATCAGTTTTAGTTCCACCACATCCCTATCTGTCTTCAAACTTCTTTCTACTATAGATCTTTCCAAATTATTTGAATGTTGCTTTTCTTCTAACAAGTTACAAAGTTGAGTTTTTGGTGCTTTCATTTCTTTCTGCTTGCATTGTTGTTACTTTTTGTTATCCTTCTGTTTCAAAATGTTAGATAAACCAGAAAAAAATGATTTTCTGTTGTGGTTACTGCTTTTGTTTATCATCTTGTATAATTCTTCATGGTTGGAAGACAAGTATGTTGAGTACAATCCACTTGTTTACTAGCTATTGGTGTGGGCTAGTAGCACTTAGAGTGGGGTCAGGTATTTGGGCTGAACTAAGCTGCATTTAAAGTTTTTCCATCCTTGGGGTATTGTTATTCATCACAATCCACATGCAATCATTTTTTGAGCACTTTTTTGAAAATGTGTGTATGTGATGTGTGTGTGTTTAAGATTCACAACCAGAAAAGACTGAGGGGATGTGAGCCATGGGCAGAAACTTATGTGGCAATTGGTTCTAAAGAAAATCAGCTTGAATACTTTGAGGTTGAAGAACATCAAAACCTTTGGGGAATTCCACTTAATTATGTTCTCTGATTCCAAGCATGTTTATTTTTACTCATATTTCTTTGTGGGGGTATCTTTGCATGGATATATAGCTGTAAGTGTTTGAATTGTGGGACCACACACTAAAATTACATTTAGTCTCTTCTCCTCCAGAGAAACTAGATTCAGGTTTTGCTTTGCTTTTAACTCGGCTAAGGTAACCACACTGGCCCATGTTCCTTCCTGGAAATATCAACTAGGGTGGACTGGTAGCTGCCACCATCAGAAGGATGTGATCTCACACCCCCAGTTACTATGTTCTTCGTAATTCCCTTTGGTTATTTCCACAGCTGGTCTTCCCCATGTCTTTTCTTTTTTTTAATTTATTTTATTGAAACATAGTTGATTTACAATGTTGTATTAATTTCTGCTGTACAGAAAAATGATTCACTTATATATATATATGTAATAGTGATAGTGAAGTCGCTCAGTCGTGTCCGACTCTTTGCGACCCGTGGACTCTAGCCCACCAAGCTCCTCTGTCCATGGGATTCTCCAGGCAAGAATACTGGAGTGGGTTGCCATTTACACATTTAAATGTATATATATATGTATATACACACAGATGTGTACCTATATGCATTTTTTTTTATATTCTCTTCTGTTATAGTTTTTCACAGGATACTGAATATAGTTCCCAGGAGGGCCTTTTTGTTTATCTGTTCTATATATGGTCAGTAGTTTGCATCTGCTAATCCCAAACTCCCAGTCCACCTCTCCCCCACCCACTCCTTGCCTTGGTGACCATAAGTCTGTTCTGTGCATCTGTGAGTCTATTTCTGTTTGTAGGGAAATTCATTTGTGTCATATTTTAGATTCCACATATAAGTGATATCATATGATATTTTTCTCTGTCTCTGTCTGACTTACTTCACTTAGTATGATAACCCCTAGATCCATCCATGTTGTTGCAAATGGCATTATTTCTTTCTTTTTATGGCTGAGTAGTATTCCACTCTGTATAAAATTTCTCTCTCATTTCTATTAACCTTTCAGACATTTATGTTTCTGATCCTCTACTGGTCTTATGGGGCCATGTTTTTCTAAAGATACCCTGAACGTTAACAAAAAGCCATGTTTATATATGGTTCTTATCCCATCTGTCTTCTGATTTTACTGCAACATTCCACTCCTTTTTTTGTTTGTTTCCTTATTTTCAAACTACTCCTAACTCCTTGTTATCTGTCTGAACTCTTGCATCTACAGATAAAATAGTATTATACTTTACCCTAAAAACAAAAGTTGGGCAGATCCTGAGAAATAAATAGACTGATGGATTAATTTCTTCTTGAAAGTCCTGTGTCTTTGCTGAAGAAAATAAGATTTTTCTGTGCTTTTGAAGATAGTAAGGAAGACTTTATTCAGGACTACCGAAATCAGTGTCATGACTATGGAAGGAGGGGAGATCAATTACAGCAGAAGCAGCAAGGGGTGTTCAGTTCAGTTCAATCGCTCAGTCGTGTCCGACTCTTTGCGACCCCATGAATCGCAGCACGCCAGGCCTCCCTGTCCATCACCAACTCCCGGAGTTCACTCAGACTCACGTCCATGGAGTCCGTGATGCCATCCAGCCATTTCATCCTCGGTCGTCCCC
Organism: Aepyceros melampus; assembly: GCA_006408695.1. Taxonomy (NCBI): domain Eukaryota; kingdom Metazoa; phylum Chordata; class Mammalia; order Artiodactyla; family Bovidae; genus Aepyceros; species Aepyceros melampus. The sequence continues at coordinate 104,139 of SJXQ01009851.1, read as the reverse complement.
TTCTCCTCCTGCCCCCAATCCCTCCCAGCATCAGGGTCTTTTCCAATGAGTCAACTCTTCTCATGAGGTGGCCAAAGTACTGGAGCTTCAGCTTCAGCATCATTCCTTCCAAAGAAATCCCAGGGTTGATCTCCTTCAGAATGGACTGGTTGGATCTCCTTGCAGTCCAAGGGACTCTCAAGAGTCTTCTCCGACACCACAGTTCAAAAGCATCAATTCTTCGGCGCTCAGCCTTCTTCACAGTCCAACTCTCTCATCCATACACGACCACGGGAAAAACCATAGCCTTGACTAGACGGACCTTAGTCGGCAAAGTAATGTCTCTGCTTTTGAGTATACTATCTAGGTTGGTCATAACTTTTCTTCCAAGGAGTAAAGTGGATGGCCAATTACTGAGACCTCAAGGGTAAGAAGATTCTTGGTAAACCAACTTAACAGGATTCTTGTGGAAGACAAGCCAGTATGATCAGATAGCGAGGATGAGGAATTCTCACTTAATTAACTTAGCAGAATTCTCAACAGTGGGGCTAGGCAGGCCTAAGAGAAGGCCTAGAGATGAGTCCTCCTCAAAAAGAGGATTCAGAAGGGTGTCTCCTTTGGTCAAGGAGAATCTGTGTCATCCTGAATGACATTATTTTTCCCAGGCTGAGTTGTTATAATGTTAAAATTCTTGTCACTGGATAAGGTCAGATTCAAGAGTTTCCTTTATTAACTTGAAAAGAATTTGCTTCAGGATTTTGCTAACAGACCCTACAAGAGAGCCGGAAAGAATGACATCTTTAAGAGAAGGGGAAAAAAAATGTGTATGCTACAGATTTTTTCAGTCTTTTCCTTATAATCAACTGTTACTTTCTCATACACCAAGAGGCCAACAAATGGCCACTGTGGTATGGTATCCAGAGTTCTATCAGTTGTCCAGAACCTGTGTTGCAGTAGCAGCAGAAAAGTAAAAACTATAGAGGACTAAATTTCAAAGGGCTTTTATATTTGACTTACTCTCATTATTTCTATGTGGTTTTCATCTCTGTTTTGTTGTTGTTGTTATGTCACTTTATTAAATGAGATCTCTAGCAAAATAATTCGCAGGGAGGCAGCTCTAAGACATACTGCAGCATATTATGACACATTGCCATCTCGAAAACTAAATGGCAACTTAAAGAGGGCAAATGTGGTGCTGTTAAAGATCTTGTGTCAAGAGTTTGAAATGCTCAATTCACTGAATTTGTTCTATTTTAAAAGTAACTTCTTCAGCTTAAGAATGCTAAAATTTCAAGAGAGAAGTAATTTTGAAAAGATTTGTTAGGATGATTTACCAAATAATTTATATATTTATACATATGTATATTATACCCATAATACTTCCAACAGCTTATAACTAAAGGAAATAATTGCTTAAATTACATATAGAAATAATCAAATGTGTTTTTGAAAGTGTGATATGATAGATCTCAGCAAGCTCAAGAATGGCTAGATGTAGAACATTACTGCTACTGCTTTCAAACATTTTTTTTTCCTTATTCTCCAATATAAGTTACTCTATCCTTATCTACTTACCTGTATAATCATATAAAAGACAGCTGGATATTCCCCAAAGAATCTATATTTGTACTGATTTATTTCTTGGTTCTACTTGTAATGTTCATTGGTTCTTAAATAGCAATTCTAATAAAAGCTACTAAAATGAATTAAAATCCTCGACACATATTTAGTTTTCCTGCAAGACAAATTATTTTTCTTAAATATATAATCCATTTCCCACTACCATTAGAGAAAGCAATGGTGGTTTTCTCTTTTCTTAATAAAGTTCAGCTCTCTTTTCCCAAAGAATGATACTGTTTGTTAACTTTGGGGTGGGGGCCTACGTCGGGTCATTGTTGTTTCACACGGGCTTTCTCTGGTTGCAGCGAGCTGGGCTGCTCTTTATTGTGGTGCTCAGGCTTCTCGTGCAATGCAGGGCATGGGCTCTAGGTCACTCAGGCTCAGGAGTCGTGTTGCATGGACTTAGTTGCTCTGCAGCATGTGAGATCTTCCAGGACCAGTGATCGAACCCATGTCCCCTGCACTGACAGAAGGATTCTTACCCACTGGAACACCCAGGATGTCCCTGTTATATTTTTATAATCATAGCTTTCATCTTGGAGAAGGCAATGGCACCCCACTCCAGTACTCTTGCTTGGAAAATCCCATGGATGAAGGAGCCTGGTGGGCTGCCGTCTGTGGGGTCGCGTAGAGTCAAACACGACTGAAGCGACTTAGCAGCAGCAGCAGCAGCTTTCATCTGTTTCAGCTGGCTGAACCTTTATCTATAATTACAAGTATGCTAGTTTACATAAATCTAATGACAGAAAATGAAGATAAACTAAAAAACCTCTTGATGAGGGTGAGAAAGGAGAGTGGCTGGCTTAAAACTCAGAATCCAAAAAACTAAGATCATGGCATCCGATTCCGTCACTTTATGGCAAATAGAAGGGGAAAAAGAGGAAGCAGTGACAGATTTTATTTTCTTGGGCTGAAAAATCAGTGCTGATGGAACTGACTGCAGCTATGAAATTAAGAGACACTTTCTCCTTGGAAGAAGAACTATGGCAAATCTAGACATTGTGCTAAAAAGCAGAGACATCACTTTGCCGACAAAGGTTCGTATGGTCAAAGATATGATCTTTCCAGTAGTCATGTGCAGATGTGAGAGTTGGACCATGATGAAGGCTGAGCACCGAAGAACTGATGCTTTCAGATTGTAGTAGTGGAGAAGATTCTAGAGAGTCCCTTGGGCAGCAAGGATATCAAACCAGGCAATCATAAAGAAAATCACCCCTGAATATTCATTGGAAGGACTGATGCTGAAGCTCTAGTACTTTGGCCACCTGATGCGAAGCGCCGACTCATTGGAAAAGACTGATGCTGGGGAAGTTTGAAGGCAAAAGGAGAAGTGGGAGGCAGAGGATGAGATGGTTAGATAGCATCACTAACGAAATGGACGTTAATTTAAGCAAAGTCCAGGAGATAATGAACGACAGATATCTGGCATCCTGCAGCCAGTGGGGCTGCAAATAGTCAGACACAGCTTTGTGACTGACTAACAGCAGTCAGCAAATCAATGCTACTATAATAAATATATCTTTACTATGCATTGATATCCATGATTAGATGTATTATTAAAATGATACCAGAAAATGTGAAATACCATATTTGAAAAAATGTCAATATGAAAATAATGAAAGAACAAAGGGCTTTAAAAATGCATTTCTATATAGATCGCTGTTCTTAACAAATCTCAAATACAGGACAACTGTGCTTGCTTATGCATTTACTTGTCTAAAAAGAGATTTCTATGTAGCAGTTATAATTTTTCGCTTATGTTTATTTACTTTTCTTCACTTTAATATCTTCTTTTTGCTATAGTATTCTTAGGCTCGCACTGAGAGCACTGGATTCCACAAGTCGTGAAGAGGGAATTATTTTGCTGCCCAGAGAAGATTATGTACTTTGATTAGTCTTGGAAATCTTTACTGGATACATGCACATGTGCTCAGTTTTCCTTTCATTGAGTAAATATCATTATCATTTTATTTTCTGGTATGCTGATTGACACCGTAACTTCTAGACATTTTCTTCTTGTGAGGAACTTGTGTGGCGAGCAGATGATGGGTTATTCCATAAGCGCTGGAGTACCATATGATTGCTTTTAAACCCATTGTTTACAGTCACATTTGTATAAACTGTGTCTCCATGCTTCAAACTTAGGAACCTTTTTCTCGCACACTTAATGAGGTAAATAAAAGAGAGCATTCATCTAAATGGAAGTGATAATACTGAGTGGCGTAAAAGTTGGTGAACAACTATTATAGGTCTGTATTTCTGCTTGTATTATGAATTATTGCCAAACAACATCTCTGTAACTTGTAGAAGAATAAACATAATGTTGAGATTAGACAAAAAAATTTTTTTTTAATTAGGAAGTCTCAGCCTTATAACATCTACACTAGTTAAACATTAAAAGTTCAGTTCTACCCCATTTTTATTTACAGATGGAGAGACAGAGTCAGGTAAGTTTTTCAGGATCTCACAGCTAGTGCTAGAATCAGAATACAGATCCAGCCAAGCAAAGTGCCTGTTATATGTCAGGTTCTAATATAAGTACCAGGGATATAATGAGAAACAAGGATGTCGTGATTTCTGCTGTATCAGAGCTGTAGCTGATGCAGGCTTAGGATTTAACTGTTTCTTAGTTTTTTTTTTATGAGTAGTTTATGTAGTCTATGAGTTTTGAAAGTTTGCATTTTCCACAGCTTATACAATGCCTAAAAATGCATGAACTCACTATGTTGTCTTCAAGGACTATTTAGGGACTTTAAGAAACATAGCAAACAGATTACTAGTTTCATATTGCTTGAGATGTATTAGTTCTCTTGGGCTGACTTATGCAACCACAGTAAATATGCTTCTCATTTTCTCATGGAAATAATTTATTTCCTTTTCTTTAATAAGCTGAAGCAAGCAAAATGATGCTGTGAAATGTTGGTTTAGGATTTGGAAGGCCAGATACTTTGGACAGTAGACTCTTACTTACCTGGGGTTTTTTTGTAAAGTTTAGCTGTTAATTTGTGTTCTTTAAATGCAAGTTATGGTAGAATGATATGGATGTATCATATCAGATCTTATTTTATCCTACTATATGTTTATTATGGTCAAAAGATGTATTTGAGATGTATAATATGTATGTTCATATATTAAGGTTATTTTGATTTCCAGTACAACCCCATAGACTGCAGCACACCCGGCTTCCCTGTCCATCATCAGCTCACAGAGCTTGCTCAAACTCATGTCCATCAAGTTGGTGATGCCATGAATTTGAGCAAGCTCTGGGAGTTGGTGATGGAGAGGGAAGCCTGACATGCTGCAGTCCATGGGGATACAAAGAGTTGTACATGACTGAGTGACTGAACTGAATGTTTCAATACACAAGAAGCTAAAATTCTCCTACATATAAATAAAGTAATATTAACATTTTCCTTTTAAAAATTCCTGGAAAGGAAAAAAAAAAGGCTACTTGGAAATATGCTAAATTGATTGTATATTTTTAATCTGTTTAATGAAGTGTCATTAATCGAGTATTATAGCAAGAAGCTTTTATTGAGTAATTTAGAATTGATCTTATAGTCCTTAATTTATTCAGTCCTGCTGCTGCTGCTGCTGCTGCTGCTAAGTCACTTCAGTCATGTCCGACTCTGTGCGACCCCATAGACAGCAGCCCACCAGGCTCCTCTGTCTCTGGGATTCTCCAGGCAAGATTACTGGAATGGGGTGCCATTTTCTTCTCCATATGTCTAATATGTCTAAACTGAAGTTGCTGGATATGATGAAGATGTTTATTTGAAAGGAACCATAGGATGAAGATATTATATGACTCAATTCTTTTCAAAACTTGAATTTTTAACTCTGCCTTAATGGAAATTTATTACCTCCTCAAATATGTATGTGCTACTTAAAGTATACTAGAACACGCTGCTGCTGCTAAGTCGCTTCAGTCGTGTCCGACTGACTCTGTGTGACCCCATAGACAGCAGCCCACCAGGCTCCTCCATCCATGGGGTTTCCAGGCAAGAGTACTGGAGTGGGGTGCCATTGCCTTCTCCAACTAGAACATGCTAGGCTCTGGCAGTAACCAAAGTTCTGCCAGATAGGTGCTGGCAGTAGCCTCAGAACAAGTTAGAATTCCTAGTGAAGGCAAGAATGATGACAAAACATGATATACACCATCAGTAAAGTTTGAAAGTTAAAGAGCAATTCATTACTGCAAGTTTTGAATGTCTTATTTTGAACTGTTTTCATGAAATTGCAGTATATAGTGCTAAATGGTCCTTGATGTAGTGAAACCCCTTCAGATATATTTTAATGTGTTTTAAAAATCAAGTTTTTATTTTTACATGTTTTTAGGAATATATATCCATCACAACCCATCACTTAGTCATGAATCATATTTTATGTGCCTTAATGACAGCAAAACATTTTTAATGTTTAGGGAAAACTATATTCCACTCATATGGCATCAATGAACAGATACTTTTTTCATACTTTCAGTATCATACTTCCAACCTGATATTTCACAAATAAACTTTGGGTTTTGCTTTCTGGATTGTGCACAGACATGTGTAGTACATGTGATGTGATGTGATGTGAAGCCGCTCAGTCGTGTCCAACTCTTTGCGACCCCAGGGATTGTAGCCTACCAGGCTCCTCCATCCATGGGGTTCTCCAGGCAAGAGTACTGGAGTGGGTTGCCATTGCCTTCTCCAGGGGATCTTCCCAACCCAGGGATTGAACCCAGGTTTCCTGCATTGTAGGCAGACGCTTTACCGTCTGAGCCACCACACAGACTTTGTCTATCTCCTGGGTGCTGCTGTAAATAGCATTCTTCAGTGACTTCACTGGTTTGGGAAGAACAGTCTCTACAGTGTTCTCCCAGCGGAATCATGCTGGTTTCACAGGCCCTGGCAGGCAACATACCTTAGCAGTATAGGCCCTGTAATCAGATGGGTTGGGTGTACAACAGGGCTTCACCTCCTCTCACTCTGAGATCTTGGATATGTTGCTTACATCCTTAAGCTTCCTTTGCTCCTCTGTAAATGGAGGTAATAATAACCACCTCAGAGGGTTTGTTATGGGAATTAAACAGTATGTAGAGAGCACTTAAAATACTTCTTGATCCACAGCCAGTGCTAAATTATTTACATTGCAGGAATTTGTCTATATATTTTTCACATAGAATAATTCATAAATAAAGAAATCAATTCCACTTGCCAGGTTACATAAACAGTGAACAGATTGGTGTTACCCATCTCAGACTCAAGCATGTTCCTTCCTCCGGGCATTTATAATCGTATTCTTTCCTCTGGCTGCCATGCTTTTCCTCTAGATAGCAGCATGGCTAGCTTTGGCACTTTCTAAACTCTCTGTTCAAACGTTAATAGCAACTTGTGGCAGTAAGATCATTCTGCCCCACAGGAAACACTGCTGTACCAGTACCTACCTCTTTTATCCTGTCCTGTTGTATTTTCTCTTTGGTTTTATCAGCATTTACAGCCTACATATTTTCTTACATCTCTGTGTTAACTGCATCCGCTCTCCAGAACACGAGCTCCGTGATGGCAAGGCCTTTGTTTTCTGTATTCGCTCTCCCCAGCACACACAGTGGTGCCTGGAATACAGGTAGGTGCTCGGTCAATATTGTGAAGGGATTCCCAGGAAGCTTCTGTCCTCTTAGTCTGTGTTGGCATCCTGTCCTTTCCTAGTATGGACATCTTGCAGCACTGAGTGTAGTTCTCGTGTTTGAAACATGTTGTGTTAAACATGTCCCTCCCCCAATAAAACTCAGCCTCTAAATGCAAGCCAACCACAACATGGGCTGCTCAGCACAAAACATGATGATCTTTACAATGCTGGAAATAAAATCAAACACGAGACTGGCTGCCAAGAACACATTGAGAGGCTGTACTGTAGTTTACTGAAGCATCACGAGCCATGTGAGTGAGTTTTTAAAAAAGATCTTCAGGAATACTGTTGATCTTTTAACTCTCAGTGAATGGAGAATCTTGAAATATTTTCTTGCTGCTCCTGGCCTGCACACACCCTGGGTCTCTGGGTCTCTTCACCTGATTCTCAGGAGACAGTGATTCTAATGAACTGAATGCTCTCTCAAATTTTAAATGAATTCATACTTTCAGGAAATTCAGAATCACTCAGATTGTTGGGTCTTTTAATAAGTGCTCATATATTCAGTTTCTGAAACTCAGCCTGTGGTAGAAGTTATAACAAATCTGTTAGAATGAGTAGCTATAAACTTTAGGACCAGCTGCTATACAGCTATATAATCCAAATAAGGTATATTTATCATTACCTAGAAAAGCGATATTAACTCTTAAACTTCTTTGCCTAACCCAATGGTTTGACTGCTTTAGAAACCTCAATTTCCTCTACAAAACACAAACTAATAAGGTACACACTGATTTTACAAATCCATTCAGACTTTATTGAAAACGTGCCAAATATTTTTAAAACATTGCCCCTAAAAGGCATTTCTCCCTCTCCACAGGTGATTTACCCTATATAAGATTTCCTTTAAAAAAAAAACTAGCAACACACCAAGGAAACCAGAATTGAAAGAGACACATGTACCCTAGTGTTCATTGCAGCACTGTTTACAATAGCCAGGGCCAGGACATGGAAGCAACCTAGATGTCCATCGACAGACAAATGGATAAGAAATGTGGTACATATACACAATGGAGTATTACTCAGCTATTAAAAATAACTCATTTGAATCAGTTCTAGTGAGGTGGATGAAACTGGAACCTGTTGTACAGAGTGAAGTAAGTCAGAAAGAAAAACATCAATACAGTATATTAACGCATGTATGTGGAATTTAGAAAGATGGTAATGGCAACCCTTTACACGAGACAGCAAAAGAGACACAGATTCGGTGGGAGAAGGCAAGGGTGGAATGATGTGAGAGGTTAGCATTGAAACATGTATATTACCATATGTGAAATAGATGATCAGTCCAAGTTTGATGCATGAAATAGGGCACTCCAAGCCAGTGTGCTGGGACAACCCAGAGGAATGGGATGGGTGGTGGGGGTCGGGGGGGAGAGATGGGAATAAG
>SJXQ01009851.1:69271-95224 GCA_006408695.1 Aepyceros melampus | reverse complement strand
GGGGATGCATGTACACCAGTGGCTGATTGAGGTCAATGTATAGCAAAAGCCACCACAATATTGTAATTAGCCTGCCATTAAAATAAGTAATAAAACTAGTGACAAATATGTCAATGCTAAAAATAACAGTATGTGAAAAAAAAGCTTATAATGATAAGCCAAAAAGTCTTCCTCCCCATTAGTCAATTTTATGTAGAAATAAGACTAGATTTTGTGGTTTATTTCCCTGTGCTATTGTCTATGAATGCTATATTTTGAAATTTGAAGCCATAATAGGACAAAAACACCAGTGACGAGGGAAATGACAAAAAAAAAGGTGTGGCACCTATATGGAGAGGGCAAGTGTGCCAAAGACCTAACATGACAAGCCATAGCCACAGCCCTGGGAATTCAGGGTTTTATGTCAACTATAAGAATGAACAAAAGGGTGTAGTCTCCAAAAGAAAAAGTGCCTGCATTTTAAGAAACCTGATTGTGGCTAAGAATTTTAAAGGCAAATGGTACAAAGTGGCTAAACTAGTATGTGTGTTTTCCAGGGAGAGTTTTTTTTTTTTTTTTTCCCCCCAGACTCTTCCTGCCATCACTGTGTCTAGCCTGGTAGTGATTCTTTGGGTCAGGAAGCAAGGACCAGAGTGTTAACTATACCTTCTATGTTGAGGTTTGGTGGTGATGTTCTGGTTTTAATGGGGTTGTGGAATCAACACTTTATCATTGGAAGAGAACACTCAATTTGAGCCCGTTCCCCAACTTACACTTGCTATTAGTTCTTCTGTGAGTTCCATCAGTTGAGGAAAAGTAAAACAAGAGTGGAAAACCAAGGAATGCATATATATATATAACTATGGCTTTGAGAAAAGGTCTAGTTTTCCTAGACTATTTCTGGAAACAATAGGGTAAATTTACTGATTAAAACCAATAAGAAAGTCAGCTTTGATATTCATTAAATAAGCCCAGGATCCTACATTCACTCTGGGATTCTGTTTTAGGTCATCTGTAATGATTTTGTTTACAATCATTGCTAAAATATCTTCTATCACAACAAAAGTAGTAGTTCTCTTATTTACTACTGAGTTTTTAATCTACCTCCTCCATTGGTCTTGAGCCCAAATGTTAATTTTCTAAGAATAGAAATAGTAGCCTTGACTTTGTTCTGTACAGTGAGTCTCATCCCTAGCTGTCTTAGAATCACCTGGGAGCTTTCCCAGCATTGTGAGCCCTAAGTCTCACCAGACACCCTGATTTTAATTGGTCAAATACAAAACCCATCACCCTAGTTATTACATCTCCCCAGTGAGACTGTGGACCCCTAGTTTAACAGCTGGACTTCTCAGGTGGCACCAGTGGTGCAGAACCCGCTTGCCAATGCAGGAGGTGTACGAGGTGCAGGTTCGATCCCTGGGCTGGGAAGATCCCCTGTAGGAGGGCATGGCAACCCACTCCAATATTGCCTGAAGAATCCCCTGGACAGAGGAACCTGGACACATGCTCAGCTGAACAGCCAGCATTCTTTTCTTGATTGGATTTTCCCACATCAACCAGTTCAGCTAAACCATTTACTTTGTGATCTTGAGTTTATTCCTTAACCACCCCCCACCCCCGTCTTTCAATTTCCTCTTCTGTTAAATGGATGATTAGTAGTACTTAAATCATAAAATCATCTTGAGAATCAAAGAAGTTCATAGATTTTAAGCATTTTAAATAGTGCCTGAAACATAGTATATATGATATATATTAGTCTTTCAGTCATGTCCAACTCTTTGAGACGCAGTGGACTGTAGCCTACCAGGCTTCTCTGTCCATGGATTCTCCAGGCAAGAATACTGGAGTGGGTTGCCATTCCCTCTCCCAGGGGATCTTCCTGACTCAGGGATTGAACGTGGGTCTCCTGCACGGCAATCAGATTCCTTACTGTCCAGTCCACCAGGGAAGTGTACCACAAAGGTTAGCTGTCATCAGCATTATCACCTGATTTTAAAATCAGAGTGATAATAGTGAGCTTTGGATTGCTTCCTTCTGTATACTTCCTAACTTGGGCTCTTCTGGAACATCTGCTCACTAGTGCTTTTGCTGTATTATAAAACTGAGTACAAGGTCTGCTTTTATTCTGGTTAGCCATTTACATGTTGCATTGCATTCAGATTAACTTGAATTTCTTTTTTTGTGTTGGGCTTGTGTAAGAATTGAAAAAAAATTGAAGGGCACATCATGAGCATTCAATGAATGTCACCATAATTGTTATTGTTTTAAATTAACTCTTTGGTACTTGCTATTACTAACTGAAGTGTTTCAGAAGATAAGTAATTCACAATACAGCACACACATTTTTGTATTTTTTATGTGCATTTAACCAAACTAAATAATCACTCGGGCCCAATAAGCACTCGCAAACTAAATCAAACAAATTGCTATAGCCTGCTCTCTAGCCAGCATGATGGCTATGTTAGAAGTATAAGAACAAAAGCATAAGCTACAACATCCTTAAATTTTAAATCCTTAAAATCTTTACAGGCTTATCATGAGAATCTCACTTTGAAGTATAGCATGGTGGTGAGCAAAAGAAACTCCTTTCAACTCTAAATGCTGACCTCTGCTAGGTCAGGATCTTTCTTAGGCAGAGTTGCCTCCAGGGCTTTTGAGTGTTGCCTTTTAATAAAGGTGGAACAAGGGGTTGGCTTGATAGCGTAAAAAACAAAAAGGCAGATGTTTATGGTCTTTTTTGTGTTTCTATGCATGTGCTTTCTGCTTGCTACCTTTTGCAGAATTCAATGCATATATCCTAGGATTACAGTCAATATGGGCTCATGAACTCAAATTTTAATTGTGATAGAGCACATGGAGAGAAAAAGCGTCTTCCTGTCCCCATATTTACCATTTTTTTATGCCTTCCGTTTCACATCAAATTCTTAATGAGTTGGTTGAAAAGACTAGGCGCAGTCATCTTCTGTAAGATTGTTGCCATGGTTTAGATGTTTCAAGTGCGGCATTAAAATATCTGATTTTCAGAAGCCTTAGAGGAGAAAGGTTAGATATAGATGTATTTTCTTAGATTTTTGTCTGCCTTGGAAAAAAATTACTGAAATCTATGTGCTGAGTGAAGGAGAAAAGAAAGAAACCAATTATAGTTGGGGAAATAAATGAAATATAATCACAAAAGTACTTTATTCTAACATCATATCCTACTAAAAGTGACACATCTGTGCCCTTTAGGGAGAAAAGTCATTTGCTGTAATTTAGTATTGAAGGCTCTATTTTCACTGTTATGCATTGAGTCATACAGCTGTCATACAAGTGTCTGCAGAAAGTTAACCTCTTTGATAAGATGGTTTTCTGAGATTAGCATTTATCGAATTCCCAGGGTTTATGAATGGTGCCATCCTCTGCCCTGGCACTGAGCAAGAGACATAGACACAGCTCCAAGTCTGCCCTTTTGTTAGGTGCTCCCTCTCTTCTCAAATCTGTCTTCCCTCACTTTCTATCTCTTCCCACATTACTCTTGTACCCACCTCAGGGTGATCCTACTATTGCGTGAATTGTCTGTTTCCTTCTTAGATCCATTTCCCAGTAGCTGCCAAGTGATATTTCTAAAATGTAAATCTGTTCCTAATACTTTACTAATGAAGTTCACACTCATTAGGTTCCTCTTACACTCAACACTCCAAAAGCTCCTCCAGTGCTCTACCTCATTGAAACATTGGTAGATCAATATATGCATTCAGTCGTATCACATATAACCCAGATACCCCAAACCTGAACATACTGTGACAGAAGGCAGGTCTGACTGCTCCGAGCCCCCAAGAGAATCTAAGGGACTCCTCCTTACATTCTGCCACCCCTCCTTACATTCTGCCACATTAGCCTCTTCTGCATGGTCATAATTGATTATAGGCATGGCACTGTCCTGATATGTTGGAGAAAAAAAAAAGGAAGTTCAGAGTAAGAATTTTCTTTTACACAAGTTACACGTATCCATTCTGCTTACATTTCAGTGGCGAGAACTTAATTACATGACTAAGCCTGGCCACAGGACCAAGTGGGGAATATTATATCTAGTGGGTAGCCCTTTACTCAGGAAGAAGGGAAAACCAGATTGTACTAGGGGAGCAATCAGCAGACTTCACCATATTATTTGTATCATTTTCATCATTTACCCTTACTTTCTAAATACATGTTTCTATTTATAGTAGGTTGTTTTGTGTAGTTCAGTTAAATAAATATAGCATCTATGTTCTTGCTATCCCCATGATTAAAAACCAATCTTTTATCATAGGTTCCCTATCAGGGATCCCTCTATGAAGCAGTATCAAGCTGTATTTACTACAACCAAAAAGAGACAAGCAAAGCTCAGATGCCCCTTTTCTTGAGAAACAGATGCGTGCAAAGTTAAAGAAAAGCGTAAAGCATCATCCCCCCTATAGTTATGTAAACAGCTGTTTGCACACAGCTTTGAAATGTAATTGTAGTAATACGGAATATTTTTAAGATACAGTGTATTCAGTATTGAAGTACTATTTATGCTTCAGAGATCCCTGTTCTGTCTCTTGGGCAGCATATAAGGAAATCTGTTGGCTATTCACAGTGTTACCCTGTGTGTATATTTGTATGTGTGTACACAATCTGCTATCAGAGTCCATTTTACCTTATCCAGTGGAGTAACTCAGCAAAATAGTCAGTAATGCAGCATTAGAGAAGAAAATCCTTGCAGACTTAAGGTGCACAGCTACATTTCTTGTGGTCAAGTGATATTTTGCATATTTTAATATTTTCTGCCCTGACTGAACTTAATCAAAAAAAGTAAAGAAAAGGAAAAAGGAAAACACGGCCCTCTAGACATCTCCAGACTTGTCCTTTTTCTTTGTGTCTGAGAGTTGTAGCTGCCAAGCTCAGTGAATGAGAAAGGACCTCCAATGAATTCCCAAAGGTATCATATAAAACAGGGAAGAAAGGGCAGTAAAATATTTTTTATAACTCTTGTTCTGACTTTTTTTCCTGTGTATCAAATAAAGTTGTCAGTGTGTTGTTGGGCTTGTTTTTGTGAGTCTAAGAAGGTAGCAAGGGATTGTAGCAGATGAGTTTATACTCAGCTTGTGCCTATTGCCTCTCTACAGAGGAACCTCTTCTCCTGCCCTTCTTGTCTGAACAGAGAAGGAGATAAACTGAGGTCTCAAAATGAAGAGAAACCAATAAGCTCCCTTAGACGAGGACAGTGCCAAGTGGGAGAAGGAGAAGAGACATATTTGAGAAGTACTTAGGAGATCAAATGGGCAGCATTTGGTGATTCTTTATTAGGGGCAAGGAAGTAAGGCAGAGGAAGGAGTCTGTAGTTTGGGTGATCAAGTGAATTCTGCCACTTGTTATTTAAATAGGGAATCTTAAAAGATGAACATTCTCATAGGCAAGACAACGCATTGACGTTGACTGCTGGATGTCTTTCAATGCAGATCAGGCAACTGAATACAAGCCTGAAAATTAGGGGAGGTAGAGATGCAGATTTGGCAGCTACTTTAAAAACCTATTGGCTCAGATGGTAAAGCGTCTGTCTACAATGCAAGAGACCCGGGTTCGATCCCTGAGTTGGGAAGATCCCCTGGAGAAGGAAATGGCAATCGACTCCAGTACTATTGCCTGGAAAATCCCATGGACAGAGGAGCCTGGTAGGCTACAGTCTATGGGGTTGCTAGGAGTCGGACATGACTGAGCGACTTCACTTTCACTTTAAAAACCTACAGAAGACAGTATAGAGATTCCTAAAAAAACTAGGAATAAAACCACCATATGACCCAGCAATCCCACTCCTAGGCATATACCCTGAGGAAACCAAAATTGGAAAAGACATATGTAACCCGTTGTTCATTGGAGCACTATTTACAATAGCTAGAACATGGAAGCAACCTAGATGTCCATCAACAGATGAATGGATAAAGAAGATCTGGTCAATGTGTACACAATGGAATATTACTCAGTCATTAAAAAAAAAAGGAACGCATTTGAGTCAGTTCTGATGAGGTGAATGAACCTAGAACCTATTATACAGAGTGAAGTGAGTCAGAAAGAGAAAGATAAATATTGTATTCTAATGCATATAAACAGAATCTAGAAAGATGGTACTGAAGAATTTATTTATAGAGCAGCAGTGGAAAAACAGACATAGAGAATAGAGCTGTGGACCTGGGGAGTGGGGAAGAGAGGGTAAGATGTATGAAAGAGTAACATAGAAATTTACATTACCATATGTAAAATGGATGGCCAATGGGAATTTGCTCTATGGCTCAGGAAACTCAAACAGGGGCTCTCTGTCAATCTAGAGGGGTGGGATGGGACAGGAGATGGGAAGGAGATTTTGGAGGAAGGAGATATGTGTATACCTATGGCTGATTCATGTTGAGGTTTGACAGAAAAACAGCAAAATTCTGTAAAGCAAAACAAAAAAAAACCAGAACACAAAGAATAAGTGTTTTTAACCCAAAGTTTGTGGAAAGATATCAAAAGGTTTTGTGATGCCTAAACTTGATATGTTAGGGCCAATTAAGAGTGAAATCTGGGGTGTGCT
Source organism: Aepyceros melampus (assembly GCA_006408695.1). Classification (NCBI taxonomy): domain Eukaryota; kingdom Metazoa; phylum Chordata; class Mammalia; order Artiodactyla; family Bovidae; genus Aepyceros; species Aepyceros melampus. Next base: position 88,677 of record SJXQ01009851.1, on the reverse strand, counting down.
GGGAGGGTGATTAAAAGAAACAGAAAAAAAAGAGTGAAACTACAAAGATGACTCAGAAAAAATTCTTGCAGAGATAGGATGATCATGGGTGTGTGTACGTGAGTGTCTGTGTCCGTGTGTACATATGTTTAGGCAGAACCTACATATTGGATGACGGATTTGATGTAGGGTGTGAGGGAGAAAGTTGAGATGATCCCATGGTTTTTTACTTGGGAAACTTTCAGAAGAATAGAATTGCCATATCCTGATATAGGGAAGATTCCCCAAGGAGCAGATTTAGTGAGTGAGTGAGTGAATGAGTGAAAGGAATAAAGAATGAAGGTGTTTTAATAGAAACTGCAGCTTTATAACTTTATCGCAGTGACTTCACTAATGATAATGCGTTTCTAAGCTTTACTAGACCATTGTAATGAACAAACTAATTTACATTTAGTAGCTTCTCATTTGCATATTAGCAATGTGTTATAAAGTAGTTGGCCTTGCACGTAGGTTAAATATGTCTTCAGGAAACCCTCTCTACAATATTAATTTGCTTAACAAGCTCTTTCTTCTTAAATATTAGAAATGGAATTTTACATTCAGATGAGGAAGACTGCTCTGTATCTGGTGATTTCTTCTTACTATAAAATTTGACATGTATATGGCTGAAAGAAAAATCTTGCAAGTATCGCAGTGCATCCCTTTGAACCAACACAAACAAAGTTGCTGTTACTCAGTTGAATTTACAGGCACTTTACAGATTATTCAAATATGCCTTCTGTGTTTCTAAAAGAGTCTATGGGATAGTTTTAGAGCCACTGTTTGGGATAGTAAGTTTTCTGTCACATTCAGGAAGTTTGCCATACCTACACCAAAGTATGTGTGGTGGTATCAGTGGGAGAAGCTACCTGGGAAAGGAAGAATGTGAGGGCCCTTCATTCACTAAGTTCTGATAGAGTCTTGAGTGAGTAGTCATGTCTCTCTCCTTTGCTTCCTGAGCAAACACTTGTTAGCCTAGTGTTTTAACCAGGGCCTTACACATGCACTTCTTTGTCCCAGCTCCAGAATTTGAACTTGTACCTCCCTTTTCTGTGAATTTCTGCTCATTCTTCTGATCTCAACTTGGCAGTCATCATTGAGGGAAACCTCTGAGCTGCATTTTCTTCCTATAGTTTGCTTCATATTTATAGTTTGTATCATAGTTGATCTTCGTTTAGTTTTGTAATGATTTGATGTTCATTCCCGTCACAAGACTGTAGGCTCCGTGAGGGCAGAGTGTATGTTCGTTTTATACACCAGCACGTTGTCTTTCCATAGTGAATGCTTAGCAAATAGCTGTGGAATAAACAGACAAAGATGGGTGTTCTGCCTGCAGTCACATACCTAACTAGTGGTAGAACCAAGATTCTAATTCAAGCTACTGCTTTCTCTGCCTCAAATCTCAGGTTCTTCAATCTGATCCTCTAATTTAGCCATGAGAATTGTATTTCAACATATTTGTTCTAGGATTCCCAGGTGGCACTAGTGGTAAAGAATCTGCCTCCAATGCAGGAGACTTAAGAGACATGGTTCGATCCCTGTGCTGGGAAGGTCCCCTGGAGGAGGGCATGGCAACCCACTCCAGCATTCTTGCCTAGGGAATCCCCTGGACAGAGGAGCCTGGTGGGCTACAACCCATAGGATTGCAAAGAGTTCAGTCAAACTCTTTGCCAACTAAGTGGCTTCCAATGCACACATGTTTCTTTCAAATAACAAATATAAATATTCTTTGACTTCTAATACTGATAATAACCTTTTCCCACACGTCATGGGCAGAAATGGAATCATTTTTCTAACAGAAGTTTTATCAGAAACCAAAGATGTAAAAGCTGAGTTCACCTGAGCAAAGGTGCCCCTACCCAGTGCATGCAGCCATACAAGGCACTAACTTTTACTATCTCCTGATCACCAGCACCACCACCATCCACAAACTCTTCATGCTGTGAGATTTCATGCAACTTTACCCTTCTATTCCCCTGAAATTCTTCTCCTGCCCACACGTCCTGTCCTATTCTTCTCCCTGGCCCCATGAATCCATCCTTGAAAATCAGTATCAAATACCATCTCTGTGTTCCACATCACTGTTTCTAACAGCAAAGAAAGTAGAAATAAGCTAAATACCCACTGAGAAGACTTGGTAGATAGACCAGGGTATGTTCCACTCTTTTAAGGATTTTAGAATAGGAGTATGTCATATCTTTTTAATGAATTCTTTTGATGAATAGAGGGTGCTTCCCAGGTGGCCCAGACGGTAACGTGTCTGCCTGCAATTTCGGAAGACCCGGGTTCTATCCCTGGGTAAGGAAGATCCTCTGGAGAAGGCAATGGCAACCCAGTCCAGTACTCTTGCCTGGAAAATTCCATGGATAGAGGAGCCTGGTAGGCTACAGTCCATGGGGTCGTAAAGAGTTGGACACGACTGAGCGACTTCACTTTTCACTTTTAATGGGTATGCTATACTAAGAGAGAAGTCTATTTCCATTGCTGAGTGATTTTTCTCCATAATCATGAGTGTCTAAATACCAGTGCACACTAAATTACTTCAGTCATGTCTGATTCTTTGTGACCCGCCAGGCTCCTCTGTCCATGGGATTCTCCAGGCAAGAATGCTGAAGTGGGCTGCCATATCTTCCTCCAAAGAATTTTCCCAACCCAGGGACCAAACCTGCATCTCTTGTCTCTTGCATTGGCAGGTGGATCTTTACCACTAGCACCACCTTGGAAGTCCTTAATGCCCGTTCCTGCTGAAAGGTCTAATTTTTTTTTTTCAGGCCTTCTTTTTTTGCAAAAGGATGAAATATGATGCATCCTTTTCCCCCAAATGTTTCCCAGGGAGCTCTTAATTTCTTGATTAAAAACCTTAATTTTGTTCTTTTTTCTTGCACGGTAGGTGTTAGTCTTTAGCATTTATGTTGAAGATTTATAACAGTAATGAAATTTTCCAAACTAAATAGCAACAACCCCATGGGTAACCAGATGAGTTCAGTTTAATTTTTTTCTCTAATAAAATTCTTTCTGTGCACAACGTTCAGTCTTCTCACAGTGGATACTCTTGTGACTCTGAGCTGAAGTTTAACCATATGCTGTTGTGAATTTCCTTGTGCTCTGTTAATATATTTTACTTTTTGCCAGAGTCGAAATCCTTCCAGCATTTACGCCTATGCTCTTTTCACAAATATTTATGTCTCCTCAGATGCCTCTTGAGAATAAGCCAGATTAGGAGATTCTCTAAGGCTTATTGTTGTTGTTCTTCAACTGAAGAATTTACAAAGCAGAATTTACCCCCACAAATTAAAGAATGAAAAATGTTAATTTTCTTTCACTTTGGGGTTGATTACCTTCAGTTCAGTTCAGTGCAGTCGCTCAGTCATGTCCGACTCTTTGTGACCCCATGAATCGCAGCACGCCAGGCCTCCCTGTCCATCACCAACTCCCGGAGCTCACACAGACTCACGTCCATCGAGTCCGTGATGCCATCCAGCCATCTCATCCTCTGTCATCCCCTTCTCCTCCTGCCCCCAATCCCTCCCAGCATCAGAGTCTTTTCCAATGAGTCAACTCTTCGCATGATTACCTTACCCTTATACATAATGTATTTTCACCCTTGATGCGGTTTTTTCTACTAAGACAGTACTGTCATCTGGAAGTTTGTTCATTACCATAAAATATTATGGCTCTTCTTTTGGTAACATGCTGTAAAATAATATCTAACATTCCTGTATGTTTTATACATTTGCCAAATGTTTGTATACCTACTTTATTATTCCTTATACTATCTAATGAGGAAGACAAAGGTTATTTTAGTAAGTTCATTTACTTTTTTTTCATTTAGGAACTGATTTGACAATGTTGGATGATTTTCCCTAAGTCATATAGGTAGGAAATGCTAAAATAAAAATTGAAATTTGGATCTTCCTACTATTAATCTAGAATTGTTCCCACTTGCCATTTTGGAGGTATATATATATATATATATATATGTGTATATACATATATATACACACAGACACACATATACATACCCATACATATACTGTTTCACTATATTTGTCTAAAACATTTCTCCTTTTTGAAGAATAAGTTTATCAACACCTTTAAAATCTGAGATCTTTTTGTTATTTGGCAGGAATGATGTGTCTGAACAAAATATAATTATGTTGATCAGATAGCTTGGAGAAACCCTCATTGTAATGTTCTTTAACTGAGATAATATATGTGATGATAATTCTATATTTTGCTTGTCTGGAACACTATTTTTTACCATTAACAAATACTAGCAAGAATGACTACAGTTAAAATGATTTTTCCACTTCTAGCACCTAATAATCACTGAAGTAAGTGTTACAAAGTTTTTGGAACTTTCTTCCAGAAAAGAAGTATGATGCTACTAGCACATCCTTGATGCTTCTAATTGATTAAAAATTATTTTATTACTTTAATTGCCTTGCAATTCATGTTTTATAATCTTAGTTTTCCTTATACTTTGGTGGATAGCTGAAAACAATATTAACCATGTTTTTAATCATTCTGCACTCAGAACTTCAAAAATGAAAAATATATTTATTAATCAAATAAATTAAAATAACAGGTATTTAGCATGATTGCTTGTGACATGAGTGTGCCTTCAAAGACTAAAAACCTCAATAGAAATTTCATGTGGTTAATCTTGGACACCAGTGTTTTACTTTTAAATATCAAAGCATTATAATCATCCTGTTGTTTGTAAACGTGAACCAATTATAAGATACAAATTAATTTCATGTTTCTTCAAGTAGTTATTGATTTATTTTCACTCTTAGAATACATGAAGCAAGAAATAAAGGCTAAATTAAGAATAGCTTCATCGACTCCAGATACTTTTTATAGTGTTTCAGAAAAATCATAGAAAATTCATGTTGGTGCAGATAGATTCTCTGTATCTCTCAATACCTCTGTCTGTCATTCTCTCCATCTTCCAGTTAGCCTTATGCCCTGAAGGATGCAGGATATTGTCACTGCAAACTCTCCAAATGCTTGTGACAAACATTGTGAATCACTGCCAGTGTTTACCATGATGAAACAATCACTGTATTACCATCACAGTAAGTTGGAAGAATAGAGTAGAAAGAGAAATGGAAATAGTGTGGAAAGAATTGGGTTTGGACTCAACAATACTGATCACTGGCTATGTTACTTTGAACAATTTAATCCTTCAGGATCTGGGATCATATAAGTGTATGTGCTTTGAAAAAAATTTAAATAGCAAAAAAAAAGTAAGATACCTGTAGTATAAATAATGGAAGACAGGCTTTCAGACTCATTAAGACACTAAGGGTTATAAAAGATCTAGGGGCTTTGTCTACAATGCCTATCAAACAAATAATTGCGCTGAGAATGAAAATGATTTGTCATGTTTAAGGTTAACAGCGGGCTAATGTTCTTTTCATCAGGGAAACTGTGTAGAAAGCAGGTAGCAAATTGAGACTATAAGGATAGTTCAAATACTGCAGGTGACAGCAGAGCATATGTGACTAGCTTATGCAGTGACATTAGAGTGCAGATATTCCGGTAAGTGAGTTTGCACCCACATGAGAAAAAGCATGATTTTGGATAAACAACAATAAAAGTAGACACATAAATCCTTCATCCATCCTGGGAAAATCAGTCCTGGCAGCATGAAAAGTATGCCACTTTTTACTCTTTCTGTAAGTGAAGAAAGGAACAAAATATATTTGTTCACTAGTCTAATTTGCTGCTTAATGATGAAGAGAGAATAGATGAAGACAGCAAATTCATTTCTTCTCTTTTTATGGCTATATTAGACCTTATTTTGGCAAGAAGTGTTATTCCTCTGCTTATAGCATGATATCAGACTGAAATAGAAGGGTTGTGTCAAACTGAGAATCAGTCCATGTTCATTATAGGAAAAGGACCATATAACTGCCAATAAATCAACTGGAGTTGTGTAGTGGTTCTCAATGGTAAGCTAAACAAAGTGGAGTACTGCCAAAAGTGGACAACATTCTAGGAGGATGTCAGTGTGTTTCATTAGTTGTCTGTGTGCTTGTATTTGTTTATATTGCTTATCTGTATATTTGCCACTTCTTCACTTCCCTTGAGTTTGAAAACATTTTGAGAGAAAAATGCATTTTCCTTTTAACTTCCTCCATTACTTTGAATGGTCTTCTGTACAAGATGCAGGCTCCGTAATTGTTGTTAACTAACTCCTCTTTAATATGTCATCTTCAAATTTCAGTGACTTTTATAATCACAAAGACATCTACTTTGGTCAGTAGAGAAGAACACAGAGGTTCTGTCTTCTGATAGAGGATAGGATCATGTTTTTCTTCTGAAATGCTGTTGTACTTTTAAGGGGGAGATGAGAACCACTCTGCTGAAGGCAAAGGGTAAAACAGCTTCAAACTGGAGTTGAAGATTCTAAGTGGTGAGTCCCCTAGAGAAGCAGGATTCTGTTCAGCCTGGAGTCCACTAGCAGCCCTGCTTTCCCATTAATGAGCCTTTGTGCTATTTACCACGCAGATCCTGCAATGGAGTCAAGACCCTCCAGGTGAAATGTGGTTTGAGGTTGGTAGCTTTCTCTGGCTGTTTGCAGTGACAGACACAAATCCTCCCTAGAGAATATTATTTTTAGCTACTGAAGTGCATGGAAAATTAAGGCTAGTAACATGAACTACAAGATTGCTAGAGCAATCTGATAATACAAAAGAAATGTGTTCATCAGTCATTAGAAACATCTTAAGACATGATTTTGGTGCCATGCTTATTTTTTGATAAAAGTTCCAGAGGCACTTTAGAACTCAAGTTAGGTGTTAGCAAGTAGTGATTATCTTGGGGGAAAAAAAATACTAAAAGATTATCCTCACACCCCTGCTTAATAGTGTTTGTTAATGAAATTGTTGTGTTATTTTTTCCTGTGGTGCCATCAGAACTAATCTGAGTCATGTTTTCTATCCCTGTTCACAAAAATCACCCCAGAAGACCTAGTTCTCATAAGTCATACCTCTTCCCCAGAATTTAATCCCCTTAAGAGTCTGTATTTCTCTCCTCTGCCTGCATTGTCCATCATTCACTGCCCAACTCTTGAAATGTTTTATTAACTATGTTCTGTCAAGACAGCCCTCTTAACCAGTTGCTCTTCTCTGCCTCCATGACCTCATTTCACACAGCCTACCTGCCTGCCATCTCTGTCTCTGGCACCAGCTTCCCAAATGCCTCAGTCACAACTAGGATCTCCAGTCCACGGAGACCGTGAGTGTTTCAGTGTTTTTGATCATCAAACCTCACTTTACTCTTTATTGAGATTACCTTTCAAAGTCAGTCATGATCACTTCCTTGCATGTAATTTCAGCTCCTTTGCTTCTTTTTGTCCCATCATGTCTTTGGGGCCCAATCCACACCTGGTTGAATCCATCTCTGCTGGTTCCTTGTCTGCATGTTGAAGCAAAATGTAACTTGAGAAGACAACATACATTAAGCTCAGTATCACCACTTCAGGGCAAACCTACTACAATTTTCTAGTCTGTCTGACGTTTTTCTGGATGACTGTTCACACTTAACTGTCTCACCTAAAGTATTCACAGCCCTTCTTCCATCACACACTCAACTGATGGCCTTGCTTTCTCTTTCACTGAGAACATGCAAGTAATCAGAGGGGACTTCCATAGTATCCCATCAGCAAATTTAACCATCTGTGCCTTTAATGCTACCTTTCCTCCTATTATTATGGATAAACTGTCCATACTTCTAGCTAGACCCAAACCCTTCATTTTTTCGCTAAATGATTTCATTCTTAACTAAGGATGATACCCCCCTTCTTTCTCTGTCTCTCCTCCCTCCCTCTTGTTTTTCTGTTTCTGTATCACTGACTCTCAAATTAACTTTTTTTCCCTCTACAGATTTTTCTCATCAGCATTTTTATGCCTCCAAAAATTCAGAAACAAAAAGACTCCCCAAGTAATTCCTAAATTTGTATTTCAGGCTAGTATCTCTTCTTTGGATTCCAGACTAATCTATTTAGTGCCCAATTAGTATCTTCACTTGCAGCGGTCCCTTCAAGCAGCTAATCTAGAACTGAGCTCCTGATCTTCCCGCACTTTCCCACATTGTCCTTCTCCCTGCAGTAAATCATTTCATTCTCCTAGCTGCATAAGCCAACTTCCTCTGCAACTATCCTTGTCAAAGATGTCAATATCACTACTGACCTATAATAATTCAGTTGACTTCTTTATTCATCTACTTCAACACAGCATTTGAAGCATAAGTCAGATCATGTGACTCCCTGAGAAGCTTACTCCTTTGACTCCTTCCAATTCTTCACTCAGATAACATCTTCTCTTAAGACCTTTCCTAATCTCCCTGTTTAATATTGACAAACTTTTGTTGTAGCAGACCAGACAGAAAATATTTTGGGCTTTGCAGTTATGATGTGTCTGTTGCAACTACTCAGCTCTTTGCATGCCCTTGTAGCATGCAAGCAGCCATAAACAGTATATGATTGAAGGTGGCTTTGTTCCAAAGACATTTTTTTAATGGGCATGGAAATTTGAATTTTATGTGATTTTCAGGTATTGATGTATTCCTCTTTCTTTTGAGGTTTTCCAACCATTTAAAAATGTAAGCCATCTGGCTCCTCTGTCCATAGGATTTTCTGGGCAAGATTACTGGAATGGGTTGCCATTTCTTCCTCCAGGGGATCTTCCTGACCCAGGGATTGAACCTGTGTCTCTGCGTCCTCTATACTACAGGCAGATTCTTTACCTCTGAGCCACCAAGGAAGCCCATATCACAATACAATATGCTATATATTTTACTTATTTTTTTCACGTGTATCTTCAAGTAGAATTTAAGCTCCATAAGGCCTGGGGTTTTGAACTGTTTTGTGTACTACTAAATCCCTAATATAGGTGCTCAATAATTAGATGAATGAAAATGTGAATAAATTTTATTAGAAAAGAAAATAAAGAAATTTGGCTATAATGGATGAGATCACTGCTGAACACAAATGTATTTACTGAGGTGACCAAAAAGTTTATTCAGTTTTTTCTATAACATCTTACAAAAAACCCAGATGAACTTTTTGGCCAACCCAATATTTTAGAAATTCTAGTCATAGAACTACAGAAGACATGTGTTAACCATTTGCAACATACAAAATGTTCCTTTAGTGACTTTCTTCTTGAAATTTTTATTATTTCATTGTTACAGATTTTTTCATCCTCCCTAAATCACATTTATTTAGTAAGAAACACACTGCATTGATGTACCTGTTTTGGGGATGGTCTTGCTTCCTGTCCTACTGTGGCTTGTAAAAAATTTCACAATCTAAAAGTTGAGAGTTATGTCTTATCTGGGGAACATTCTGAGGATTTCAAGCCAAAAACACAGCATCTCCGATAATGCTGAGAAACTATTCCCAGAGAGGCCAGGGCTGGTAGCCAGGATATATTTGAGTTTTTGCAACAAAAGACCAGATAGTCTGAACATCAAAACATTACTGTTAATAAAACAAAACCAGATACTTCAAGTTAAGGAAGTTAGCACTTTTCTGTGCATAGGACTCCCCTGGTGGTTCAGACAGTAAAGCATCTCCCTGCAATGCAGGAGACCCAGGCTTGATCCCTGGATCCAGAAGATCCTCTGGAGAAGGCAATGGCAACCCACTCCAGTACTCTTGCCTAGAAAATTCCATGGACAGAGGAGCCTGGTAGGCTACAGTCCATGGGGTCGCAAAGAGTCGGATATGACTGAGAGACTTCAATTTCACTTTCTTTTCATGCGTAGTAAGGGGCTTCCCTAGTGGCTCAATGGTAAAGAATCCACTTACCAATACAGGAGAAGCAAGAGATGTGAATTTATCCCTGGATCAGGAAGATCCCTTGGAGTAGGAAATGACAACCCACTAGAGCATTCTTGTGTGGAGAATTCCATGGACAGAGGAGCCGGGTGGGCTGTAGGCCATGGAGTCACAAAGATGCATGCAACTGAGCACGCTCACATGATGTATAGAAAGATTCAAGAGTCAGGGCTGACTGAAATCATTTCTTTGATATACACTTTTTGCTAACTAGGGCCAGTATCCTGTGTTTCCTCATCCTGAGTTGTCTCAGGGTGCATTGTCAGGGGTGGCTGAAGCAGCTGACTTCGAGATGGGCTTGGCAGTAGGCAGCTTCTTTGTCTGCACCCTGCTTTTCCTTAGGGCTTTCTGTGCAGGCAGCTGTAATGTGATGGCTTGATGGCTGCAACATCCTTTATTTACTGATATGGCAGACAGTGTTTTAGTTCACAGGTTCTTCAAGTTCTGGAGCTAAATGGACCTGCTCATTTGCCACATACCCTCTTGCTTATCTGCTGGAGGCTGCCCTGTCATATGACCACTGTTAGTGGTCATGTTCACTTAGCATTCCAGGACTTAATTTTCTAAGAATATTGCCTTTGTAATTACTGCTCAATTTCTTCTCCTCTTGGATGAGCCAAAGAATTTTACAAAGTTCTTAAACTTCTATCTTTGGCAGAAGTAAGTGAAAGTGTTAAATAATAAGCATTAGAGCATAGCTTAATTTCTGTGAGCCATTTCAAGATACTGAAATTGGATTTAGTTATTATATGTAATGGACATTAAACATTTGTGAGACAAATGACCTGTAGTTTAATTAGATACTTATTGAAGTATTCCTAAGATACTTTGTTTTCAGAATAATAGTCAATATGTAATAGAAGTAAAAGGATCTTGCTTCTAGTTTCTTAGGTGAAAGAATTGAGATCCTTCCTTGTACTTCTAGAGAAGCTCTTTCTGTTTTACTTGTTCAGATAGAAATCATGTAGAGGTGAAATATAGCCCATTTTTTTCCGTGGTCTGGTATCAAATCACTATTGAAGTTGTTGCATTGTCACTACAAAGTTATGCTTTTTGAGTAGGTGAAATGTATTTGTGATTCTATAAATGTATTTGACATGCATCACATAATCATTATGGTTCTCTAACACAGCGTTGAAGATGAGTCTAAAAGAAATCAAAATTGGCATGTGAGAATTAATCATTGGAATAATTCATTTTGTTCTACCTTCCTTTTCAAGTCTTATTTTGGTTGTTATTTGCAAGTATGGGTGAGAAACTATTCAGTAAATATATTTGAAATTCACAGTTGCTTAGACTCTCGGTCTATGCAGTTGCTTCATTGATTGCTTATTACTTGCCTGCTTGCTTGTATTGTATTAATAGGGTAGACCAAAGAAGGAAGGTAAGAAACTGTATAGCATTTTCAAAAATATAGCTACTCAGAGAAGAGATAAGAATAGGTTAGTTCAGTTCAGTCGCTCAGTTGTGTCCGACTCTTTGCGACCCCATGAATTGCAGCACACCAGGCCTCTCTGTCCATCAGCAACTCCAGGAGTTTACGCAAACTCATGTCCATCGAGTCTGTGATGCCATCCAGCCATCTCATCCTCTGTGGTCCCCATCTCCTCCTGCCCCCAATCCCTCCCAGCATCAGAGTCTTTTCCAGTGAGTCAACTCTTCGCATGAGGTGGCCAAAGTACTGGAGTTTCAGCTTCAACATCAGTCCTCCCAAAGAACACCCAGGACTGATCTCCTTTAGAATGGACTGGTTGGATCTCCTTGCAGTCCAAGGGACTCTCAAGAGTCTTCTCCAACACCACAGTTCAAAAGCATCAGTTCTTCGGTGCTCAGCTTTCTTCACAGTCCAACTCTCACAGCCATACATGACCACTGGGAAAACCATAGCCTTGACTAGACAGACCTTTGTTGGCAAAGTAATGTCTCTGCTTTTCAATATGCTATCAAGGTTGGTCATAACTTTCCTTCCAAGGAGTAAGCATCTTTTAATTTCATGGCTGCAGTCACCATCTGTAGTGATTTTGGAGCCCCCCCCAAAATAAAGCTGACACTGTTTCCACTGTTTCCCCATCTATTTCCCATTAAGTGATGGGACCAGATGCCATGATCTTTGTTTTCTGAATGTTGAGCTTTAAGCCAACTTTTTCACTTTCCTCTTTCACTTTCATCAAGAGGCTTTTTAGTTTCTCTTGACTTTCTGCCATAAGGGTAGTGTCATCTGCATATCTGAGGTTATTGGAATTTCTCCTGGCCATCTTGGTTCCAGCTTGTGCTTCTTCCAGCCTGGCATTTCTCATGATGTACTCTACATAGAAGTTAAATAAGCAGGATGACAATATACAGCCTTGACGTACTCCTTTTCCTATTTGGAACCAGTCTGCAATACCAAATCTGTTTTATTTACAATTTTGAAAGTAATATGCAGAAAAATGTCATCAAGCCTGTCTTTAATGTCTTCCTCTAATATGCTGACTCTACAGATTTTACATTGAAGAAGCAGTCTGAATGTGACAACATTCAGATATGAACATTTCAGAAATAAAGGCCAAGTGTGCAATTGAATGTGAACATTTCAGAAATCTTGAGGGTTTCTGAATCATTTCAGATATCTTGAGTGTGAATGTCAGACTATGTGAGTTGCAAAACTTCTGCCATTTAGCCTCCCTTGATTTGCCATGAGTGTTGATACACAAAAGTCATGTTTATTTTTACATTTTCAGCAGGTGTGACATTTTGGCAAGTGTAATGACTTGGAGTACAGCGTGGCTTCACCTTGATCAGTGTGTCCTGATGGAATATTTTCTGAAATGATGTGTGCAGACCTTGCATCATTATTTTTCCAAGCATATATCAACAGAGTCTTGGTCCTAGGAAAGTGCAAATAGAATGCCATGCAACAGTATGTTTACATTTTATTTTTAGTACCTTGAAAGATTTATAGTTTCTAGAGGAATTACTTTGCTCCTGCTTGTTACATTTGATCTGATCATCCTAACTCAGAGCATTTGGAAAACTCTCCACTTGCTGTGTGCATGAAGTTTCTGGTGCATTCTCCCAGGGGTATGTTTTCTTCCTATTCATTCTGTGGGTGGACAATTGCTGCCTTCTAATGTCATGTTGAAATATGATTGCTCTGAATGGCATTGTCACCTTTGCATTAATCCTCCTTATTCACACCAGGATCCCCATCTGCTTTATAAGAGGGGGAAAATGTGTTAGAGAGTGTATGCCTAACCCAAATTTCACATCAATCCACTGTTTTAAGGTCTCTGACATGCTCATTTCAATTTAAAAAATGAATATTTTCAATTAGTCCCATACAGGAACAAATCTGTCATTTCCACAACGTGCAAACTAGTGTCTCTCAGTTGACCTCCATCAGATCAAAGCTGTTCATTGGCAAACATAGAAGTCAATTAGAAAAGTGATGTATTTTGGTTAAAAGTAATTTCCTGAATTTGATTACCATGGCATCTGTCAAGCCTTTATTCAAGTATAACTTTGATTCTGTCAGGGTGGTATGTCCATGCCTCTTGCATTTTTTAAAATCAAATCAGTTAACAAGCAAAAACAAACAAACAAACAAAAAAAAAGCCAGCCCTCCTCCTCCCTCTGGGAAAAATAAGAATTAACTCTCTGTTTCCATCTTCCATGGCAGCTGAGTTCTTAAGTAGTATAAGTCCAAATCTCAGCTTCCAACATATCTCTGAAAATACATTTTAATAACAACATGATTATTCCAGTGACATGTTTCAGCTCCTTGGATTGAGCAGCCATTGTATTAGATATATTCACACTCATGCATCACATATATGCATTTGGATGGCCTGTACAGCTGGAAATCCTTCTGTGTAACGTGACTGTGATTGAGAAAGCAGGCACGTGTTCCTCCCTCCCCTGCATGCTAAAAAGAAACGAGTCAAGTGTAGAGTGAATTATATTGCTTAAATCATATTTGGACTAGAAACAGACAAGAAATTTGGTTCAAAGAAAAGGAAAAGAAGATGTTATGGGTTTTGTAGCAGCTCTCTAGATTAGTAAGAGAAGGCAGCTTTTGGTGTTTGAGATATATAATGTTTGCTTAGTGTCAGATCTTTTTCTAAACTTCTTCCCTTCAGTGTTTTTAACCTTCAATACGTTCTTCTTATTTCCATTGTTCTAATCTACATGCACTTTAAGCCATCATATATTTTCTCACACAGGTAGAACTTTTATTTGGTATTCTTTGAAATGATGAGCTATGTGGGGCTTCCCCATGGCTCAGTGGTAAAGGATCCTCCTGCAATGCAGGAGCCACAGGAGACATGGGTTTGATTCCTGGGACAGGAAAATCCTCTGGAGGAGGGCATGGCAACCCACACCAGGATACTTGCCTGGAGAGTCCATGGACAAAGAAGCCTGGCAGGCTACGGTCTATAGATTCACACAGAGTTCAACAGGACTGAAGCAACTCAGCATGTAGGCATGCATTATGAGCTACATGCTTGCTGCAAATCAAGATAAACAGTGTGCTGATTGCATTTTAAAAAGCTGTGAATGAGATGGGCGAGAAAAGGATTATTATGGGATTCTATGAAATGTGTGTGAAACTTTTGAAAACTGTAAAGCATTATAGAATTTAAAGAATCATTCCATTTAAAAAGTGAAAAAAAAAAAAAAAACACCAAGAAGTAAAATTAAGGAAAAAAGCAGTGAGGGAGACCTAGGTAGCCTGGGATCAAGATTTTCCATTTGGATCATGTGAGAGACTTCCTGTGAAATTAAGGGCATCAGGAAAACCTGTCTTTGAAATAGAATCATCCTTGAAGAATAATTTCTGAGGTCTTATCCTTAATTTAGTAGATGCACTTTAAAATCTGTTAGAAATCACCACTACCTTTGAAGTAATTCTGTTACAGTCACTGTGTTATCCCCCAAACCACAGCTGTTGGCATTTTGATTGCCATAGAAATGAATAGCACTCCACACTGTGGCAATCCCACCCATCATAACAGTTAAATGAACAGTCTTGTAATACCTGCTGTGATGGGACAGATGTAAGAGAGAAGGATTGAGCACACAGGATAAAATATCTCACTGACAAATTGAAACTACTCCCTTAATACAGAGTGTGTCTTGCTTGTCACCTATATCTGTTTTGTTTTATTCAAAGCTATTTCTAAAACACAAATACTGTGTTGAAACTGAGAATCAGAATACATCATTTCTATTATCTGTCAGAATTTGCCTTGCCATTGCTAGATTCCCTGTGTTGTTTTCCCTTGCTGGTTGTACACTTTGGAAAATCTTTTTTCAGAGATGCTTTATTCAAAATACATCTGTAGCCAAAATATGACTTTCAAAGAACTATTATTTCTGACTTGGGAGCATTGCACTGGTTGTGGGGTTTTTGGTTCCTAAAATTTTGTGAAAGATAGTTGGATTGTATTAATATTTCATTTTTAATAATTTTCTTTCTACTTTGGTTTAATCTTAGAAGGTTTGATATCATGACTGTCTTTACTGACATCTGAATCTCCAGTCTAATTGAACTGAATAACCCAGCTCTATCCAAGCTTCTCTCCATTGCTGTCTCTGCTCTCTGCAGTTTGCTTTAAAAAGTAACAAACTGCTTTTGATATGACACATTCATTTCAAAGGTTTATATATCATTCTCATTTTGGAAGGATAAAGAACTTGAAACAACCTGATCATCTATCTTGTCTAAGAGCCTCACACCCATGAGGAGGGAATCTCCTTTCAACCCATAGCTCTGTCTTCATATCTCTGTTAGAAGTGTCTGATTCTCCTTTGGCATAGAAGAATTATGTATTCAAGCCCTGGATTGCAAATCCTTGAGAGCAGTGAAGCCTTCTTCTGTTCAGTCCCCTATAGTTCTCAAAATGACGCATGGATATCAGTTTCATCTACCCCGTAAATTCCAGGAGCATTAATGATATGTAATAGAATGTACACCTCCTAATAGTTTGCAACAAATGCCAAGTGTGCAATTAAAGTTATCTCAGGCCACATGCAGACTGAAAATATATATTGTTCTTTTTCATCACTTAGAGTCTCTGGCAGCAACCTTGACATATAGTAAGTGTTTAATAAATGTTTCTTAAACTATGCTGAGATTAGACTAGAATTTACTCTCCTAGGTCACCTCTTTTTGTTAACCATACAGATTTTCGTCTTTCAGAAAGCATTCTTCGAGAGCTTCTTTCACATGCCAGAGCTTGGCAGTAGCCCTATAAAAACAATTAAAGTAAATTCACTGTCTTACCCTCCAGCATAGAAGATAGACACAATAAGTAGATATCATTCATTGTGGTAAGTGTTGCAGTTAATGTATATAGACAGTACTATGGAAACATAGAGGAGTAATATAGGAATATGGTCATTTTTTAAATAATCAGAAGTTTGTCAGAAATAGAGTGGAAGAATAGCTTTGTCAGAAGAGGAGTTTGATGAGAAATGGATGGTCCAAATAGCACCTGGCAGAAAGAGAAGTTCCATGTGTCTCATGCAGAGTGTAGACGGAGGGCTTCTGAGGGATGCCAAGTTGTAAAGGGTTTCTTAATACTAATATGAAGGGTGAATTCTTTTCTGTCAGCACAGGTTGATCCTCTAAAGCCCCATTGTATTTAAGAAAGACCAATGGTCCACTCAAAGGTATTGGAATAAGGAAGAAGCTGAAGTTGGGGAGATTGGGGGATTGATAGAATTTAGGAATGGTATAAAATGTTAACCCAGGTAAGGCCAGTAGAAATGGAGGGTGGCAAAGAGAGGAAGAATATGAAACATGTTCATCTTAAATTTCCTTGCTGCACCTCAGAAAAGGAACTAAGAAGAAGCCAGAAAGCAAGGAATCTGAATAGACAGAGAAGTAGGCCATAAAGAAAAGTCTGTTGTGAGTGCTGGAAGCACCAGCTAGGCGCTGCCATCCTTCTCCCACATACAGTGGTCCATGATACCCATGGTTACTGTGGCATACTTTGCTGGCTATGCCTCTTGCTGCCCAGATTTCCATCGTCATTCTCTCACCATATTGAAAGTACACCTATATCAAGGATTTTCTGTTCTGAGCATAATAGATTCTCCACCTTTGAAACAGTGCTTATCTGGTTTTCAGTCTTGAGAAAGGGACTCTGACCAAGAAGATACCAAGCAAGTAGTCTTATTTACCAGCTGTTTTGAGGTGATGAGAGCTCTGAGTAATTCTCTTTCAGACATCACCATGTAGTTGACAATCTTACCAGAACTTACTCTGTCCAAATATTAAATAATGAGTTTCCAGTGGTCATGTATAGATGTGAGAGTTAGACTGTGAAGAAGGCTGAGCGCCGAAGAATTGATGCTTTTGAACTGTGGTGTTGGAGAAGACTCTTGAGAGTCCCTTGGACTGCAAGGAGATCCAACCAGTCCATTCTGAAGGAGATCAACCCTGGGATTTCTTTGGAAGGAATGATGCTAAAGCTGAAGCTCCAGTACTTTGGCCACCTCATGCAAAGAGTTGACTCATTGGAAAAGACCCTGATGCTGGGAGGGATTGGGGGCAGGAGGAGAAGGGGATGACCAAGGATGAGATGGCTGGATGGCATCACGGACTCCATGGACGTGAGTCTGAGTGAACTCCAGGAGTTGGTGATGGACAGGGAGGCCTGGCATGCTGCGATTCATGGGGTCGCAAAGAGTCGGACACGACTGGGTGACTGAACTGACCTGAACTGAACTGAGATCACTGAAGAGGAAAGGTAAAAAGCTAATAAACTTCTAAAAATAGTATTAACCTCTCTAGTAATCAGGGAAAAAGTTAAGTGCAGGATAAGATACTGTTTTATGACTCTCAATTTGCAAAATTTAAAAACCATACAGTACCAAGTATTATTAAGGATATGAAATAAAGGCTGTTGATGCTAAAGCATTTTGCTACAACCACACAGAAGAGTAATTTGGTGACATCAGGCAAAATTGAAGATCCCCCATGTCCAGCAATTCCACTCTTAGAAACTCTCCCATAAGTTCGTATAGAGATATTCACAAGAATATTGATGGCAGCCTCTTTTTTTAAGATGAGAGGGTTTTTTTTTAGTTGAAGTATGGCTGATTTACAGTGTTATATAAACCTCTGCTATACAGCAAAGTGATTCAGTTATTCATATATCTACACATTCTTTTTATATTCTTTTTTATTTAGTTTATCACAGGATATCAAATATAATTCCCTATGCTGTGAGGTAGGACCCTGTTGTTTATCCATTCTGTATGTAATAGTTTGCATCTGCTAATTCTAATCCCCCAATCCATTGCTTCCTTACCTCTCGCCCTTCTTGGCAGCCACAAGTCTGTTTTTTTTTGTCTGTGGGTCTGTTTCTGTTTCATAGGCAGGTTCATTTGTGTCTTATATTAAATTCCACATATAAGTGATCATATAATATTTGTCTTTCTCTTTCTTACTTCACTTAGTATGATAGTTGCAACCATGTTGCTGCAATGGCGTTACTTCGTTCTTCTCTTATGGCTGAGTGGTATTCCATTGTATGTATGGACCACATCTTCATTCATTCATTCCTCTGTTGGGCATTTAGTTTGTTCCCATGTCTTCACTATTGTGAATAGTGCTGCTGTGAACATAGGTATGCATGTAGCTTTCTGAATTATAATTTTCAGCATCCTTTAAAAGAGTCTATATTCCCATCCTTCAGAAAATGAGTAGTCATTCAACAGAATTTATGTGAAAGAGCTAAACCTCACATGTATCAACAAAGATAGATAAAATGAAAAGCAGAAATTTCAAGTTCCAAGTGAGTGCTTGGCAGGTTGGCATCCCATGATGGATAGTGACAAATGTATAAAATTAAAACTTATATATAAGGTCATACATTTGCTATGGACACACAAAAAATAAAACTGTGAAACATACATTGGAACAATAAATACCAACTTCAGGATAGTGGTTTTATTTGGAGGAAGGGGAGAGTTCAGTGAAAGATATTTGGGGGCTTCAATTTTTAATTTATTTTATTGAAGAATAATTGACAATATTATATTAATTTTTACTGTACAGCAAAGTGACCCAGTTGTACATATATATATATATGTATATATATATATATATACATTGTTCTTCATATTCTTTTTCATTATGGTTTATCACAAGATATTGAATACAATTCCCTGTACTATACAGTAGGGCCTTGTCTATCCATTTTATATATATATATATATATATTTTTTTTTTTAACTTTACAATATTGTATTGGTTTCACCACACATCAACATGAATCCACCATGGGTGCACATGTATTCCCAATCTTGAACACCCCTCCCACCTCCCTCCCCATACCATCCCTCTGGGTCATCCCAGTGCACTAGCCCCAAGCATCCTGTATCCTGCATCAAACCTAGACAGGTGATTCGTTTCTTATATTATACATGTTTCAATGCCATTCTTCCAAATCATCCCACCCTCTCCCTCTCCCTCTCCCACAGAGTCCAAAAGACTGTTCTATACATCTGTGTCTCTTTTGCTGTCTCACATACAGGGTTATCA
>SJXQ01009851.1:16409-68604 GCA_006408695.1 Aepyceros melampus | reverse complement strand
TGCAGGATGCTTGGGACTGATGCACGGGGATAATCCAGAGAGAGGGTGTGGGGCAGGAGGGGGAGGTGGGGGTCGGGATTGGGAGTTCATGTACACTCGTGGCTGATTCATGTCGATGTGTAGCAAAACGAATACAGTATTGTAAAGCAAAACAAACTAAAAAAATAAAAATTAATTAAAAAAACATAAACATATATTGCAACTTGATCAATTATGTTTACCTTCTTGAAATGGAAGAATAACGTACACACAACAAATGAAATCTAACTTTCTGAAATTGACATGCGAAAAGATATTGGGTTGTAAATAGGTAATGTACAAAAGTGTGACTTTAGAAATGTAGATGATGTGGAAATTAAGACATTTTATACAAATGCTCAGCTTTTGTTATGTGTTGAGAAAGTAAAGAAAAAGCCCAAAGACAGCAGATTGGCTTAAAGGAGGGGATAGAACTAGAGGTATTGCTCATAAAGTAGAAGCAAAGTAAAGAAATATGATTAGGAGCTGGTATTAAGAAAATCTTACAAGAGGTCAACAAAATTCAATGAGATAAATTTGAGAGACAAAATATCCATGTCAATCTGGGTCAAATTCAGTAAGAACTGATGCATAGAGGCAAAAATGTGGAACTTGACTTTTAGAGGTGGATTTTTGAAGTAGACAGATTCCTTTGCATGGCACTACAACTTTTCATGTTTTTAACAATTGTCTTATACTTCCAGCTTCTGGAAATGTAACACAATAGAAAATCTCTTATATCTTAAAACTTCTCATCGCAAGACATTGTGTTAACTAAATTTATTATGGTAATCATATATGTATACGAAATATTGTATTGTGCACCTTGGACAAATGTTATATGTTAACTTTAATACAATAAAATGAGAAAAAAACTCAACATTTTTAACTTCTGTAACAAAATTACCTGTCTTCAAATAAAATGATAATTTACTAAACTAATGATTATTTGCATTATGTTTATGGTAAAGACAGATTCTATGAAAATATAAAAATGCTGCTTTTTTAGCATTTTATTTTATATTGGCAGATAGAGTATAAATATGAAAAAATATTAAATAAACAGGCAAATATTTAATGGTAATACATTAATTACTGATTATGTGATTTCTAAGACCACAAATA
This sequence comes from Aepyceros melampus, assembly GCA_006408695.1. Classification (NCBI taxonomy): domain Eukaryota; kingdom Metazoa; phylum Chordata; class Mammalia; order Artiodactyla; family Bovidae; genus Aepyceros; species Aepyceros melampus. The sequence continues at coordinate 67,461 of SJXQ01009851.1, read as the reverse complement.
GGCTTCTGTTAGGAAAAATAACTGAAAAAAAGCAAATTTTTTTTGTGTGTGTGTCTGTCTAGGTAAAAAGCCAATTTAAGCCTGAGTGGGAATTCAGTAATAGTGACTTCTTATGGATTTTTAAAAGTTAATGAAGTGATCAAAGCATTGTTTGGAAAGCTAGTCCAACATAGTAATAGATTATGCAAGAAAAAGATCAGAGTCATAAAGACTGGTTAAGATTTTATTTTAATAGTCCAAAATTAAAATAAAGAGAATCACTATGTTAGAAATTGACTCAAGGCTTAGATGGGAGAGAATCTTTGAAAGGAAACCAGACAATGTGAAGTGAAAAATAAGAGAATTTGATGATAATGGACATACAAATGATAGAAGACAAAATTCGATGATAAACAAACTACCTCAAGGTAGTGAGTGTATGGTCATTCAATAACATAAATAGCAAAATTAAGTTGAAAAACCATATGGGGGTGGTGGTGGGAGAGACGAAGTGGTTGTGTAGGGAGAGGTTGAAGTATATAATGAGTTTTGTTTCCTCAGAAGATTCAAAAGCAAAAGGAAAATAAAAATTCATGCAATTCCTTAACCCAGAGAGAATCACTGTAATTTTTAATACATCTGTTTTCATATTTCTATATACTTTTGGAGAAATGTTTATTTTAAAAAATAAGCTATACTCTTTGTTTATTGGCAAAGTTAAAAAGTCTTTGATGAATAAAAGCATTCTTAGGCACTGTTTATATAAAATGGTATTTCCCTCCCACACAGCAACTTGGCAATATGCAAAGAAACTTAAAAAAAATTTAAGACTTTGTTTATAACTCTAATTCTAGGAATTACTATTAGAAAATAATCAGAGATGTCAATGATTTATGTACAAATGTGTTCATTGTATGTTGTTAGGAAAATCGGAAGAAAACTAAGTATAGTTTAGCATAATTTGTATTGTATAGGGATTATCTTAAAATGTTCTTAGAAATTTAGAAGAATTTATTTGGAAAAAATTTTGGGCTAAAGGTTGTTACTTTGGGGGAGCAGGGATAATCTATCAACATTATGGAGATATATTTGATACTGCTATTCCTGTGAATATATTAAAGTTGTATTCACTTGGATGAACTGACAAATACTTGACTTATCTATTAAGTGCTATTCTGCATGATGTTAGAAAAATTCTTCAAAAATTAGAAACACCAATCCAGAGTCCAGAAATGCTCCCATCAATACTGCTGCATTCTCAGTAATTTCTTAAGTTCAGCAAATGTCTAATCTAATTGGAGGCTGCATAACAATAAATTTTATTAGAATAAATTGTTTTTTAGTATAAAAAGAATTACTTTTTCCTTTATATGCTGCTGGGCTTTAAATGTTTGAGAAATGATTCATCTCCTTCGGTTTTAAGTGAAATGAGCTAGGGAAGAGATTGCAAGAGTATTTCTTTGAGTTGAGTTGTCCTCAACGATTATTTGAGGTGGTTACTCCTGATGAGTTATTCCGTTGCCCCTCTGTGGATCTTTAGCAAACTCTGGGAAATAGTGGAGGACAGAGGAGCATGGCAAGCTACAGTCCCTGGAGTCGCAAAGAGTTGGATCTGACTTAGCAATTGAACAGCAACCTGTTGTCTGAATTTATCCTTTTTATTTTCTCAGGGGTCTCAACAACCAAATCAGACTTTCTTCACTAGGCTTCCCTGGCACCTCTTCTGGTTTTCTTCCTCTCGATCAGCCACTCTCTCTCAGTCTCTTTTGCTAGTCTCCCTTCCAACTCCTAACAGTGTCCCAGCGGAGTCCTTGGGCCTCCTATCTTTCAATCTCTCACCTCCTTAGGGAATTCATCTGGACTACTTGCTTTCTATCCACTCAATATTCTGATGATTTATGCCTAAGAGGTCAGATTTCTTCCTCAGTTACACCTCTGAATTGTTAACAGTGGTTCAGTATCTGACATGGATGTCCCATGGTCATCTCAAACAGAAAATATTCAAAACCGAGCTACTGATTTCTGCCTTGTCCTCATCTTAGTAAGGAGGACTCCATTCTTCCAAGTTCTCAGGCCAGAAACCTTGGAGTCCTTCTCTTTTCCTTTTATGAACAATAACCTGTTCTGTCAGCAACTGCTTTTGACACTCTCTTCAGCATATATCCATGATGCAATCGCTTCTCATAACATCCACCACTATTAATGTGATCTAAGCCACAGTCATCTCTCTCCTCAGTCCTTACCGTAGCTTCCCAGTGATTTTCCACACTTCCACCATTGCCCCCAGGGTCCTTTAAAACAGATAACTCCAAACATAACTAAAGAGATGAGGCACTCTTCCAAACACTGCAGGGACTTCAGATTTCACTCAGAGCTAAAACCCTTAGTAAATGCTGTCCTTCCATTCTCCTTGACTCTCTTATTCATCTTCCTCTCACTTTCTTTACCTCAGCCTATTTGCTGTTCTTTAAATGTGTCGAACTTGCTCCCATCTCAGGGAGTATTCCTGCATGAAATACTTCTCCCTTTTCTGTGTGCATGGCTCACCCTCTCTTCCCTCAAACCTTTTCTCAAATGTATCTTTGAAGTCTTTAACTGACCGCCATTTGCAAAATCATCACCTTTGCTCCCAAAAACTTCCTATCTGCCTCATCTACTTGCTTTTTTAAAATTACTAACATCTTATATTTTGCTTAATTATCAAGTTTATAGTCTCCCCACCACACACACACTAGAATGTAAGCTCTCTGAGTTTTGGGACTTTAATCTTTTTCTCTGCTGTATTCACAGTACTGAGAATAGGACCTGGCAAAAAAAGGTAGGAGCTTCATGGGTGAATGAATAAAACCAAGGGCAAGGACTGTATAAATGAACTGAGAGGAGGAAACCTTCCTGTTACTGTCTAACACAGCTCAGGGATTTCTAGTTTTCCTGCCACTCTATTTTTTAAAGTTTGAATGGTATTTAAAATTAAATTTCACTGACTTATTCATAGTTCAAAGGTGTTGTTTTTTTTAAAGAAAACTTTAATTTTAAACCCATTAAGGTAACATTTTAGAATACCGAAATGAACAAAATCAATTTGCATTTTTATATTTAAAAATCTATGTCATGTTCTCATTTTAATTTGTACTGTACTTAGAAAGTACAATAATGAAAACTAAAAGTTTTCATTTGATTTCAGTTCAACACACATTTGCTGCAGGTCAAACATGTGCCTTTTTCCCACCCAAGAAAACACATAATTTTTTTTATTATTTTATTAACTTACATAATTTAGTTAAATATTTGTATTACATTTTAAAATATTATACCACCATATATTTATATGCTTTGTAAAGCACACATATGCACACACATACACATGTACTAGAACATTTAAACTGATTAGTTTGTCAGTGTCATCGGCAATATTTTCAAAAATTTTATTAGCCGAATACTCTTAATTACAAGGATGTTAAACACATATTTTAAGCTACATATAAATGCCGAGATCCCCCTGAGAATCATCATGCAAAAGTTTTTAAGTGGTTTATAGGGTTGTAATGACTCTCAATACCAAATTGTTTTTTCAACATTTTCTCAGGACTTCTAAACATGGAATACAAACAAAAAATGTAAAGCATGTAAAAAAATATCAAGTATAGTAGTAGTCTTGCTTTGGAATCTGTATGCTGCCAGAAGACATAAAAAGGAATACAAAATTGCATCATAAAGAAAAAATAAAAACCTGGAAAATATTTTATACATTTAATATATCTAATAAATAGCTCATCATCTTCATAGTAATTTAAAATGAACATTAAGTTCTATACAATGAGAAATTGCCCAAGATGAAAAAAATATTGTATTAGCACAAAAGGAAAAGATCCAATCTCCTATATTTCTACACATATATTTAGGACACCCACACATCCCTGAAAGCATAAAATCTATGTTGCAACTGTAATCCCTGGTGTATTATGTAATGCCTCTAATCTTCCCATGTTGTTGCTATATTTTTTTCCTCTTCACTTGAACTACAAAGAATCTTCTGGCCAAAAAGAAAGCAACTTATTTCTGATTATTGCACAAAAGTGTACACACGAAAAGATGCAATTCAAAAGAAAACTTTCACATTAAATTTCTTATTTAAGAGAACTACCTGAACAAAACTTGCCAAACTTTCAATTAAGTCAGTACTTAGATGTCATACTTCGAAGAGGACATGGAAAGATTATCGTTTCATTTTCATCATAAAATGAAACTCAGGCATATTCCTAAAATGATCTTCCAAGTTCCTCAAATACTGAATCCCATTTACCCTCAGATATTCACAGAAAGATGATACTTAGATAAAGATGAACTCACCTCCCTGAAAAATCTATTATCCTTTCTATTCTAGGCTACATCAACAGTGATCCTGGAAAAAAATATTTCTAAATGTTTCAGGATATAAATATTGTGTTAGAATAAGGATACTCTTTTTAAGCCTATACACTGAAACGTTTGAGAAAGTGAATAGGAAGTGAAATGTAAAATGATAGTTATTAAAATAGAATATGTTAAGTAGTCAAGAACGTCATAGTATTAACCTAACCATGAAGTATGTTATAATTCTTTCTCAATTCTCATCGATTTCTTTATATTCCATAAATATTATAACCCCCAAAATAATAAATTAAAATAAGAAACTGTTCCACTTATTGTTTGTGACTTTCTATCACAGCAAATTTGCTACTCATCTTGTCATCTCAGATACCGAGTTGTTTTCCTTAAATAAACTAGATCCAATAACTTCAGCGCTTTTTAGAGTTTGATTGTTTGTCTTTCGGAAAAGCAATACCCTACAGAAAACTTCATAGTGTTATGTATATAATTTGCTGATGTCAATTGTTTTAATGATGAGCACTGAAGTCAAAACTGTGAATGAAATACCTTTGGTCAAAACAAAATATATGAATAACACTGCAATTGACCTATTGTCATTGTGATCCTGCTTTGACTTTGATTAGATTTCAGAAGTCAGCTTTGTAGCAATGATTTAAAACTTGGCTAAAAAGCCTTTCTCCCCTCTAAGTTTGGATTGTTGAACTCATACATTATGTATTTCCTTTAATGAGCTACGTAGCCAAGAATGGCACTTTAAATTGATGAGGGTTATATATTCATATGTAGAACAAATTAGTTTAGAGACAAATGAAGAATAGTCGTGCAGTTGAGCTACCATGAATTGTTACAATTATAGTGATTATAAGAACCACAATCTAATACCTTCCAGACATCAGCTATCATTACATATGTCTCTATCATAAAAACACAATCTCATCTCTCCTAAAAATATTTTATTACAGAACTACTGTCTATATAAAAATATATCAGATGCTGCCAGTATTTCCATGTCAATTTCTATTTTCAGGAGTTTAATATTCAGTAGCATAAAACTTTTCTCTAACACATATCTAGGATTACAATCCAGCCATTGAAGTTTTTGTGTCCTAGAAACTTTGCTTTGAGAAAGTTTATTGAGTACAATGACAATTTCATTCACAGCCAACATAAATTGCTGCCTCATTGCCATATTTGTCATACTCCAAGAAACTGACCTGTGTATGGCATGAGATAGAAGGAAGTAAAAAAACCTCACACATTAAACCATCTTTAAAACAAGTATGGAATAACAATTTTATAGATTTTAAGATCCCAAATCAGAAAATGTTTGTTTTAAAATGTGATGATTATATTTTGCTGTTTATAAATTTTAGAATATCAGATTTTTGTGATATTTATGATTTGTTTGATTTAAAAATAAAGGCATGAATAAAACATTAAATAATGTCCTAATGACATGGAAAAAATATTTTAACTTCAATTTGGAAGTTACAGAAGGATTACAAAGTATTGTTTCACTAGTGAAATTTTCTGCAATGCCAAGATTGTAAAAATTATCAGTATAGTCTTATTTTTCACAAGCATAAAATGAAGATCTGGATCCTTTGGATTCAGAACATGTAATTTTTTTTATCTTTTTAAAAAATAATTTTATACTTACAAAAATTTGGCAAAATATAGTACTCACTCTTCTTTTACTCCCCCTTATCTACTTTTGTCTATTTGCTCTAATTACCTACAATTAACAATAATACAATACTATTAACAACCTAGAGATCTAATTTAAATCCTGCCAATTCTCCTGCTAATGTTCGTTTTCTGACCCAGGATCTGATCTAGTACGTTACATTGCAGTTAGGCCTCATGCCTCGTGTGTGAACATGCTCACTCACTCAGTCATGTCCAGCCCTCTGTGGCCCTGTGAACGGGAGCCTGCCAGGCTCTTCTGTCCATGGAATTTTCTGGGCAAGAATACTGGAGTGGGTTGCCATTTCCTACTCCAGGAGATCTTCCTGACCCAGGATTCAAACCCATGTCTCTTGCATCTCCTGCATTGGCAGGAAGGTTCTTGACCACTACTGGAACTTCAGAAGCGCTCATGTCTTCTTAGTCTCCAACAGTTGCACAATCTTTTTCTTTGATTTTTTTTTTTTCAGTATTTAGCTTTTATAACTTTGTCATTTTTGAGAGTACTGGCCAATTTTTTTTTTCAACATTCTTCACTTATCCAAGTCTGGGCTCCTCTGAAATTTCCTCATGATTGAACTGAGGTACAGCATTTAGCAAGAATATCACAAAAGTGATTTTGTGTCCCTCTCATCATGTGATATGACAAGGCATATGATATCCATCTGGAAAAAGAAGGAAGATGGAGGTAGAAATGCTAGATACAAAAGACACAGATGACTTTATACTCTCATTTTAAAAGTAGATATATTTTTCAGAACAAAAATCTAAGTTCACTAAGTCACGGATGTGTCACAACTTTCCAGTTTAATGCGACCATCTATATCAGAGAAGGGTCATTTTTTATATGTCCTCCTGTGACCTTGATTTGTGTAATTTATTATTATATCTAAAATATCCATGTAGCTTCTAATTGCATGTAACTCTTGAAGCTGCGGGGTTAAATATAAATTATATTTGAAATTGAAAATCATTTAAAATGTCTAAGGATTTCATGTGTCTCAACTTTAAGGCAGAAAATTAAAGTAGTACTGGGTTGGTGTTGTTCCTCCAAGTCAGAGAAGGTGTGACCTGAAGGATTTAAGAGGTATTGAAAGTAAGGACGTTAAACTAACATTTTGCTGGAGCCAACACATGACAATTAACTCCATCACACTGACCTTTTATTTATAAATGCACATGTCTATTAAACATAAATGATGCCAGTTATGAAGTTAGGATTCTTCTTACAATACTGGTTGACAAAATAGTTTTAAAGAATTCATTTTAATCACAACAGCTGTGTTCTTTTTAGGCTATATAGCAATGACATTTTGGTATTTAACTCAGTTTTACACCCTTTCTTTAAACTTAGTCCTTTTTCTCTTAATGTAGCATCTTGTTTATATATATCCCTCACTCCGTAAGAGTGTATTTGATTCTGAGCTGGTTGTCTGAAACATTTATTCCATGACAATGAGGTTGCTAGGGAATTTGCTAAAAAGTATTAAAATCATAATTAGCATCTAAATTGACTAGACAGCCCTATGTAGTGTTCACTGACATCATGAACTGATATTCGTGTTGATTTATCCCTCCTTATGGGCTTCCCTGGTGGCTCAGTGGTAAAGAATCCATGTCCCAGTGCAGAAGATGTCAGTTCGACCTCTGGATTGGGAAGATTCCCTTGGAGAAGAAAATGGCAACCCACTCCAGTATTCTTGCCTGGAAAACCCCATGGACAGAGGAGCCTGGTGGCTCCATGGTGCCTGTACTCCTGTACAGTACACGGGCTTGCAAAAGACTTGGACAGAACTTAGCAACTACACATCAATAATTCCCCCTTATCTTCAACCCACCCACACTGATGGATCTTCAAAAGTATAAGTGAGGAACTCCTTTTTTACCTCACCAGCTAATCTTTATAATGCAAGTTAGTGGCAGTTAAAACATATAGCTGTCCATGTAAGAACTAGATAATTTTTCCACGAACTCGGGTTTGTAGGCAGACGCTTTACCCTCTGAGCCACAAGGGAAGTCCTAATCATATCTACCTGATTCAAATGTCTACCATACCCATGCCAAATCTGTGGCAGATAACACTACCTATGAATTTGAATGTTATGACAAAAACTATAGGGAACAGTAAAAGACCAAAACATAAATAAAACATATTCCCTAATCTGCCACCATAAAAATTTACTTGAGTCATATCAAAGTATATGCTTGTAGTTGTTTACCCATGAGTTTTTAAATCATAGGTACAGTCATAGTCTATCATAATCTTGTATTCTGTTCTTTGATTTATTATATTTTCTGTTTGGAAAAAACAAACTCAAATTACCTCAGGTAAAATGTTAGGGTGGTACTGGGTGCTGTTGTGAGCATGGAAATACAGAACCCTCAGGTGGAAAGCACTGACAGACCTCATAAAACAGGCGCCTGGAAGTTAGTCGAGGGAGGCGTTGAGGCAACTTCTCCTTTCTTGAGGCCACATGCTCTTTCTTATCTCAGTGTCTGTCTACTCTTTTATTGATATGCTTCCCGCCTCACTTTATTTACTATGCTTGATCTCTTAAAGATAGAGCCCTACAAGGACCACCAATCTACACTTTGCTCTTCTTAGGTGATCTTCTCATATGAATTTTCACAGTTCTAGAAATTGGTAGATGGTCAGTTCATAGAAGTGATACCATATACACCACAGGTGGCTGGCCAACTAATCCTCCAGTTCTTTTTCTAACAAATGTTGGCCACATGTAGCTCAATCAACAGTCACCTCTCTGCACAAAACAAGCAAACAAAAAGTCCAGTGTTTTACTCTTTCTCTGAGTAGAAGGCAATGTACAGAATAGTTTAAGCCAGAAGGGGAGGAGGGTAAGGCAGAAAACCGAAAGATGATATGTTATTGATTTAGTATAGTGAGTTAACTGTGCATGGTTCTGTTTTAGATATTTTATGATAATAAAAATGAAGAAGGAAAAGAAATGCCCTCAGTGTACTAATTAGCTTTTCAAAATATGTTTATTTTTCCACAAACTTTTCTTGAGGTTATTTAGATATTTCTTGATAAATCTTCATAGTAACATATGTGAAAGCAAACATGTTTTTTTCTGTGATTTGCTGCAATGAATTGCCAAAATCTTAGTTTTTAACATTGGTAAAACTTTAATGGATAAAAAATTCTAATAAGATAATGAATACCAGTGATGTGCCATACGATTTATTTCTTGTGAAATTAACTTTTTATCCTCCAAAAATCTAAAGACTCATGAACATAGAGCAGAGTGCTCAATATCCCCACTTTCTAACCTTTATACAGAACAAGTTGCACCCAAACTAGTTCCGCAGTTGACTAAATCTGTTACTGAGACTAATTTGAACATTGTATAAGTTTCTAGACTAGACTGGTTTGTATATCAGCATTTAAGTTGATCAGGGGGCTGGCATGAGGGATGGAGCAATAAGAAATTATGAAACTGCCAAACACCAGAACTGTAGACTTTAAAAGGCTTTCTATTTAGCAAAATGGAGAATTAAATGGATTTTAATGTATTTATTATTCTCAAACATTTTCTCAGTACAGGCTGATTTGGTCAAGTCAGGGCACTATTATAGTTCTCAATGAAACAAAAACTCCATTTGCTTGTTACACTGAAATTACTGGATGTATTTTACCAAAAGATTTTTTTGTTTCATTGTATGCAATTTATTTGGATAAACATTTATTTGCTATTCAAAGAAAGAATTTCACTCATTCCAAGATTACTACAGTTCCCATCAATCTGCAGAGTTCTACTCAGATTTGAAAGGGGCTTGAACACCTTCAATAACATTCATGCAAAATAGTAATATGTTTATATTCAGCTGATCTCACTAGGATATTATTTCCTTTTTCACTCTTCACCCAGATGAGCCCCATCATTTCAATGGCTTTAAATCCACCTGTAGGCTGATGATGCCCAAATTTTCTATTTTCATCCAAACTACTTTTCTGAGTTTCCAATTAAGATAAACAATTCCTTGCTTGAATTTTGCACTTTAATTTTTCAAAGAGACATTCAATGTAACATATTCATCTGATTTTTCTTCAAAATATTTTCATCCTTAACTCTTTTATTTCTGAGCAAATGACACTTTTCAACAAAATTTCCGTAATGATCAAATTCCCCAGTGGCTCAGCAGTAAATATCTGTCTGCAATGCAGGAGATACAGGGAGGATATGTAGGTTCAATGCCTGAGTTGGGAAAATCACCTGGAGAAAGGAAATGGCAAACCCACTCCAGTATTCTTGCCTGGATATTCCCAATCCACAGGATCACAAAAGAGTTGGATGTGACTGGGCAACTAAACAACAACAACAAAGAACAAATAAAAGTGAATTTTATTTGAGCCAAACTGAGGATTATAACCCCAGAGGTAGATTCTCAGAAAGCTCTGAGAACTGTTCTACCTGTTAAAAGTTGAAGGTACAGCCATATACATTTTTTTTTGAAACAAAAGCTCACATAGAATGACATACTGATATTTTGCATAAAGTTCACCTACATAGTAAGGTGATACATAGTTAGCACATCCAAAGCCATCAGCAAGTCACCATGACCATTCTTTTAAGAAGGCACATTGCTAGCTTTAGAAGAAAGAGAAATTGATCTTTATGGTTGAGCCGGCACTCCATCTTTGAGGAACTCTGGTTACTGTGTAATGCAAAACACACTGTATATTTGAGATGGAGGAGGCCCACCCAAACACACACACACACACACAGAAGTTTATGTTTAACTTTTTTCTTGTCCTGCCTTAAAATATAAATTTGATTTAATCTTATCTTCAACCATGCTTTCTCCAAAGTCTAAAGCTCAGGAGTTATCCTCAAAATGTCTCTCACTCCAATCAGTAAATGCTGTCGATTCTTCCTCCAAACTATGTTTCAACTGAACATATTTTTCTTGATATATTTTACCATCACCCTTCGTCAAGTCACGGCTCTCCTGGTGGCTCAGGTGGTAAAGAATTTGCCTGCAGATTCGATCCTAAGGTTGGGAAGATCCCCTGGAGAAGGTAACAGCTACCCATTCCAGTGTTCTTGCCTCAAGAATTTCATGGATAGAGGAGCTAGGCAGGCCCTACCCCATATCATAGTCAGACATGACTGAGTGAGTAACACTTTCTTCAAGTCAGTATCACATCACAGTCTATTTGGCCTCTTTCCTCCATTCTTGTCCTCTTTTCACTACTTTCTCTTCCAAACAAAAAAAAAAAAAAAAAGGAGAATTTTTCAAATAACTTATTAGGTTAGTCCAACATTTTAAGTAATTTTAAATGTTTTATGTTACTAATTTATATCAAATAGTTAGAATGTACATGGCCAAAATATACATTCTTCAGCCAGACTCACAGGGTCCGTCATGATCTAACTTCTTCCTTTCTCTCCAGGATAATAGTGTGCCCCTTTCTCCCAAATTCTCACGGTTTCAGCTCCACTGGCTACCTTTTAAAACCTTAATCACACACGATGTTCCTACTATTTGAATGGCTCCTGCTCCTTTACCTAGGTAAGTCTCAAAGTGTCTCTGCAGTGACAGAAATAATAATCTCTTAGACTAGTAATTTTCTGTAACTGAGTTGGTTTCCTGGACCGTTGCCAGGGTCTTAGCCCAGGCCTAGGGTCCTTATCTTGCAAGGGGAAGTTATTTTTCTACTTAGATTGGCACCTCATGCTCATTCTAATTAGTGTCCAATTCTGTGACCCCATGGACTGTAGCCCACCAGGCCCCTCTGTCCAAAGGCCTTTTCAGGCAAGAATACTGGAGTGAGTTGCCATTTTCTCCTCCAGGGGATCTTCCCATATCCCACAGGGATCAAACCCATATCTCCTGTGTCTACTGCAGTGGCAGGCAGATTCTTTACCCCTAGCACCACCTGGGATGATCCAGTTATAATCTATAGGTAATTAGTAAAAATGTATTAAGTGAATGATACTATTATTAAAAATTATCTAAAAGAAAACATGTTTACTTGACTTATTTATAATAAAATTATAGTTCAATTACCTAGAAAGATCCTGGTACCTATTTTATTTCTGAAAATTGTACCATCATTGTAATATGAAAGAAATTCATGCACATGCAAGTTACTCAGATAGTTATGTAGAAAATTATAATTATTTAGAAATTGGAAATTTAAGCTTTTTGGAGGTTTTTACTTTAAACATTTCCTTGTTGAGACTCATTGTTTGTTTTTCTTTTCATCTTTCACCCTAGCAGGTCTAAGTTTGACATTTTTATCACCCCAGTGGAATGCCTGGTTTTCATTTGCAAAACACACCTCACTTTTACAAGTAAAACCCCATTTCACTTTTACAAGTGAAACATCATGGGTTGAGCAGCATATACAAACCTAATGACCAGCTTGGCTTTATTATTCTGACTCCTCTTTCCCACAGACTGGGAATTCTCATCAGATGAAAGTATTACATAAATGGAATTTGTTTCAGTTTAGAAGCAGAAGGCTTTCCACTGAATTAGCTTCTGTTTCTTTGCATGGGAAGCACCACTGATGTTTAAACAATTTTGGCCTCAGTTATCAATATGTTCCTGACTGCTGTTTGTGGAAGTGCAGAGGCTCATGAGTATCTACATGCAATTCCATTGGCTACATATACCCACCTTCTCAGCTCCAGCAGACTTACAGAATAGAAATATATCAATGTAGCTCAGGGTAAATACTGGTCTCTGAGAGCCCAGAAATCCAGATTCAGTGCTGGATCCAGCTCCAACTCCCTCTTTGACATTGAACAATATTGAAATATATTTATATATATAAATATATATATATATATATATATATATACACATACAACTTGGTAATCATACGTATTTTTGTGACTTTATTTTATTCTCATCAATCAAAGCTATTTTGTAGGCACATAGACTCTAAAGCAATGCTCCCCCTTCAATGTATGCCTGACTTCATGTGGGATCTTCAGCTGTGTGTAGAAAGGTGTGTGTGTGTGTGTTTCCAGGCACTCAGTTGTGTCTGACTCTTTGCGACCTATGGATTAGAGCCCACCAGCCTCCTCTGTCCATGGAATTCTCCAGGCAAGAACACTGGAGTGGGTTGCTATTTCCTGCTCCAGGGGAATCTTCCTGACCCAAGAATAGAACCCACGTCTCTTGAGGGGATGGATTTTATCATGTTGGCAATAAAATGTGCTTTCAAATTTATTTTGGCATTTTTTCAGTAGATTGACTATGGTTGGTCCTTTCTAGGAAATCTGTATCATGGCCTATTGAGAGAGCTACCTCAGAGGACTGGTATTTGTGTTTGGGAAATTCCCTTCCATGGTCCTCTGACCTACTTTATCTTGAGGTTGCATACCACTCATTGCTATCTATGTTAGTAGCTGTGTCTGCAGACCTGACAGGAACGTTTATAAACCTTTTCTTGTTTATTAAGGTTGTCATTCGACTATAATTGTTCTTCTTGAATTTCCAACCTGCTCTTTGTGATCCCAAACATCCCAGAGTTTGCAATGTTAAAAAGATCTTTAAAGAAATCAGAAAAATGCATGCTAAGTCTGTAAAACTTATGAGAAAGTAGCACTTAAAACTACTGCCTCTTTATAGCTGAATCAACTACCAAACTAGAATATCAGGACTGTGTTTTATAACCAGACTTTGCACAATACATTTTGATAAAACACATACTCACATTTAAATTATAGTTACTCTAAGAAGCAAAAAGAGAGAAACTACCTTTTATATCAGTACTTGTTTCTACCTGGTTCCTTAAAAAGTTAGAATTTTTTTACTAAGGTTTAGTTTAGCTTTTCTGTTTGTTTTCTTGCATCCTTACAATATGCATTGTGCTACAGTGTGTTGAATGCTGTTAGTTGATATTATGCTATGGTATTATTTCCTTAAAAGCACACATAGGACAGTATAGTTCCTACTTTACAAATGAGGAGTAAACTGAAGCTATGGTAACACAACTCATAAATTGAGAGACAATAATTCAAGCTGCACTCAGTCATCCATTCAAAGATCTTTATTTTTTGTTTAAACAATAACATAGACTAATTGCAGAAGCACTTTGGTAAATTTATAGAAAGATACAATGATTATTTTTAAATGCATAGTTTTAAATTTTACAATACATGTAACGGGAGTTAACCTAGAAATTAAAGACATTTTTCAATAAAAAGTATGTTTATGTTAAACTCCCAGTAGTCTTACTGTAAATATTTTTACAGTCAGTGAGTCGTTTAAAATTTTTTTTCTAAGTACCTTATATACACACTATAGAGTCTTATTTTACTTTAATTAGCAAGTATATTTTTATAGATAGTGGAAAGACAAATTCAGTCCTGCCCTGAATGAATTATCACAAATTTTAAAAGTACAAATGAGCAAGGTTAATTACACTAGAAACAAATAAAATAAATTGCATTTGTTTAATTAACAAAGGGAAATCCTTGGTATTGTTAAACAAAAAGTTCTCTCAAACAGCACTGATCTCACTCTCACAGAACAAACAACATACAGTTTTTATGGTTATGCAAAAATAAGCAAGTGATATTTTTATAAATTTGTAGATATTATAGTTCTAAATTAAATCTTGAAAGATTTTAGCCATTAGTTTTTAAAGCATGTTGGGTTTTAGGAAGCTGAAAAGGAAACTATTTCATGTTGTGTTGGTTTTGTTGATCCCTTTCTTACATTGTTCCCAAAATCCAGTGAATAGGGTATTCTCATGACAGCAAAAACTCAGAGATATGATGCAAATGTTTTTAATGAATGGATAAAGTTTACACATTTCTATAATAGAAATTATTTTCTGAGGGCTGACTACCTCTAACAAATTCCTGAACTTAAAATTATCCAATCACAAAAGCTGATATGAATATTGCAATGCAATGTGAACTTATGGGCAGATTAAATATGGCTACATATTCTTTAACACTTTTTGCATCAGGAGATGGAGGTCAATGTCTCCTTGTAAACCTGTGTAGATGCTGTGATGATTTTTGATAATAGAATATGGTGGCAGTGCTGATGTGTCAGTTTAGGGGCCCAGGTCTAAAGAAATCAGAATTATTTTACATATAATAAGCATTCAGTGAATGTTAATTATTAATTTTATTATTGAATTTGTTATCATTATGAGTGAGTGAGTGTTAGTCACTCAGTTGTGCCTGATTCTTTGCATCCTCATAGAATGTAGCCCACCAGGATACTCTGTCCATGGGATTCTCCAGACAAAAATACTGGAGTGGGCTGCCATTCCCTTCTCCAGAGGTCTTCCTGACTCAGGAATCCAACACCAGTCTCCCGCCATACAGGCATATTATTTATCTTACTGAGACACCAGAGAAGCACTATGCATAAGAAAAAAAAATTTTTTAACTGAAGAATGAGCTTACTATCTTTTTAATGCTTCAGTTCATTTCATTTCATTTCATTTCAGTTGCTCAGTCATGTCCAACTCTTTGCGACCCCACGGACTGCAGCATGCCAGGCCTCCCTGTCCATTATCAACTCCTGGAGTTTACTTAAACTCATGTCCATTGAGTCGGAGATACCATCCAACCATCTCATCCTCTCTCTTCCCCTTCTCCTCCTGTTTTCAATCTTTCCCAGCATCAGGGTCTGTTCTTCATATCAGGTGGCCAAAGTGTTGGAGTTTCAGCTTCAACATCAGTCCTTCCAATGAATATACAGGACTGATTTCCTTTAGGATGGACTGATTGTATCTCCTTGCAGTCCAAGGGACTCTTGGTCTTCTCCAACACCACAGTTCAAGAGCATCAGCTCTTTGGCACTCAGCATTCTTTACAGTCCAACTCTCACATCGATACTTGGCTACTGGAAAAACCATAGCCTTGACTAGATGGACCTTTGTTGGTAAAGTCACATCTCTGCTTTTCAATATGCTATCCATGTTGGTCATAAGTTTTCTTTCAATGAGTAAGCATCTTTTAATTCCATGGATGAAGTCACCATCTGCAGTGATTTTGGAGCTCAAAAAAATAAAGTCTGCTACTGCTACTGTTTCCACTGCTTCCCCATTTGCCATGAAGTGATGGGACTGAATGCCATGATTTTAATTTTCTGATTGTTGAGCTTTAAAAAGTTGTTAAGCCAACTTTTTCATTCTCTTCTTTCACTTTCATCAAGAGGCTCTTTAGTTCTTCACTTTCTGCCATGAGGGTGGTGTCATCTGCATATCTGAGATTATTGATATTTCTCCCGGCAATCTTGATTCCAGTTTGTGCTTTATCCAGCCCAGCATTTCTCATGATGTACTCTGCATACAAGTTAATAAGAAGGGTGACAATATATAGCCTTGACATACTCCTCTCCTAGTTTAAAACCAGTTTGTTGTTCCGTGTCCAGTTTTAATTGTTGCTTCTTGAACCACATACAGATTTCTCAGGAGGCAGGTCAGGTGGTCTGGTATTCCCATCTCTTATAGAATTTTCCACAGTTTATGGTGATCCACACAGTCAAAGGCTTTGGTATAGTCAATAAAGCAGAAATAGATGTTTTTCTGAAACTCTCTTGCTTCTTCGATGAGCCAGCAGATGTTGACAATTTGATCTCTGATTCCTCTGCCTTTTCTAAATCCAGCTTGAACATCTGGAATGTCATGGCTCGTGTACTATTGCAGCCTGGCTTGGAGAATTTTGAGCCTTACTTTACTAGCATGTGAGATGAGTTCAATTGTGTGGTAGTTTGAACATTCTTTGGCATTGCCTTTCTTTAGAATTGGAATGAAAACTGACCTTTTCCAGTCCTGTGGCCACTGCTGAGTGTTCCAAATTTGCTGGCGTATTGAGTGCAACACTTTTCATCTTTTAGCACTTGAAGTACTGAACTGCAATTCCATCACCTCCGCTAGCTTTGTTCATAGTGATGCTTCCAAAGGCCCACTAGACTGCATTCCAGGATGTCTGGCTCTAGGTGAGTGATCACACCATCATGGTTATCTGGGTCATGAAGATCTTCTGTGTATTCTTCTGTGTATACAGTTCTGTGTATTCTTGCCACCTCTTCTTAATATCTTCTGCTTCTGTTAGGTCCATATGATTTCTGTCCTTTATTGAGTCCATATTTGCATGAAATGTTCCCTTGCTATCTCTAATTTCCTTGCTTTCTTCTCTAATTTTAGGTTATGAAATATAAATGGGAACTTGGAGTATCCTATTACAAATTTGGGCATTTGTTAGGCTGTGAATATATGCTTGGCATTCATTAAGCCTCCTTGGATATAAATTTATAGTTTTCATCCAAGATGAAAAATTGTTGCCCATTTTTCCTTTAACATCTATTTTGCTGCATCTAAACACATTTTTTTTTTTATAAACTACAATTCCATGTATATCAGGCTATTTGAAGTTTCTCCACAGATCACTGGTGGTCTTTTAGTTGTATGTTTGGCTTTTTTAGTCTTCTTTCCCCCTCTATATTTTACTTTGAGTACTTTTATTTTATGTCTTCAAGATCATTAATCTTTTCTTCTACAATATGTTATGGACTATTATTCTTAACTGATACATTGTAGTTTCACTTCTACAAGTTCAAGTTGATATACTTGTTTGTATCTTCGCTAACTACAGTTCAGTTCAGTCGCTCAGTCATGTCTGACTATTTGCAACCCCATGGACTGCAGCACACCAGGCTTTCCTGTCCAACACCAACTCCTGGAGCTCACTCAAATTCATGTCCATTGAGTTGGTGATGCCATCCAACCATGTCATCCTCTGTCGTCCCCTTCTCCTCCTGCCTTCAAACTTTTTCAGCATCAAGGTCTTTTCCAATGAGTCAGTTCTTTGCATCACGTGGCCGAAGTATTGGAGCTTAGGCTTCAGTATTAGTCCTTTCAACGAATATTCAGGATTGATTTCCTTTAGGATTGACTGGTTGGATCACCTTGCAGTCCAAGGGACTCTCAAGAGTCTTCTGCAACACCTCAGTTCAAAAGCATCAATTCTGCCACCCTCAGCTTTCTTTATAGTCCAACTCACACATCCATATATGACTACTGGAAAAACCATAGCTTTGACTAGATGAACCTTTGTTGGCAGAATAATGTCTCAGATTTTTAATATGGTGCCTAGGTTGGTCATAACTTTTCTTCCAAGGAGCAAGCATATTTTAACTTCATGGCTGCAGTCACCATCTACACTGATTTTGGAGCCCCAAAATAAAAAGTCTCTTACTGTTTCCATTTTTCCCTCATTTATTTGCCATGAATTGATGGGACCAGATGCCATGATCTTAGTTTTTAAAATGTTGAGTTTTAAGCCAGCATTTTCACTCTCCTCTTTCACTTTCATCAGGAGGATTGTCAGTTCCTCTCCACTTCTGCCATAACGGTGGCGTCATCTGCATATCTGAGGTTATTGATATTTATTCTGTCAATCTTGATTCCAGTTTGTACTTCAGCTAGCCCAGCATTTTGCATGATGTTGTCTGCATATAAGTTAAATAAGAAGCGTGACAATATACAGCCTTGATGTAGTCCTTTCCCTATTTGGAATCAGTCTGTTGTTCCATGTCCAGTTCTAACTGTTGCTTCTTGACCTGTGTACAGGTCAAGATTTCTCAGGAGGCAGGTCAGATGGTCTGGTATTCCCATGTCTTAAAGAATTTTCCACAGTTTGTGGTGACCCACACAGTTAAAGGCTTTGGTGTAGTCAATAAATCAGAATTAGATGTTTTTTTGGAACTCTCTTGCTTTTTTGATGATTCAACGGATGCTGGCAATTTGATCTCTGGTCCTCTGCCTTTTCTAAATCCAGCTTGAACATCTGGAAGTTCACAGTTCACATACTGTTGAAGCCTGGCTTGGAGAATTTTGAGCATTACTTTACTAGCATGTGAGATGAGTGCAATTGTATGGTAGTTTGAGCATTTTTTGGCATTGCCTTTCTTTGGGATTGGAATGAAACTGATCTTTTCCAGTCCTGTGGCCACTGCTGAGTTTTCCAAATTTGCTGGCATATTGAGTGCAGCACTTTCACAGCATCATCTTTTAGGATTTCAATTAGCTCATCACTCCATTAGCTTTGTTCGTAGTCATGCTTCCTAAGACCCTCTTGACTTCACATTCCAGGATGTCTGGCTCAAGGTGAGTGGTCATACCATTGTGGTTATCTGGGTCATAAAGATCATCTGTGTATAGTTGTTCTGTGTATCCTTGCTACCTCTTCTTAATATCTTCTGCTTCTTTTAGGTCCATACCATTTCTACACGTAATATGTTCAACTTCTCCACTGGCTTTGAATATATGGAATATCATTATTATAACTTCTTTAATGTCTTCAGCTACTTAGTCTACCATCTAATATATCATTTCCAGGTTGCTTTAATGTTCTTATTTTATTTTGTTTCATACATTGTGGATTTTATTTTCCTGTTCTCTGTGCCTGCTAATGTGTTATTGTATGCTAGACATTGAGAATTGTACTTTTTCGTGTGGTAGGTATGTTTATATTCCTAAATATATTCTTGGGCTACGTTCTGAAATGTGGTTGAATTACTTGAAAATAATTCAGCCCTTTCTAGTCTTGTTTGTAAACTTTGTTAAGTAGGACTAGAGCGGTGTTTGGTCAAGGGTTAATTGTTGCCTTAGTAAAGCAAAACTCTGTTTAGTTCTCCAACAAATGTCCCTTGAATTATGAGGTTTTCCACTAAGGCTGGCCAGATTAACAACTGTTCCTAGCCCTTTGTGATACTCAAGGAGTTTTTCCTTGAATTATTTTAGATGATTCTTTTACCTAGTGATGGTATTTACTCACACATATACACTGATTACAGCTCAGTTGTATACTTGAAAAGACTCCTCTGCAGATCTCCCAAGTTACCTCTATATACAACTTGTTTCTTGCTGGGACTTTTCCTGTGAAATTTAGCCATTAGGCTTCCCAAATGGCCTGCCCCTTCTCCTAATTTATGGAGACTGCTTGGTTCCACCTGGGTCGCCCTCCCTGTGTGTAGTCTGCTAATCCTCTGCATTTGTATGCTGAAGACAAACATAAGGATTATTATTTTTTCCTTATCTCTCAGGAATTAATGTCTTTCTTTGCCTGATGACCAATGTATTGAAAATAATTGTTTTATATATTCAGTTCCCTGGTGGCTCAGATGGTAAAGCATCTGCCTGCAATGTGGGAGACCCAGGTTTGATCCCCAGGTCAGGAAGATCCCCTGGAGAAGGAAATGGCAACCCACTCCAGTACTCTTGCCCTAGAAAATTCCATGGATGGAAGAGCCTGATGGGCTACAGTCCATGGGGTCACAAAGAGTCGGACACGACTGAGCAACTTCATGTTGAATTTAAATACTTGAATTTTGAATGTTTTAATTGTTTCAGATTCAAGCATGTATCTAGTTTCTATTTGTTGTTAGTCACTCAGTCATGTTCGACTCTTTTATTGATCCCAGGGACTGTAGAGTGCCAGGGATCTTCCTGTCTCGGTGATCCAACCTGTGTCTCTGAGCACTGGCAGGCAGAAACTTTACCACTAAG
Source organism: Aepyceros melampus (assembly GCA_006408695.1). Taxonomy (NCBI): domain Eukaryota; kingdom Metazoa; phylum Chordata; class Mammalia; order Artiodactyla; family Bovidae; genus Aepyceros; species Aepyceros melampus. Next base: position 46,910 of record SJXQ01009851.1, on the reverse strand, counting down.
CCACCTGGAAGGCCCCCCAGTTCCTCTTGCTGCTGCTGCTGCTGTTAAGTCACTTCAGTCATGTCTGATTCTGTGCAACCCCATAGACGCCAGCCCACCAGGCTCTCCCGTCCCTGGGATTCTCCAGGCAAGAGTACTGGAGTGGCTTTCCATTGCCTTCTCTACAGTTCCTCTTACTCCATTTTAAATAGAGGTAGAATTTGAAAGCTATTATTTGATAAAGGACAGAAATGGTATGGACCGAACAGAAGCAGACAATATTAAGAAGTGGCAAGAATACACAGAAGAACTACACAAAAAAGATCTTCACGACCCAGATAATCATGATGGTGTGATCACTCACTTACAGCCAGACATCTTGGAATGTGAAGTCAAGTGGGCCTTAGAAAGTATCACTATGAACAAAGCTAGTGGAGGTGATGGAATTCCAGTTGAGCTGTTTCAAATCCTGAAAGATGATGCTATGAAAGTGCTACATTCAATACGACAGCAAATCTGGAAAACTCAGCAGTGGCCACAGGACTGGAAAGGTCAGTTTTCATTCCAATCCCAAAGAAAGGCAATGCCAAAGAATGCTCAAAACCACACAATTGCACTCATCTCACACGTTAGTAAAGTAATGCTCAAAATTCTCCAAGCCAGGCTTCAATAATACATGAACTGTGAACTCCCTGATGTTCAAGGTGGTTTTAGAAAAGGCAGAGGAACCAGAGATCAAGTTGCCAACATCCATTGGATCATGGAAAAAGCAAGAGAGTTCCAGTAAAACATCTAATTTTGATTTATTGACTATGCCAAAGCCTTTGACTGTGTGGATCACAATAAACTGTGGAAAATTCTATAAGGAATGGGAATACCAGATCACCTGATCTGCCTCTTGAGAAACCTATATGCAGGCTGGAAGCAACAGTTCGAACTGGACGTGGAACAATAAACTCGTTCCAAATAGGAAAAGGAGTACGTAAAGGCTATATATTGTCACCCTGCTTATTTAAATTCTATGCAGAGTGCATCATGAGAAACGCTGGACTGGAAGAAGCACAAGCTGGAATCAAGATTGCTGGGAGAAATATCAATAACCTCAGATATGCAGATAACACCACCCTTATGGCAGAAAGTGAAGAGGAACTAAAAAGCCTCTTGATGAAAGTGAAAGAGGAGAGTGAAAAAGTTGGCTTAAAGCTCAACATTCAGAAAACGAAGATCATGGCATCTGGTCCTGTCATTTCATGGCAAATAGATGGGGAAACAGTGGAAACAGTGGCTGACTTTATCTTTTTGGGCTCCAAAATTACTGCTGATGGTGATTGCCGCCATGAAATTAAAAGACGCTTACTCCTTGGAAGAAAAGTTATGACCAACCTAGATAGCATATTGAAAAGCAGAGACATTACTTTACCAACAAAGGTCCATTTAGTCAATGCTATTGTTTTTCCAGTGGTCATGTATGGATACGAGAGTTGGACTGTGAAGAAAGCTGAGCACTAAAGAATTGATGCTTTTGAACTGTAGTGTTGGAGAAGATTCTTGAGAGTCCCTTGGACTGCAAGGAGATCCAACCAGTCCATTTTAAAGGAGATCAGCCCTGGGTGTTCTTTGGAAGGAATGATGCTAAAGCTGGAACTTCAGTACTTTGGCCACCTCATGTGAAGAGTTGACTCATTGGAAAAGACTCTGATGGTGGGAGGGATTGGGGGCAGGAGGACTGGGGGCCGACAGAGGATGAGATGGCTGGATGGCATCACTGACTCGATGAACATGAGTCTGAGTGAACTCCGGGAGTTGGTGATGGACAGGGAGGCCTGGCGTGCTGCGATTCATGGGGTCACAAAGAGTCGGACACCACTGAGCGACTGAACTGAACTGATTTTTATCAGTCAAAAATCACCATATGATAAAAATTTCTGTATCTTTTGTAGTTTATTGAGGTACTTCACTCTTTTTTCACAAAACTAGAAAAAAAAATAGTATTTACATTAGTATTATGTGTGTACATGCTAAGTCACTTCAGTCATGGCTGACTACAACTGTAGCCTGCCAAGTTCCTCTGTCCATGGAATTCTCCAGGGAAGAATACTGGAGGGAGTGTGGGTTGCCATGCCTTCCTCCAGGGGATCTTCCCAACTCAGGGATTGAACCTGTGTCTCTTATGTCTCCTGCATCGGTAAGCAAGTTCTTTATCACTGGCACCACCTGGGAAGCCCATTAGAATCATAGTGCAAGAATAATATGTTCAGAAGAAATATTACAATGTATTTAGTCCATTTGTATAACACTTGGATTCTTTCTACAAGAACATATTTAAGCAAACTTATGCCTCTAGATGGACTTCCCTGGTGGCTCAGACGGTAAAGTGTCTGTCTGCAATGCGGGAGACCTGGGTTCCATCCCTGGGTCGGGAAGATCCGCTGGAGAATGAAATGGCAATCCACTCCAGTACCATTGCCTGGAAAATCCCATGGACAGGAGCCCAGTAGGCTACAGTCCATGGGGTCGCAAAGAGTTGGACACGACTGAGCGACTTCACTTTCATGCCTCTAGATATTAGAAAATTATTTATTTCTAGGAAGTTCATTCTTTTGTGGAATAGCCTTGACAGAACGAAATATTTTCTTTATATTGCAGTAAAATCTATAGTTTATTTTTTCTTGAACTACTGTCTATTAAGATTCAGAATAAAACATAAATGTTCCAGTACATGATAGTATTTATAATTATTTACGTTTTATTTTCCCAAAGTCATTTATTCTTGTAGCTAACGGTTTCAATAGTTTTAAATTACTCTGATTAATTGCATATGATATAGTTTTGTCCTCTGTCACCATTCTCATCTGAAAGCAGTACTTTTTAGTACAAATCCTATCATTTTTTATTTCTTTTGCTGGAATTTTTAACCTCAGAGTTTAGAAATTTTATAGTCAATGTTGGCTTCTATTTTCCCTATGTTTTTCAATATCTGTGCTCATTATTATTTACTGCATCTTAGAACTTCCTTATAGGATAATTTTCCTTTATTTTTGAGGAACATTTCTAGGATTTCTTTCCCTGACAGTCTAGTGGTGGTCAGCACTCAGCACTTTCTCACGCTGGTTTGTTTCTTCATGTGCTTTGCAATTTGGGGTTTCGTGTGCTGTGTTTTATCAGAATTCTTCAAGATCTATGTTGAAGGGATGTTTTTCCAGAGAATTCAGTTTCTTTTTTAGAAAGAAACAGCTCTACAGTCTCTTCTCCAAACCACCACTAAAATGAAGACAACTTTCAATTAATTTATTGATTTGAAGTTTTCTGGATGAAGCAGGAAGAGTATATTTGGACTCCAAACTAGATGAAAGGCAGGAATATAATTAAGCTTTCTCAGAGAGCCTCACTTTTAAGGTGAGGCTGAGTCTGACAGCTTCCCGCTTGTTTCCATTTGTTAGCAGGTGGACTTTGCTTCTAATGTATTTTTCACGGAAGATATAGTCCTTCAAAGGTCCTGACTTTAATGGAATCCGCTTGTTTACCTGTGGTGCCCAGTACTTTGCATCTTGTCCCCAAGATGGTTGATAAAATGTGACCCTTCAGGGCTCTGAGGTTGTTAAACATTCACCAGGCAGTTGCAACTCCCATGAAGAGATTTGTAATCACCTCTCTTCCTGCTACTTTGTTTTTGGTTTTTGGAGACTTCCTTTTCTATCTTATCAGCATTTTAAAATCATGATTATATTATTTTAGTGGATATTTTCAAAGTTTTATAAGGGGGAAGTTTTTCAGGTTTATTAGGTCTAAAATGGGCTTCCCAGGTGGGGATAGTTGTAAAAAAAACCTGCCTGCTAATGCAAGACACATAAAAGACATGGGAGAGGGAGAGGGAGGGATGATTTGGGAGAATGGCAGTGCAACATGTATGATATCATAAGTGAAATGAATCACCGCTCTAGGTAGGAGGCTTGGGACTGAGGCACGGGGATAATCCAGAGAGATGTGTGGGGCGGGAGGGGGGAGGTGGTGTAGGGATTGGGAGTTCATGTACACTCGTGGCTGATTCATGTCAATGTATAGCAAAATGAATACAGTATTGAAAAGCAAAACAAACTAAAAAATAAAAATTAATTAAAAAAATAAAAACAATGAACACAAATTAAAAAAAAAAAAGACATGGGTTCGATCCCTGGGTCGGGAATATTCCCTGGAGGCGGGCATGGCGACCCAATCCAGTAATCTTGCCTGGAGAATCCCATGGACAGAGGAGTCTGGTGGGTTACAGTCCATAGGGTTACAAAGACTCAGGCATGACTGAAGTGACTTAGCACACACGCAGACACGCAGTCCCAAAATATGACCCTATCTTCCAAAAATTCTTCCAAGTCATTTAGAAACATGCTCACTGCGACAAAGATATTGGTATATGGTATTTAACTGAGAACTCTATGTTGTTTAACAATTATTACAAAGCTCAATTGCAGCCATTTTACCAATTTCCAAATCATTTGTCTTTACAATAAGCTCATATTTCTTCGTATTGTCCCCAGGTATAAACAAATAGGTGTGATGTTCAGATAGACTGAGTGTAAAGTCAGGATTGTTTTAGTTTTAATGGTATAACTCCAAGTCAAAGAATTAATATCTTTAGCCAGAAACAAGACTTCTTTTTTTTTTTTTTTTTTTAAGTCTGATAGTTAAAAGAGCAAATTTCAGGTGCCCTAATGATGTCGTCAAAATTTTCTTCATCTCTCAGACCTCCTTTTCTCATATTGGTTTCACTTTTTCCCCCTCAAATTTGGTAGAATGATAACCAGCTAACTCTCATAAATTTGCTGTAGTAGATGTGGATATTTTCTAATAATTCCAAGAAAAGAAAAAAAAATCCCATGTATCACTGTTTTGTTTGGGTAAAATGTGAATCCCTGAATCCAGAGACAGGGTTGGCCCTGTCAAAATAACATGAATTAAAAGAGAAGGCAGGGAAGACTCCCAAAATAAGAGTTGAATCGGTTACTACAATAGGAACACTGTGCTGGAAAAATCAATTTCCACTGCACTGTGTGCCCTCTTTTTAAGTTCCAACTGTCTAAAAACATTGCAAAGAAAAAAGATTATTCCAAAAAATACTTTTTCTTGTGAATCTTTGCTTTCTCAATAAATTCATAAACCATGTCAGTATGATTAACTGAATTTATATTCTTCAGCTTTATAAAACTAGAGTGACATTTTTGATATCCTTCTTTTTGTCATGATCTCTCCAAAATCCTTCAAATTGATTTTGTGATCATCTTTACAATACCCTTGCAATTCATAGAGATTGATGACTTTAAATAATTTACACTTGTGGAGGCCTTCTTTATAACTTCCTAACTTTGTGGGGATTAAAATCCCTTATTCATTAAAATATCAATAATCAATTAAAATATAAATATTCAATTGAAATATCAATATTAAATCGATTAAAATCAATATTTAAAAATCAAGTCAATTGTTAAGTCACTCAATCCTGTCGGATGCTTTGCAACCCCCGACTGCCGCACGCCAGGCCTCCCTGTCCATTACCAACACCTGGAGTTTACTCAAATTCATGTCCGTTGAGTCGGTAATGCCATCCAACCATCTCATCCTTTGTTATCCCCTTCTCTTCCTGCCTTCAATCTTTTCCAGCATCAGGGTCTCTTCAAATGAATCAGCTCGCATCAGGTGGCCAAAATATTGGTTTCAGCTTCAGCATCAGTCCTTCCAATGAGTATACAGGACTGATTTCTTTTAGGATGGACTGGTTGGATCCCCTTGCCATCCAAGGGACTCTCAAGAGTCTTCTCCAACACCACAGTTCAAAAGCATCAGTTCTTCAGCACTCAACTTTCTTTATAGTCCAATTCTCACATCAATAGATGACTATTGGAAGAACCATAACCCTGACTAGATGGACTTTTGTTGGCAAAGTAATGTTTCTGCTTTTTAATGCGCTATCTTGGTTGGTTATAACTTTTCTCCCAAGGAACAAGCATCTTTTAATTTCATGGCGGCTGTCACAATCGCTGTGATTTTGGAGCCCCCAAAATAAAGTCTCTCACTGTTCCACTGTTTCCCCATCTATTTCACATGAATTGATGAGGCCGGATGCCACAATCTAAGTTTTCTGAATGTTGCACTTTAAGCCAACTTTTTCACTCTCCTCTTTCACTTTCATCAAGAGTCTCTATTTCTTCTTCACTTTCTGCCATAAAGGTGGTGTCACCTGCATATCTTATTCATATTTCTCCCAGCAATCTTGATTCCAGTTTGTGATTCATCCAGCTCAACATTTCTCATAATGTACTCTGCATATAAGTTAAATAAGCAGTGTGAGAATATACAGCCTTGATGTACTCCTTTCCCAACCAGTCTGTTGTTCCATGTTCAGTTCTAACTGTTGCTTTTTAACCTGTATACACATTTCTCAGAGGATTGGTCAGGTGGTCTGGTATTCCCATATCTTTAAGAATTTTCCATAGTTTATTGTGACCCACACGGTCAAAGTCTTTGACATACATTAATAAAGCAGAAGTAGATGTTTCTCTGGACCTCTCTTGCTTTTTCAATGATCCAATGGATGTTGGCAATTTGATCTCTGATTCCTTTCCCTTTACTAAATCCAGCTTCACCATCTGGAAGTTCACAGTTCACGTACTGTTGAAGCCTGGATTAGAGAATTTTGAGCATTACTTTACTAGCGTGTGAGATGAGTGCAATTGTGCAGTAGTTTGAGCATTCTTTGGCATTGCCTTTCTTTGGGATTGGAATGAAAACTGACCTTTTCCAGTCCTGTGGCCACTGCTGAGTTTTCCAAATTTGCTGGCATATTGAGTGCATTACTTTCACAGCATCATCTTTTAGGATTTGAAATAGCTCAACTGGAATTCCATCACCTCCACTAGCTTTGTTCGTAATGATGCTTCCTAAGGCCCACTTGACTTCACACTCCAGGATGTCTGGCTCTAGGTGAGTGATCACACCATTGTGATTATCTAGGTCATGATGATCTTTTTTGTACAGTTCTGTGTATTCTTGCCTCCTCTTTTAAGATCATCTGCTTCTGTAGGTCCATACCATTTCTGTCCTTTATTGAGCCCATCTTTGCATGAAATGTTCCCTTGGTATCTCTAATTTTCTTGAAGAGCTCTTCCCCATTCTATTGTTTTCCTCTTTTCTTTGCATTGATTGCTATTCCATCACCTCCACTAGCTTTGTTCGTAATGATGCTTCCTAAGGCCCACTTGACTTCACACTCCAGGATGTCTGGCTCTAGGTGAGTGATCACACCATTGTGATTATCTAGGTCATGATGATCTTTTTTGTACAGTTCTGTGTATTCTTGCCTCCTCTTCTTAAGATCATCTGCTTCTGTAGGTCCATACCATTTCTGTCCTTTATTGAGCCCATCTTTGCATGAAATGTTCCCTTGGTATCTCTAATTTTCTTGAAGAGCTCTTCCCCATTCTATTGTTTTCCTCTTTTCTTTGCATTGATTGCTGAGGAAGGCTTTCTTATCTCTCTTTGCTATTCTTTGGAACTCTGCATTCAAATGGGTATATCTTTCCTTTTCTCCTTTCCCTTTCACTTCTCTTCTTTTCACAGCTATTCGTAAGGGCTCCTCAGACAACCATTTTGCCTTTATGCATTTCTTTTTCTTGAGAATGGTCTTGATCCCTGCCTCCTGTACAATGTCACAAACCTCTGTGTTTGTTCTATGGTATTAAGTTTGAAGATTGTGACCTTTGACAGAGTTTAAAATGCAACAATTGAAGAATTCCCCATACACATAGCTCCTACTCAAAGAGAAAGTTTTCCTGCTTTTCTTCTCTCTTTAACAGAATCAATCTTTCTATTGCTTAGTCTTTGTTAGCGTTAATTCTCACTTGACTTACATACATGGAATTTTCATTTTCTAAAACGGTGAATCTCATTCTACAACTATTTGTGATGGAAGACTTCAGAATTTTTATTATCATCATTTATTTCCTATCCATCATGAATTTTTTAAGATATATTAAAAGTGAATTATTAGAAAAATGGTTATATATTGGGTTATATACTGGGAAGTCACAGTCATTTCAGTTGCCCTGAAAATTTCTGAAACATTTATTTTGAATTCCTGTACTGATCCCATTATGGCAGTGGTTTATGGACTTCTTTTTGGAAAACAACAATCTAGGGTGTGCATTAGTGAAATTGCCCAACTGATCATTTCATGTTAAATCAACTCTGAGATATTCTTTGTTTCTTTGTCACTTGCTTAAGTATATGAGTTAAACATAAATCTGCTGAATCACAATATTATTATCATGAAGGTAATGAAAGTCAAGAATTTGTCAGCTTTTATAGGTATCTAGAGAGTTAAAACCACCATCAATAGTATACTTGTCCTCAGTTCTGTACTGTGATCTGAACCTGAATTCCATAAACCAATTCTTCTATGTTAAGCACTATAATTTATTCCTACAATTTGTATTCTCTTTCTAATGCATCTCACTCTTTTTTGGGAACTAATATTCTGGTTATATCATCTTTCATCCTATCTGATTGTATTTATTTATGTTAAACTTCAATTATCCCATTCTAGCCATTCAACACTCTCTTTCAGAATTTTCCACAGTTTACTGTGATCCACACAGTCAAAGGCTTTGGCATAGTCAATAAAGCAGAAATAGATAGCTGCCCCCAAGTATGTCCTCCCGCTACAGCCCTGCTGCCCTGGACCCTCTCCAAGGACCCCTGGACCTCCCCACCACTGGAAAACTGGAGGCTTAACTGTGGCGAGGGTGACCTCCATCTTCAGCGGCCAGTGCCCCTAGTGGGTAGATACTTGGACTTCTTTGCCCACTCTTGCGTCCAACTCCTGGCCCTTCCACCATCTCCCTGAGGTCAGAAACTCATGGGCTGCCTCTTTGTGTCCTCACTGTCTTGGTTGCTTTTTCTCCCATCCCACCTCCCAAGCAGAACCTGGGACAAGGGTTTGAGTAGCATTCACTTATTTGGGAGGTGATCCCAGGAAGGACCACTAGGCAGATAGGGTCTCTTAGGGGGAGGGAAGATGGCAGATAAAAGAGAGATGGGCTCCTTCAAGCCTTTCATCCTAAAGGACAGATTCCCTTTACCCCACCCCAGAACACAATTGGACACACCCCAGAATGCAATTGCACACACCCCTGAAAGGTATCCCCAAGTGTCTCAGCCTGCTAGGAGGCTTGGGCACTCCTGGCCCATCTGGACTTGGCCACATCAGCTTTCTGTCTTGTCACCAGAAGCTTCCGCTCAGACTCCCCTCTCTAGCAGCACAGTTAACGGACACTTGACACAAGGCGATGGCTCAGGAAGACATGTCCCACTCACAGAGTAACATGTGAACTTTGAGGGACTTCCTCATTCCCTCCCCACAGTCCAGCTCACCTTCCAACTCCTCATCCCCGGTCTGATGATAGGGATGTCCCCTTGATGTGGGCATCACGTGAAACAGTGGAGACTGGAGGTCAGCAAGACAGCAAGAGCTGCCCTTGCAGGTCATGGAGCTCTGGTCCTTCCCGAGCCCTCCACCTCTCCCTGCAGCCTCTGACTCTTCCTCCCCTGACGACAGCCATCCATGGCAAGGGGTCTCCTGTGCAGGGGCAGAGGGGTGCATGGCATGGGGCACAGGGATTCACAGAGGTGTAGCTTGCCTGCCTGCTAACCTCAGGGACACGGGCTAGGTGGGGAAGCCGGCACCTGGCTTACCCAGCAAGGAGGCAGCCTGACATGAGTAGACGACCTGCTCCAGGTGCTTGAGGGCCACCAGAAGACCCAGAATTCCTGTGTGAGCAGTCTTCTTTCTCCACTGACCTTCCCCACCTAGGTCACCAGGACACTAATGATCACCTATGTCCCCACGGACATCCAAGACCCAGAGATCATCATTAAGCATTTTCAGTAAGTGGGGCGGGGTGGGCGGAGGCGTGGATGGCCTCCTCCCGTCACCCTCCAGCTGTGGCGCCCAGTCTAGAACAGGTCATCTTATCTTGCAGCCCCTTCTGTGACCTGAGTTCCAAACCCTAGAAGCTAATTATCTGTCCGTGAGCAGCAATGTCCAGCTCTGCTCCCTGGCCCTGTTCTGTGTCATCTGGGAAGGATGTGGCAAATCTCTCATTAACAGGGATCAACCCTGATGTCCAGGCTTAGGAGCCAGGGAGTGGATTCTACCACCCATCACTGGGAACCCCTGGGAGCTGTGCCCCTTAGCCCTGTGGGCTGTAGCTCTAGGGACAGGGGAAGTCCCCAGCCCCGAAGGCTGGCTCATCATCTTTGTTCCTGGCTTCAGTGAGGCCTACCCAGGGTGCGTAGTGACCAGAGTCCACTTCTGCTATGACGTCAGGACCCTGATAGACTTGGATGATCAGAGGTGAGGCTGCGGCGGAACCTGTCTGGATCTGGGGCGGGGAGGGAAGGGGAGGCTGTTGCTCTGCTGGCCTCCGACCGCGAGACCCTTCACCGTGTTGCCTCTTGGCTGGCAGGCGCCATGCGATGCGGGGCCGGCTCTACTACACTGCCAAGGCCAAGAAGAAGGGGAAGGTGATGATCAAGGTCCACCCCTGCTCCCGGCTGTGCTTCTGCAGGTGCTGGGTTTGCTTCAAAGAGGTAACTGGTGCGACATCGGGGACGCGGCACAGGGGCTGGGGCACCAGGGCTCCAGACTCCGTCCGTGGCCCCGGGCGGTACCCTGGGCTCACGTTCTCCTTTCCAGCATGTCCTGTCTCCTGTTGAGAAGGCAGAGGAGCCTTTCTCGAGGCCTCCCCCTCCCAGAGTGATCCAGGATAGGGCTGGTTCTTGCTCCCTTTGGGGCTTGGTGGGGACGACCAGCAAGGACACAGCAGGCTGCCAGGCCTTGGGTGTTCACAGAGCTGGGACGGGAACATTTGAAAGCCATGGGCTCCATCTTATCACCCCACCCATGTGGCAAGAAGGAGGCCTTGGCAGGACTGAACTCAATCTAGCCAGTTCAGAAAAAAAGCATGATTCCCTCACCTGAAAAGGCTGCGGGCACATTCTGTTGCTCCTCTGGAGTCCACCCCAAGGCCAAAGGCACCCTTTCAACCCTGGGGAAGCCTCCCTTTTCCCAGATCTAAGAGCAAGGAGCTTGTTTCAGAGTGACAGCCTCTTCCTCCTGGAGAGCTGGGACCTGGGAGCCCACCTGGGGTCCTGAGCTTTTTTGCCAGGCTTCCTAGGGAGCTGGGGATGGAACCAAGACACACCCCACCGTCCCCGCCCCGCACCGGCCTGCGCCCTTGAGGGGAGAGAGGCCGCCTTTCTGGAGCCCTGGCCGCTCCAGCTCTGAGGCTCACGTCTCGCCCCCTAGGTGGACGCAGAGCAGTATTACAGCGAGCTGGAGGAGCAGCTGACTGATGAATTCAACGCTGAGCTCCACCGCGCGCGGCTGAAGCGTCTGGACCTGATCTTCGTCACCTTCCAGGACTCCAGGATGACGAAGCAGTGAGTGCCGGCTTGGGGGGAGAGGGTGGAGGGGACAGCTGCTTGCTGCGCCCCGCCCAGCCCCAGGAGCGGGCCTCTGCTGCTCCGAAACCATCCTTTCCCGCCCCATTCCAGCCGAGGGGAGGAGGGAGAGCGCCTCCCTGCGGCGTAAGGTGCTCTGCCCTCCTCCCCTCGGCTGCGCCTATTCCTCGCGGGCATCGCCGCTGCCGTCTTGCTTTCCAGAGCATGGCCGCGTCTTTCCAGAGCATGGCCGCGTGCGTCTTCCTCCAGCTGCCGGGCTCAGCTTGTCTCCAGAGACGCCCAGGCCCTGGGCTCCCCACCCCATACGTCCTTGCTTCAGCCCAGAAGTGGTCAGCATAGCCCTTGACCTCTTGGTTCCCCTTCCAGGCCTTGATAAGAATGATACCCATTTTCCGTCCCTCATTACCCATCACCCCTCCGTCACCCTTCCCCTCACCGCGAGTGACAGAGTCAGCATAGAAAAGACCCAGCTGCCATTCCTGCTCCTCTCCACTGCAAGCCTTCTCTGTTTCATAGCTTTGAAGGCTCCCCCCCCCCTCTTCTGCCCCAGCACTGGCAGCCCATCTTCATAAGGAATGGATGAGGTCCTCTCTGGAATGTTCTGGAAGGAATCTTAGGCCTGGGTCAAATACATAGGAGCCTCAGAATCAGCCTTTTGAGGATGATGGAGCCATCCCTCCCCAAAGGGAGCCTGATCGTTCACAAGGCTTTGTTTTCACCCGCCCTGACCCTGCAAAGGAACAGTGGCACAGGCTAGAATTCAGGGCAACAGATCACGTGCAATTTTGCAAGTTAGTTACACCCTCAAGTTTCTTATTCATCAAATTTGGTTGCTTATATTTTCCTTGTCCCCCTCCTGAAAGGGTAAGAAGGAATATGTGTTCTATTTAGTGTGTGTGAGACATCTACGTATCTTTCTGAGAACCATCACTCAGTAGAGAGGGATCTCAGGTTTAATTACAACAGATGTGAGTTAGGAAACCCAAGATGGGGCCCCAGTGCCAGCACCCGCCCCTCTTTGGTTGTGTCTTCAATAATCTATGCCACTAAGATGATGTGACCTACCAGTTAGCACAGTGTCAGGCACTGGGTGGAACAGTCAGTAGCTATTAAGAGGAGGCTAAATGAGTACCTCCCCCGTCAACCTCACAGAAAGAGCATGTCCCTGTGCTATGACTACCATAGGGGTACAAGATGTGAACTGAGAACTACGTGGTCCTCTCTTTTCCTGGGCAGCCCATCCCTCTAACACCCTTTCCTCCAGTGACCAGGCCTGAGGAACTGCCCACCTATAGGGCCAGGAGAGACATATCCAAGTGTCCAAGAATTCCTCACCCCCAGACCTCTGTCTCCTCCCCCCATCTCCGCAGCATTCTGCAGGATTACAAGTTCGTCCACTGTGGGATGTCCCCCAAAGAGTCCTCAGTGACCACCATCGTCAAGTCCTACCACTGGAGGGTAGTCCGTGCCCCACACCCCAAAGACATTATTTGGTAAGCCCCCTCTGTCTGTCTCCTCTCCCTTGAGCTCTTTGGGATGGAAGAAGGCTGTAGGATGGGGAAAAGAATCAGGGCCTGTCTTCCTCCTTCACATACGGTCCCTGCTGGGCTGTGCCTCTCCTGGGCATTGCAGCCTCTGCCTACCCCCAAGCCCACCCCACCACAAGCACAGAAGGCACCCAGCCTTTGGGGAAAAGGTTTTTCCTGCGGAAAGAATTCAGATCATTCTTCTGGCTCACCTGTGGGATGTATTCAGAGCCTTATAAGTGGCGTGATAGGAAAAGGCCAAGGGCTGTCGCATGCAGGCATGGGCCCCCAGGATTGAAGTAGACCAGGGCAGCCTGGTCCACAGCTGGCACACAGAAAGCAGCGTGGCTGTGTCTGAGGGCTGAGACCCAAGGTCCTAAGTGAGTCTCCCTCCTCCATCCCACCCAGGAAACACCTGTCCGTCCGCCGCTTCCATTGGTGGGCCCGCTTTATCGCAATCAACACTTTCCTCTTCTTCCTCTTCTTCTTCCTCACTACGCCTGCCATCATCATCAACACCATCGACTTGTACAACGTCACCCGCCCCATCGAGAATTTGCAGGTGCCTCCTCCACTCAGGCCAGGCATGGGGCCCCCGGGAGACGAAGAGCTCTGGCGAGGATGGGATGGGAGGGCCCACTGAGACGTGACTCCAGAGCACACGCTGTGGCCCTGGCGTGGGTGTACGTGCTGGCCCAGGGTCCCCTTTGCTCTAAAGAGGATGCGTGCAGGCCACTGCCTATCTCAGGGACCAGGACTAAAGGGGGGGAGCCGTAGGCGAGCCTGGGCTGAATCTGGGGGACGGACTTGGAGGACTTCTTTAGATTGGGTCAAGCTAGAGGTACAAAAGAGCAGCAGAGGGTGGGGCAAGTGTGACAGCTCCATTCACCCCACGTCCTCGAGAGCTGAGGTCCTTGGAGTGAAGATAAGGTGAGGGTGGGGAAGACGGAGGTTAGTTCTAGGGCAGCCCTTCAAGAGGAGCAGGCCCTCTGGCTCTGGTTCCACTTGCCTCACTTCTGGACACACAGACCCCGGGCTGGTCCACAAGAGCCATCCCGGCCATATGCACAGAGGAGTTCCGAGGAGCTGGAAAGGCCCATATCCAAGGTCTGTAGCCTCAAGGCTCTTGGAGTGATCCTGGAAGGCCCCTTCTTTCATGTTATCCCCATGCTTGTTCCAGCAAAACACACGCAGACACACACACACGTGCACACACAGCACACATGCACACACATGCATGCACACACACACATGCACACTTGCAATGATCCTAGAAGGCCCCTTCTTTCATGTAATCCCCATGCCTGTTCTAGCAAAACACACACAGGCACACACACATGTGCACACACACACATGCACACTTGCAGTGATCTTAGAAGGCCCCTTCTTTCATGTTATCCCCATGCCTGTTCCAGCAAAACATGCGTGCGCACACACACGCACACATACACGTGCATACACGTACACACGCACGCACGCGCACGCACACACGTGCACATCCGTGCACACACATGCACACAGTCAAGCCAAGGCCTTGTGCTCCTGCTTCCCATTGCCCCCCTCCTCTGTCAGCGTCACAACAGGCCCCAGGCTGGGGCACCACAGCTCTGCCCGGGGATTCTCACACCACACCCTCCCCTTCTCCACCATGTCTCACACAACATCACGGTAAAAACAGTGTCTCCTCCCCGAGTGACAGCGGTGGCTGTGGCCTTGGGACCAAGTCGGTGGGGTCAGCCTAGGCCATCCCTCCAGTGACCTCAGCATAGGAGGCCTGCACCCCTTGAGGATGCCCCTTGACCTTGAGGTGTCAGCCTCTGGCTGCCCCAGCCAAGCAGATTCTGAGTGAGAAAGGCCCCAGCCCACCGTGCAGCCTCAGGGACACGAGGCCTGCTCTGGGGCTGAGCTGGAGAAGTGCCCAGAGGTGTGGGAGAAGGCAGGGGAGGCCTCTGAGCAGGAGGGGGCTTCTTGCATTGACGTTTCTCTGCCCCACCTCCATCCACTCATATAGAGCCCCATCGTGACCCAGTTCTTCCCGTCTGTGTTGCTCTGGGCCTTTACGGTGACACTGCCCCTGATTGTCTACTTCTCTGCCTTCCTTGAAGCCCACTGGACCAGGTGAGCTGGGGGCCTCCCCGTTATCCTTCCCTTGGCACCAGCTTCTTCCCCTACTCCCCTGTCCCCATCAGCCCTGTGCTCCAGCTTCTCATCTCATCTTGGGAATGGAATTGATGCAGGATGGCTTTGATGCCCAAAACCATCCCCCAAAAGTAACAGATACTTTTGTCTTTGGAAAGAGGGGGCTGGTTTGTCTCAGGGATGCTGAGATACCTGAAACCAAGCCCTCCTCAGGCTGCTCCCTCATCTTCCAGCCACACACTGAGGGCCTGGAGCCTTGGGCAGAAATGGCCAGTGCTAGGAATGCCAGGGAGAGGGCAGAGGATGGGAGCGAGAGAACAAGGCTTGTCTGAAAAATGTCAGAAGGGCTGCTACGGTCATCGCAGAGGAGCCTACGCCCTCGATCTGACTGAAGACCCCTGTAGCCCATGCGGTGCCATATTTTAAACAATTAAAGAGCCCCTCCCTGTTTATCAGCCCTAATAGTTCTCTGGTAGGAGCTAATTAGTTAGGAAGTATTTACTATATCTTGAGGCAAAATGGACCTGCTCTGGACTGAAGGCTGCATGGGTCTCAAAAGTTATTTCTTGCCCCCAAAGTTTCTTCATCCTATCAGGCAGTAAGCCAGGAGGTTTCTCTTAACAGAAATCCTTCCTGGGCTTTCCTACGGCCAAGGCTCATGCTGCTCCTTGAAACGCTGCAAGGATTCTGAGTATTGTTAGTGATGACCCTGCAGCAGGGGCGTCAAGTGTATGGTATGTGTGAGCCTCCCCTTCCCTTTCCTCTGCCCACGGCAGACATCACTAGCTGGTCATGCCGCTCTTTCCTGCTGCTCCCAGACACAGCACGGCTCTCAGTGCACTGCGCAGACGGCATTGGTACGTGCTATGAAACCGCTCTCTAGCCCAGGTGGCCGTCTCTCTCTCTCCGTTCTGTAGTCAGTCATTTGGTTCTTATCATGTCTCTCTCTGTTTCCTTCTAGAACAAGCCAGAATCTGATCATAGTGCACAAGTGCTATGTCTTTCTGGTGTTCATGGTGGTCATTCTGCCCTCCATGGGACTGACCAGGTACCTCGCCTCCAGTTTATCTCTCCTCTCTCAGCCAGGCTCACCCTAGAGTCGGAACCTCCTCCTTCAGACACTGTAGGCCCACCTGTGGTTGCTGCACATCCATTCCTCAAATGACAGTCCAGTGCCTGTCATGAGCCTAGCATGAGCAGGCATCATGTGAACTCTAAGCGGTCAGCCGTGAACCCTGCCCTCAAAGTGCTTATCATCCAGCTGGGGAGACAAGCCATACCTCCCAGCTGCCTGGCAGCCCAAGGCGGAGGAAGTGTGCAGTAGAAGTTCAGAAGAGGGAGAGAGAGCTGTGGGAGAAATGGCTGGCGAAGGTTTGCTAGAGGGGAGGCCCTGAGTGGAAAGGTCAAAGAGTCGGGGCAGGGTGGCCAGCATTAAGAAGAGAGGCAATGTGGATGGGCCAGCTGGAATATTAAGGTGCGAGAGTCTTCGGGGAGTAGGCAAGGGCGGTTGGAAGGAGGGAAGCCAGCCCAAGAGAAATTGAACCCCAGGCCTTAGTTCATTGGTTCACTAACTGGAGGGTCTGCTTTATTCTTGCTTCTAGTCTGATGTCTTTTTGCACTGGCTTTTTGATATCTACTATCTGGAGCAGGCATCCGTCAGGTTCCAGTGAGTACCAGAGTGCATGTTTCAGGCGTACTCCCAGTGTTCACCGGGGCTTTAGTGGGTTCATACCAACTGGATATGCCTATCCTTTATCTGCTCATACAGGTAGAGATGAATGTGTGCCAACACTCTCATTAGGCAGCTTCTTAACATTTCCTGTGCCATGAACCCCTTTGGGGGTAAAGCCCAGGGATTCCTCCTCTGGATGAAGTTTTTCAAATAATTGTAGATTCAAAGGAAATTGCCACACACAAAAAAAAGTCCTATATACCCTTCATCCAGTTTCCCCCAGTGGTCACATCTTGCATAACTAAGGTACAGTATCAAAACCTGGAAAGTGATATTGATACAATGCACAGAGCATGTTCAGATTTTGCCAGTCTTATGTATACTCTGAGTAGATTTCTTATATATATATTTTTTTAATTGGAAGATAATTGCTGTACAATGTTGGTTTGATTCTGATTCGATTTCTTTTAAAAAATTATTTATTTTTGGCTGTGCTGGGTCTCCATTGCTGCACGGGCTTTTCTCTAGACTGAAAGCGGGGGCTGCTCTTTGCTGCAGCAGGGGCTTCTCATTGCGGTGGCTTCTCTTGTTGAGGAGCACAGGCTCTAGCATTCGGGTGTCAGTGGCTGTGCAAGTGGGCTCAGCAGTTGCCGCCCCCCGGCTCTCAAGTACAGGCTCAATGGTTAACATGCACGGCTTGGTCGCTCCGGGCCGTGTGGGATCTTCCTGGTCCAGGAACTGAACCCATGTCTCTCGAATTGGAAGGCAGATTCTTTACCACTAGCCACTCAGGAAGCCCAGAGTTCTTTAAATGTACAAAATATCTGGGCTATAACAAAAACCGGTTATGTCAAAATATAGTTACCGAAAATATTTTAGAATTCAAATGTATGATACAATCTCTGTTAATACATTTAATAATAGGTCAATGCATTCTAAATGGAAGCAAGCAAAATTACATTTTATTGTTTTAAAGCCATCCATGTGAAAATTGATGTTACTTAGCTAAAGGAAGAACATTCAACTGGAACAGAGGAGTGGATTTTTGACAAGGCAACATGCAGGTCTTGCTGGACATCCAGCCAGGTTCTCCTTTTGTTTGGCTTTGTTTTGTCTTCAGGGTTACAAATGTTCAAAGTCCCAATTTTTCAGAGATGTGCTGTTGCTGATGCCACGCAGACTTTCATAGCTTGCTTTATAGGGCAAGAGCCAGAATTCTCCAAGCTCTCTACAATTAAACTGTAATTGTAATAAGCTTAGTTTTTCCCAAGATGAGTGAGTTCATCTTTGGCTAGGTCATTATTTTTAATACAGTTTGTAAATGTATGAGAAGGAGAAGAATTGTGAGTTTATGACTCAACTTTGATGCCCTCAACAAAGAAAAGCTTTTGAAGGAGTTCTGAAATATGTGCAGGGGCTCACAGATTTTTCTTCTTGAGGGAGTTATCAGAACTATAGATGACAGAGATGCTTGGGTCACCAATGTGAGAACAGGCAGTGTGACCATCCATTCAGGTGGCGGAATGGCTCTTCGTTGAAGTTGGCCAGCTAGCTACACATGTGCAGACAGGAAAATCTCAATCATGTGAATTTAACATGTCTAATTGAGTGGCCTAATAACTAGCATCGTTTTGAAGAGATGATGAATACAAATGGTATTGTGAGCGCTCAGCAATAAATACAACATGATATGCAAATACCTCACTTCAGTTGGTGACAGACTCACAGCCATAGCTGACATGCCCGTGATTTGTTGCTACGCTCTTAATGGAAGGAAGTGCTAAACTGCAGGAAGTGAAGATGCAGTCTTTTCCCTATTCAAGGTCAACTCAGTGCAGTTCAGTTCAGTCGCGCAGTCGTGTCCAACTCTTTGCGACCCCATGAATCGCAGCACACCAGGCCTCCCTGTCCATCACCAACTCCCGGAGTTCACTCAGACTCACGAACATCGAGGCAGTGATGCCATCCAGCCATCTCTCAAGGTCACAGACCCCCAGAAGTCTACCTATGAACTCTCCAGGGTCTGCGGATCCAAACAGCTCTCTTTATTTTTGTTTTCTTTGACGGCCCTTCTGTAGATCAAGCCAGTACATGTGTCTCCTAACCCATCCACACTTGCTGTACACCACCCCTATCCTTGCTCCAAAGGGCCCTTTTTTAAGTTACATTGGGCTGGAAACTCATGTATACAGTCGGCCTTCCATATCCATGGATTCCATATCTTTAGATTTGACCTACTGCAGATCAAAATATTCAGGGAAAAAAATTCAAGGAAGTTTCCAGAAGCGAAACTTGAATGTGCCATGTGCAAGCAACCACTTGCATAGCGTTTAGTTGTACTTACAGCTGATTACATTGTGTTGGGTATTACAGATAATCTAGAGACAGTACACAGGAGGATGGGCATAGGTTATCTGCAAATATGATTGACAATTTCATATAAGGGACTTGAGCATCCCTGGATTTTGATATCCGCAGGGGCTCCTGGAACCAACCACCCGCGGATACCAAGGGATGACTGTATTTGAAAGCTCTTCTCCCCATCTCTATCTCCACCCCCTGCCCATCCCTTCAATTCTCTTCCTCACTCTCCTCTTTGCTCCCAATGTCTGTGCCCTCTCCCTCTTCTCCGGCTTCTGTGGCCATCTCCTGCCCTCCTCCATACCCAGGTGTGTGTTCCTGCCAGACAATGGCGCCTTCTTTGTCAACTACGTCATCACGGCAGCCTTTATTGGCACAGGCATGGAGCTGTTGCGCCTGGGGTCGCTCTTCTTGTACACCATCCGCCTTGTCTTCTCCAGGTCGGAGCCAGAGAGAGTGAACATCCGAATGGTGAGGGCCAGGCCCTTCCCTGACACAGCCTTTGGAGCTTCCCTTGGGCGAGTGTTAGAGTGGGGGATGCCTGTTAGAAGTGTGGAGCGACCTGAGGTTGGGAGGCCTGGTGGGCGGAAGGGGCCAGGTGCTCCTCCAACACCAGTCTTGGAGGGGAGGCTGCCTTGTGGACGAGGTGCTGCAGAAGCAGCCAAGCCAAGCGGACCCTACCTTCTGCCCCAGAACCAGGCCATAGACTTCCAGTACGGGCGCGAGTATGCGTGGATGATGAATGTCTTCAGCGTGGTGATGGCGTACAGCATCACCTGCCCCATCATTGCTCCTTTCGGTGAGTCATCCCTGAGGGACCCCCTGGGGGGAGCTGCACCCACTGTTGCAACTGGGAGCCCCAGAGCATCCAGCTCCCTCCTGGCTTAGGAGGAGACCCAGAGCCAGCCGATCAGAAGGGCAGGGAAGGGGGCCAGGTTGGTCAGGGGAGCTGGGATTGGATGGCTTTTTACAGAGGATGCTTGTTAGGGAACAACCACTTACCAAAATGACAGAATAGGTTCTAGGGTTCAAGGGAAGCAGCTGGGCATGTGAGATCGGCCCCACGGGGCTCCCACAGCCTGTCCTTGGCCCCCTTGCCACTCTGGCTGACCTGCATCTGGCATCTTGGGTCCGGGGGAGGGGAGGGTCTTGGGATGGCCTCTGAGCCTGCCTCCATCTGCCGGCCCCCAGGGCTGCTCTACCTGTGCATGAAGCACATCACGGACCGCTATAACATGTACTACTCGTATGCGCCCACCAAACTCAACGAGCAGATCCACATGGCCGCCATCCAACAAGCCATCTTTGCGCCGATCCTGGGGCTGGTTTGGATGCTCTTCTTTTCCATCCTACGCTTAGGTACGTGCCGAGCCCCCCGGCCTCCCCGCCTGTGTTCCCCCACTGCTCCGTCTTCCTTCACCGACGACTCTTGTTGAAGCAGACCAAGCCCCAGGAGGAGCGAGGTGTTCCTCATGGAGCACGGCCACGCTCAGCACCTTCTGTAGGCCCAGCGGGCTCGTGTTAGAGTCCTGGCTGACCTTGGAAGTTAAGGGTAGCACCAGTGTGGTCCAAACCGTATACATTTCGGTTTACAATTTTCAGGGAAAAAACAACAACAACAAAAACATCCTACTCCTTCATTCTAACTCAAGGCTGGCAGAAATAAAATATTATAGTATCTATCATCAGTCAGTTCAGTTCAGCTCAGTCGTGTCTGACTGTTTGTGACCCCATGGACTGTAACATGCCAGGCCTCCCTGTCCATCACCAACTCCCTGGAGTTTACTCAAACTTATGTCCACTGAGTCTGTGATGCCATCCAACCACCTCATCTTGTCATCCCCTTCTCCTCTCGCCTTCAGTCTTTCCCAGCATCAGGGTCTTTGCCAATAAGTCAGTTCTTCATATCAGGTGGCCACAGTATTGGAGTTTCAGCTTCAGCATCAGTCCTTCCAATGAATATTCAGGGTTGATTTCCTTTAGGATGGACAGTGGGTTGCCACTTTTTACTCCAGGGTATCTTCTCAGGGATCAAACCCTTGTCTCCTGTGTCTCCTGCACTGGCAGGCAGATTCTTTACCCCAAGCCATCTGGGAAGGCCCTGGCAGACTTCATTGATAAGACTTTTCTGCTAGGTATAAAAGACTACAGATTTATTATCAAAAATAGGGAAAAAATGGAAATATTAGAGTTTGAATGCCTATCACCTCACCTACAGCCTCCTGTCTGCTGCTCCCAGACCTCACTCTGTGCATGTGTTTTAGAGGAGAGGGCAGAGTAGGAGGGGGTTTACTGATTGACTTTACAAAACTGTGGCTCCGTTTTATTCTAGTCAGACTTATAGCCTGAGTTTCTTCACTGAACATTATGCCCTGAGCAGTTTCTCCCATTATTAAAATACTGTTTGAGCACGTGTCTTTTAATGGCTGCATTAATTTCTGCCAGTTTTAGTCAGTTCACCATTGTTGGGATATCAAAGTTGTTTACCATTTTTTGCTTTTATAAAAACACAACGATAAACATCATTTTGCAATAACTTCTGACTGTAAAGATTGATTTTTAATATTCATGTAGTTAGAAAAGTGCTGTCATGAAAAAGACCAAACATCCCCAAACGAAACATAAGTGACTTTTAAATTCTGAATTGCTTTGCCATGCTATTAGCACATGTAATAGAGTATGTTACTTCAAAAGGGCTTATGAGAGTTAGACAAATTTCATATGATATTGCTTATATGCGGAAAATGATACAAAGGAACTTATCTACAAAACAGAATCAGATTCACAGATTTAGAGAAAGAATTTATGTTTACCAGAGGGGAAGAGCAGGGAGGGACATAGTAGGAGTTTGGAATGGATATGTACACATTGCTGTTTTTAAAACCAGATAACCAGCCTCAACCTACTATATAGCACAGGGAACTCTGCTCGATATTCTGTAATAACTTATATGGGGAAAAGTATTTGGAAAAGAATAGATACCTATATATGAATAACAGAATCCCTTTGCTGTACACCTGAAACCAACACCACATGGTTAATCAACTGTAGTAGTAGTCATGTTAGTCACCCAGTCGACTGATTGGGACCCCACAGACTGTAGCCCGCCAGGCTCCTCTGTCCATGGGATTCTCCAGGCAAGAATACTGGAGTGGGTTGTCATTTCCTTCTCCAGAGGATCTTCCTGACCCAGGGATCGAACCTGAGTCTCCTGCGTTGCAGGCAGACTCTTCACCGTTTGAGCTACAGGGAAGTCCACTCCAATGTAAAATTTAAAAGAATTTTTTTTAAGTGGGGGGAAGGGCTTACAAGGAAAGGTGTGGGTCAATCACTGCATTTGGGGACAGGGACATAAATGAGTGACCTGAGGGAGTGACATAAATGACTCAGATGCTTCCCAGGGATCGTGATATGGAAGGTAGCTGACATCTAGGGGGACATTTAATGGGCACCTAAGTGACTATTTAAGTAAATGAATTTTTTTTTTTTCATGGAATCCGCCAGATGCTGAAGTCTAAACTGGTCAGGTAGCACAGAGGGATGATGTCCCTGGTGGGACTCACAGATTATGTCATTAAGAGGAGAGGAGAGCTAGGCAGAGACATCTCCACCCTGGACTCCAAACTCCTGAACGGGTCCTGGGCCGGGGCCCCAGGCATATGTCAGCCCGGTCAGCGTCTCTGCCAGCGCCCCGCACACAGCTCGGTCCTCAGGCGCCAAGCCCACGCCTCTCCTTCTCCTTGCAGGGTCCCACCATGCCATCACCATCTTCTCCCTCACCACCCTTATTGTTTCCATAATAATGGTCTGCATTGCCACCTTCCTGGGGAAGATGTCAAAAATGACTAACTATGAGGTGAGTTGCCAGCCTGCCTTTCCTCCTGCAATTTCTCCCCAGGGCGCACACAGCTTGAGGACCGCCCCCGCCTGGGGTGCCCACAGCATCAGGGCACTGAGAGGCTCTTGCCTTTCTCTCTGACGGTGGGTGGGCAGACAGTGCTGGGTGTGCGTACTGTGTGTGTCCTTGCACTGGCCCGAGAACCACGCTTCCCAGGGCAGAAGACAGTCGTCCTCTCCTCTTCCCCCCTCTGATGTCTCCTCCAAACCACAGGCTGCTGGTCCATCCCTCCTACGATATGAGCCTGTCCAGCCACAGAGCTGCTGGGGCCATTCCAAGGGATGGAGGGTTGAGAGAAAGGACAGAGTGAAGGAGTAAAAGAGGGGGTGGTAAGGATGATACCCTGGGGAAGGGGACCAGTCATCTCACTGTGAAGACTCTCAGGATACTCTGATCTCGTCTGGAGGGGAGGCCTGGCTCTCTGGGCCCACGACTCCTTTGACTCTTTGCCAGCATTGTTGTTTAGTCGCTAAGTCATGTCCGACTCTTTGCAACCCCGTGGCCTGCAATACACCAGACCTTCTGTCCTTCCTATCTCCCGGAGTTTGCTCAAACTCCTGTTCATTGACTTAGTGATGCCATCCAACCATCTCACCCTCTGTTGCCCCCTTCTCCCTGTCCTGAATCTTTCCCAGCATCAGGGTCTCGGGGCCCAGCCAGTTATTAGGGAGTGGAGCCCATCCGTGCCAACAAAACTGTGTGCTCCAGGTGAGCACTTCCTGAAGCGGGGTGACTTTGGAAGCACCCTGGAATGATTTCCAGTGGACCCAAACATCTTCTGTTTTTCATGGTTACACCTTTATTTTTCTAGTTGACCTTGTTTATGGCGCCAACACAGGATTTTTGTTTATAATAGTGAATTGTTTCCTTTTCAAATGAATTTAAATAAGAAAGAAAGTTGACTTCAAGTACTAGCATCCTTACTCTTTGCAACCCCGTGGCCTGCAATACACCAGACCTTCTGTCCTTCCTATCTCCCGGAGTTTGCTCAAACTCCTGTTCATTGACTTAGTGATGCCATCCAACCATCTCACCCTCTGTTGCCCCCTTCTCCCTGTCCTGAATCTTTCCCAGCATCAGGGTCTCGGGGCCCAGCCAGTTATTAGGGAGTGGAGCCCATCCGTGCCAACAAAACTGTGTGCTCCAGATGAGCACTTCCTGAAGCGGGGTGACTTTGGAAGCACCCTGGAATGATTTCCAGTGGACCCAAACATCTGTTTTTCATGGTTACACCTTTATTTTTCTAGTTGACCTTGTTTATGGCAGCCGACACAGGATTTTTGTTTATAATAGTGAATTGTTTCCTTTTCAAATGAATTTAAATAAGAAAGAAAGTTGACTCAAGTACTAGCATCCTAGTAGCCGGAGAAGGGAACCTCTGAGAAGAGGATCTTCTTGCTTCCGGTGGTCCCATCTCTGGGGTCCTGGCATAGGCGCTTACTCCCTTTCTCCCCGGACCCTCCTCCATCCCCTGGCCTGAGTCCGTGCGAAGCACCTGGGCAGACATCATCCCTGGCTCTTCCCAATGCAACAGTATCGTGGGAGCTGGTTGCTCAAGTGTCCACTCCAGAGACAGAAGGTGACAGGTGACTTAGACCTTCATCTCAAATAAAAGGGAAGTTCTGGCAGAGAAGAGGGGATTGCTGAAGTCAGGGCTTCTCCTGGAGTCAAAGCAGCAGGCTCATCTTTGCACCACAGCTTCCCACAGCTCTCATCGTGGTCCTTGGGGATGGAACCTTCCAGAAGGGTCTCCCCAGCATCCTGGTCTTCACTCTGTCCCCCAAGGGTTCAGCCTGGCCAGCTGGGCTGTAGGTCTGAAGATGAGTTGAAGGGGAGCGGGGGGCCTCTTAAGCCTGAGGTTAGGGTCCGGGTTTCTCTGGATACGGGGTGGGTGGGGGTGGGCATTCACTGACCCTCCCTGTCTCTCCCACGGCCACAGCCCGAGGAGATGGAGACTGTGTTTGACCTGGAGCCGAGCAGCACCTCCTCCACGCCAACCTCCCTTGTGAGTCAGTGCCTTCGCCCTGGGACAGGTCGGGGTCAGGGAGTTTGGTGCTTACAGGGATGGGCTTCTCCAGCAGCCTTGTGGGTGCACCAGCGGTTAGAGTCCACCCTGGGTATCGGGGAGGAGATGGGATGCCCGGGACTCCCCCCTCTGACGCAGCAGGACTTGGCCCAGGTCAGATTGTTGCCGTGGCCCTGGCTGAAGAGCCTTCAGAATCCTAGAGATCCAGGAATTTCTCCAGGACACACTATAGAAGGAGCTCAGAGAGGAAGAGAAAGGGCAGGGCGGACTCAGCCTCAGCGAGCTCAGTCGTGTAGACGCAGGGGCCTGCTGGGGTCCTTCGGCCTCAGGACCGAAGGCTGCCGCCAAGGGCGCGGGTGCCAGGCAGCGTGGTGCGGACAGAGCTGCCGCGAGCTATTGGAAGTCTGCACGGAATGGTAAGACGAGTGAGCCCATCAGCCTAAGAGCAGACAAGGCTAGACTCAGAGTGCAGGGGTCCTGCAGGCTGGGCGCTGGCTCCCACTCCCGTGGCTCAGCCTGGAGACAGGCACGAGCGCACGCTGAAACACAGCCACAAGGGTGGATGCCAGGCTGCCGCAGCATGCATTGAGCTGGGTGCTGGGTCAGCCCATGCCCCGATGCCAGGGTGCCTTGGAGGAGCACTGAAGAAGAGCACCAGCCAGCCCTGGGCACTCAGGGAAGGCTTCCTGGAGGAGGGGAGGTCTAACCAGACTCCAGGCACAGGAGAGTTAGGGGTTGCCGGATGGAAGAGGGTGTCGGGGAGAGCACTCAAGGAACAGGACCAGCCTGTGCAAAGGCCCAGAAGAGAGAATCCAGGGCATCGGGGAACCAAAGACAGTTTTGGGCCGGATGCAGCTGCAGAGCGGGCAGCATTCGCAGAGTGAGTGGGAGAGGGGGCCCCTCAGGCAACAGTGGGAGGACGTGCCCACGCTGGGCGCACAGAACTACAGGCCTCGCTCTGAAGTGAGCCCCACAGAGAGGGCCCAGTGAGCTCTGGAGGGTGGCAGGGGGCACGGAGCTTCAGTACCAGGAGAGACGAAGGTTTCAAAGCAGGAGTCTGTCTCCACTCAGCATTTCTCCTAGGGCCTTTCTAACAAGACCCTCCCAGAATATTGTCAGCAGTTGGTTATTGAAACCTTGCGAACTAGACTCTTCGCCATTCTTGCTCTTGATCTTTACGCTTAACCCACACAGTGCGGGGGGAGGGTTATCCCCATTTTACGATGAGGAAACTGAGGCTCAAAGACCTCACTTAATTTAGACCCTAGGGTACTACTGTGCAAGAAAATGGCAGAACAAAGTTTGAACCAGGTCTGTTAGACTCCAGAGTTTGAGCTTTTTTTTCTTTTTTAAAGAAATTACCAGAATTGATTTTTCAAATCTTTCATTATTATAACAGAGGTTTCTGAGTGTTGTAGGTAACTATAGGGAAAAAAAAAGCCAAAATAAGAAAATAAAAGTCCATATTTCTACCACCTACAATGACCACTGACACCTCAATGTATATTCTTGCAGATATATATTTCTTCTAAAATGTCATAACACTGCACACTGTTTCATAACCTGTGTTTTTAGTTAACAATCTCCATCTTCCTACGTATATACTTTTTTACCTCTTCAAATACCTAGTCCATATTCAACTTGCCCTACGGTTCCAGAAATATGTTTTACAGCTCATCCAAACCAGGATCCAGTCCAGGGTCTGTGCTGGATTAATCTGGCCCCTGCCCATGTCCCTGTTATTTCAGTCCCATCTCTATTTTATGACTTGTTGGAGAGACCAAGCCTGTAGTCCTGCAGAAGACCCCATCTTCTGGCTTTTTCTGGCTGTTTCTTCATGGTATCTTACAGGAAGTTACAGTATCTCCTATATCTCCTGAAAATTAGAAGTTAGATTCAAAGGCTGGAATTGAAGATTCAAGTTCAACCCTAGGGCCTAGAACATTACAGGCAGTGTCACACGAGGAGGTGTATAATATCCCATTTATTGCCGTTAATGATGCGAAAGCAACTCCCGGGTTCAGGGGTGACTGCTGACTTTTTCCATTTTTCAGTCACCATTTTTCCTGGAGGACCCAAAACTCATCTATGGGGTTGACTCTGGCCCTATGCAAACATCTAAATTCTATTGCAGAAAAAAATGTTCCTTCATCATGTTGGGCCATTTAGTCTCACTCTAATAAACTCCTAGAGAAAAGGTTTCATTCTATCCAATAATTAACTTGTTTGCAAAATAAGGAGTTGTTTCAAAGTTCCTTCAAAGGACAACAGACAGCCCCATCCCTGTTACTTCTTGTATATTCAGCTGTTGTCCCAGGCATTCCTGAGCCCGGGCCTGGACTTCACAGGTCTCATGACTTAAGACCTCAGATGGCAGCCTCGGTTTCAAATCCGCATTCATGGGCCAGCCCAAGGGTGTTGGATGCATCTCTGAAGCTGCGGTAGAAAGCGCACTAGCTCAGGAATGGGGGTTCCCCCCGCAGACCCCGGTGTCAGGGAGCCTGTCATCTCCCCCTGGGTTCTGCCGGACCTGGAACCGAGACTGAACAGCACGTGTGCTGAAGGAGCAGTGAGCTGGGAGTTAGGAGCCCGCTGACTAGTCCAGGGAGCATGTAGATGCCCACGACATGCTTGAGAGCAACTGGGAAGGCAGACTGGGCAGGCTGGCCAGGACGCGGGCTGCCGGGGGTGGAGGAAGGAGCCACAGCTTAGAGGGCAGGGCCCTGAGAAAGGTCGAGCGTCCGGGCAGGGTGGGCAGGGTTAGGGGGAGGGTGTGCCCAGACGGACGTGACCTCGCCTCGCCCCGGGTGTGACCTCGTCCCGTCTCCCTTTGTCCTGAGCAGCTGTATGTGGCCACCGTGCTGCAAGAGCCGGAGATGAACCTGACCCCCGCCTCCTCCCCCGCCCAGCCCACCTACGGCACCATGAGCAGACAGCCGGAAGAGGCAGAAGAGGAGAGCGGTGTGAGGGCCTTTTCGAGGGAGCTGGACTCGGCCCGGTTCCAGGAAGGGCTGGAACTGGGGGACCAGAGCCAGTATCACTGACCGGGACCCAGGCCTCCACCTGGCAACTCCAGCCGGGAGTGGCTGCCAGGGGAAGGGCCTGGCAGAAAAAGGCAGCAGGTCGCCCTGGTCCGCCCCCCCAACACATCCTGCAGACTTTGGGAAGGCTCCAGTGGAGCCCTGGCTGTATCTCTCGGCCACGTGGAGGCCCCGGCCTGCTGACCAGTCCGAACAGAAATGCTGGGCAGTCTGGAAGGGCCCCTCAGGATGGGACGGAGGATATAGGCAAGCCCCGCCTCTTGGCAACAGCGGCTGGAGCCCGGAGCACAGAGACTGGAGGCTTGGAGGGCTTTCCTGGGGCCATGAGGGAGAAAGTGTGCCTAAGGGAGGAGGCAGGAAGAAGACTCTCTGGGGTCTTCCCCACCCTTCCACCAGCTGCCCTGCCTGAGGAGCTTCTGCGGCTGCCCCGCCCCGCACCTACCCTCCTCCCAGCTCCATCCGTCCCCTGCAGTTTGCGGAGGACCCGAGACACAGAGGACCACCTCCTCCCCGCTTCCCTGCAAGGAGAGCCGCAAGGAAAAAGTCCTGCACCCCACCGGCAGGAAGGGATGGGTGAGACTGCAGATGGGAAGGAGGCAACTGAGCCCCTTTCTGTCCCCCGCTTCTCATCAGGGGTCCCAGAAGCCGCAGGGTAGAGACTTGTTCTCTTGTCTGTCCCTGCAAGGGTAACGGGGCTCATTAAATGGGACCTGTGTGCATTCTGATGAAAGCAACCCAGGCTGGTTACTGTCAGGTGGGAGGGACAGAGGAAGAATTCACGGAGTTGGCTGGGGCAGTGGGGAGGAGGGGGTGTCTTCTTCCAAAATGCCAAGTGATGAGAAACCAGACATGCCTCCCCCAAACCCCAGGGCCTAATGAGAGGACCCCCAAGGTCCAGAATGTGGCTGCTGAGAGCTGCCCCTGCCTCAGCCAAGGCAGGGGCTTAGGGTGAGAAGCCCACGCTGCAGACCAGGCACTGACTGGCTTTCCCTGGGCTCCAAGTGGGACCCATATCTCCTCTCTGGGCCTCCCTGCACGCTGGGCTGAAGAGTGCCTCCGGCATGGTCCCGGCTCAGACACTGCGTATTCCCTGTGGCTGGTGGGGTCGGAGGCGCCGTAACCCGCTATGGACAGGCAGACTCAGGCTGCCCTCCCAAAACAGCCACCACTCGGGACCCGGAGGAGCCGAATCCTGAGTAGGAAGGACTCTGGTGGCACCCTCGCGCCAGGCAGGGAGTTGCAGGCCTAGCCTCCGGGGACAGGTGGCCCGCCAGGCAGCCAGGCCGAGGGAGACAGAGAAGGGCTGCAGGGGCCTCGGTGGGCCGGGACAAGCCGCGCCAGGTGGGGTCTGTGTGCTCTAGGGCTTTCCTGAGCTCTGTCCTCCAAAGGCCTGGGTCCCTGCGGCCAACCTCCTGAAGGTGGGCACTCAGGTCCCCCTCACCTGGGTGTTGGCCACCAGCTCCTGGGCATTGGGTGCTCCTGAGTTCAGATCACTTGAGCCTCACTTCCGCTCCCCTTGCTGCCCACATCCTGGCTCCAGAAGCTCCAAGCTTGACCCCAGAGGAGAAATAGCACTTGAGGGGCAAGAAGCTCTGCTCTGCCCCCACCCCACCACCCCACCACTGAGACCTCGGGCCGGACTTTGGTGTGAGGGCTAATTTCCAGAGAGAGCCTGGGTCACCTGTGGGGAGGAGGGGGTCTTACTCCATCCAGGTCTGATTAAGGAGGAAATTATCCCCATAAACCCAGGCTCCACAGGCCTGCTCCCCAAACACTTCACCAGCCGTCAAGGGGAAGGGACCCCTCCAGAGCAGAGCGGTCAGGACCCCTGGCCTGGAGCCCTGTCTGCCACGGGTGGCGACTCCAGCCCCCCCACCCCCACGAGCCCCCAGGTGTCCAGCGGGCATGTCCTGCTGGAAGTTGGTCTGAGGGCTCCCTCTCTCTTGGCACCTCTTGCTGGCATCCAGCCCCCATCTCGCGGTCCCCGCTGGACCATTCCTGCGGCGGCTGCTCTCACCTGGTCCCCCTAAGTCTGCGGAAGCTGCGTATGGCAAGGGTCCCAGCAGATGACCCAGCAGTAGGGCTGGGGCTGCCCGCTCTGAACCTGGGTCAAAGGCGGCCTGGTTCTGAGAGAAGATGGGGAGGGTGTTGGGAGTGTTGGAGTCCCCTGGCATCTCTACTCTTCCCGGAGACCCAGGGCAACCAGCCAGGGCCCCAGCCACAGCCGCTCCACCTCGCGCGGCCGCTGCTGGGGGCGTGGGTGGGGGCCCACCACGGCACAGCCAGGCCCTCGGGCATTTCCCTTCCAACCTGCACCCTCGGCCCACATGGGTCTCACCCGCTGGCCT
>SJXQ01009851.1:0-12744 GCA_006408695.1 Aepyceros melampus | reverse complement strand
TATAAGAGACAGGGAGGATTCATAGCAGGGAAGAGACACCCCCTTACAAGCCACAGGGAGGGGACAAGATGGAAGCAGAAAGCCCCCTTGGGGGGCTCTGATGAGGGCAGCCTGGGGCAACCACATGGTAGCTCAGACAAGTAGAGGGCAAGTGAAAGAAGAGAGAGGAAGTGAGATTTGGTACAGGGCTTGTGGATTCCTGGATAGATTCAGCATGAGGTTTGAGTAAGGAGGTAAGAATGACTCCCAGTTCTTCAGCCCAAACAACTAAGTAAACTGGTCCACCACGGTGGAGAAAGCTGAGAAGGAGCATGTCTGGGAAGAAGACCCAGAGCTCCACCTGGGTTGTGTTACTTTTGAGATGGTGCCCGACGCGAATGTTGGGCAGGTGGCTGGAGGCAGAGTCTGGAGTAGAGGCGAATTAGGCTGGAGGGGTGAACTCTGGAGCCCTCAGCATCCGGATGGTGTGGGAAAGCGTGGGACTGGCCGCGACCTCCAGGAGTGCAGGCGGAGATGAGGAGGAGTTCAGAGGGAGATGGAGAGAAGAGTCTGCAAGGGAGACTGAGAAGGAGCCGCAGAGAGGAAGGGGGAAACCAGGAGAGCCTGGCCTCCCGGAAGTCAGGGAAGAAAGGGACTCAGAGGGGAGGGCGTGGGGTCACCTGGAACACACTTGACAGTAAATACGGGGCAGAGACAGGTGAGCTCAGAGACACCACCAAGAGGCACCAGCCAGGTCAGATGCTGGACGAGCCACGCAGCAAATGACCAGGTTTCACCCACAAATCAACGGCACAGGGCAGAGAGCAAGAAGCCGGAAGAAAACGAGACGTTTAAGGGGCACAGCCAGATATGGTGTGTGGCCCTTGACTGCATCTTGAATTGAAAGAACCAGCTGCAGAAAGACATCTCTGAGATACCAGGGAAATTCAAATATGGACTGTGCATCTGGCGATGTTGAGAAGATAACTGTTTATCCTGGTAGGTACATTGATGGCGTGGGTTAAGAGGTTAAAAAAAAAACTACTAGAAGACCATATGGAAGACCTTATGGGTGGAAGAACATGAAATCTGGGATTAGCTTTGAAATTGTCCAGCAAAATTAGAAGTCAGGAAGAGGTCTTGAGTTGCTCAATGCAGATGCAGGAGTGAAGGGTACCTGGAGATCCGTCAGGCTCTGATTTCAGTGTATGTTAACACGTCTCCACTATAAAAAGTAAAAATAAAAAAGTGTTCACCAAAGTGCTCAACTCATCCAAGCGCCGCTGAGCAGAAGAGCAAAATGAAGCCTGGGATGCGACCCCTGAGTTGGGCAGGATGGAGGCTACTGGTGACCTTGATGGTGAGCTGGGGGTTAGGGGAAAGAACGCCTGGCTGAAATGGGTTCCCATCCTCTCACGGGAGTGAGGACATGAGAAGGACAAGGAAGGACAACTCTTTTGGGAAAATGCACAAATGCAAGAAAGACCTTGAAGAGAGGCGAAAGCATCCTGCTTAGGATGGCTCCAGACATATCGGAGGAGGGGACGCAGCCCGTCCGGAGCCAGGTCACCCCATCTCCAGTGTGGGTGTCAAGCCTTCAGGAGCCTGAGGCTAGGAGTGGCCACCTGAGTCTGAGCTGCTCTGTGGTCACACAGCAGAGGGGGCCCCCCGCATGGGAGACTGTGGGGCTCAAGAGAAAAGTCCCTTAGATGCTCCAGTGGGGAAAAGCCTTCCTAACGTGCTCCAGACCCAAGGTCTGCAGTCACAGAGCCAGGCAGGCCTGGCCCCCAGAGCTTAACAAAAGTGAGGCCCTGGCTGCAGCTAGGGAGGCTCTGCTGGCACTGGTGGCATTGGTCTTGGGCTGAGAAAATCAGACCTTGGGGTGAGGACAGCTGGCCCGGGTGCAGCCCCTCCAGTTACTCACAGCCCAGCTCCAGGGCCCCGCACACTGGAGACCAGAAATAAGTGGGGAGCAGGCAGGGGGTAACCCCAAGCCTGCTTGGATGAAGGCCACTCTTAAAGTCTCTCACTCCCCATTCACCTGGCTCTCTCTACGGTTGCCTGCTGTTCCTCCTCATACACACACACACACACAGACACACACACTCACAGCTGGTCTTCAACTCCAATATGTACACCCCAGCTTAACACATTTAGTCTCCCTAAAAAGTCCACTCTGGGATTGGCACCTACCCCTCCAAAGAGGTTCTAGAAGCTTTCTTCAGAAACCGTGCACGATTTGTTGCTGTGCGCTGCTGTCCTGACACCTAGCCCATTCAATTTGTGGCCTCACCCTGTCCACCAGCCGGTGGGCTCCCAGACCCCCGGCCAGTGAACTGCTTCACATTCCAGACTAGTGTGGGTATGTGTTGAAATAAACCAACCCCCAAATGTGTAATGGCACAAACACAAGTTTGTCTCTTTCCTGTAAAATTAAAATGAATGAGCCCTTGCACTACATTCAGGGGAAGCGCTTGGATGCTGCAAGGCACTTCTAATTAGGGGGTGCTCTCCTCCAAGCAGTGATCCGTGACTCAGGCTCCTTCTACCTTGTGAGCCCACCACGTTCAAGGCACAGCCCTCAAGGTCACTGAGATCTGCATCAAGATGACTGGATAATGACAGAGCACAGAGGAGCAGGCAGGAGTTTGGGGGGACCAGGTCTGGAAGTGGTACACATGTCCACACATTCCATTGGCCTGAACTCAGTCGCCGGCTCATCTAAATGCAAGGGACACTGGGAAATGTAGTCCGGCTGTGTGCCCGCCGGCCAGTTTCCACTGCAGACCCCTCGCTCCATCTCAGCCACTGGCTTCCCCACACCCCTCCCTTCTTTTCCACTCACTCTAGCCTTGATCCTCCTGACCCTGACCTCCCACATTACCTTCCATTCACCACCCTGCAGCTTCATCTGGACACAAGCCAACGCCAAAGACAAGACCAGTCCCAGAGGGTCAGAGAGGCACACAGAACAGGTTTATTTCTCGTGTGTTTATACAACCACAGCACGCAGCAAAAGATAAAAGTGGAGACAGTTCACAGCGTGGGAAGGGGGACTCTCCTGCTGTTGTCTATCAACCCTGCTAATACAGGCACACGTGCGTGCATGCTGTCGCTTCAGTTGTGTCCGACTCTTTGAGATCCTATGGACGATAACCCGCCAGGCTCCTCTGTCCATGGGCATTCTCCAGGCAAGAATACTGGAGTGGGTGGTCATGCCCTCCTCCAGGGGATCTTCCCGACCCAGGGATCGAACCTGCATCTCTTACGTCTCCTGCACTGGCAGGCAGGCTCTTTACTGAGGACAGCTGGCCCGGGTGCAGCCCCTCCAGTTACTCACAGCCCAGCTCCAGGGCCCCGCACACTGGAGACCAGAAATAAGTGGGGAGCAGGCAGGGGGTAACCCCAAGCCTGCTTGGATGAAGGCCACTCTTAAAGTCTCTCACTCCCCATTCACCTGGCTCTCTCTACGGTTGCCTGCCTGTTCCTCCTCATACACACACACACACACAGACACACACACTCACAGCTGGTCTTCAACTCCAATATGTACACCCCAGCTTAACACATTTAGTCTCCCTAAAAAGTCCACTCTGGGATTGGCACCTACCCCTCCAAAGAGGTTCTAGAAGCTTTCTTCAGAAACCGTGCACGATTTGTTGCTGTGCGCTGCTGTCCTGACACCTAGCCCATTCAATTTGTGGCCTCACCCTGTCCACCAGCCGGTGGGCTCCCAGACCCCCGGCCAGTGAACTGCTTCACATTCCAGACTAGTGTGGGTATGTGTTGAAATAAACCAACCCCCAAATGTGTAATGGCACAAACACAAGTTTGTCTCTTTCCTGTAAAATTAAAATGAATGAGCCCTTGCACTACATTCAGGGGAAGCGCTTGGATGCTGCAAGGCACTTCTAATTAGGGGGTGCTCTCCTCCAAGCAGTGATCCGTGACTCAGGCTCCTTCTACCTTGTGAGCCCACCACGTTCAAGGCACAGCCCTCAAGGTCACTGAGATCTGCATCAAGATGACTGGATAATGACAGAGCACAGAGGAGCAGGCAGGAGTTTGGGGGGACCAGGTCTGGAAGTGGTACACATGTCCACACATTCCATTGGCCTGAACTCAGTCGCCGGCTCATCTAAATGCAAGGGACACTGGGAAATGTAGTCCGGCTGTGTGCCCGCCGGCCAGTTTCCACTGCAGACCCCTCGCTCCATCTCAGCCACTGGCTTCCCCACACCCCTCCCTTCTTTTCCACTCACTCTAGCCTTGATCCTCCTGACCCTGACCTCCCACATTACCTTCCATTCACCACCCTGCAGCTTCATCTGGACACAAGCCAACGCCAAAGACAAGACCAGTCCCAGAGGGTCAGAGAGGCACACAGAACAGGTTTATTTCTCGTGTGTTTATACAACCACAGCACGCAGCAAAAGATAAAAGTGGAGACAGTTCACAGCGTGGGAAGGGGGACTCTCCTGCTGTTGTCTATCAACCCTGCTAAGTACAGGCACACGTGCGTGCATGCTGTCGCTTCAGTTGTGTCCGACTCTTTGAGATCCTATGGACGATAACCCGCCAGGCTCCTCTGTCCATGGGCATTCTCCAGGCAAGAATACTGGAGTGGGTGGTCATGCCCTCCTCCAGGGGATCTTCCCGACCCAGGGATCGAACCTGCATCTCTTACGTCTCCTGCACTGGCAGGCAGGCTCTTTACTACCAGCGCCACCTGGGAAGCCCAGGTACAGGCACACAGCAGGTATTAAACATGTGAGCCCTGGACCTGCTGTCGGTGTGGGCAGAGGCAGAAAGGCGTGGGGAGTGGGCAGGGGATAAGCCTCAGGCTCTGCAGAAGTCAGGGCTGGGGAACAGACTCGGATCTCTCGGGAAGGAAGCCCCCAGCTTCCTGGCCCTTCCCCAGCCCACCCACCCTGGCTGGATAGCTGCTTCCTACAGAGATACAGGGGAGTTCCCATCTGACAAGAGAAAAAAAAAACTACTTTGTCCGGGGACATCTGAGAGGTTGCCTCTCCCCGAGACCCAGAGGGGCCCTGTCACAGAGCCAGCTGGTCTCCTGGCCATCTGCTCAGGCTGCCTGAGATTCGCCAAGAAGGCCGGAGCTGTCCCGCTCCTCTCTCCTTGTGCAAAGCAAACACACCACTGGGAGAGAAACACGCTGGGGGCAGGCGAGCTGGGAAAGTGCTCGAAGCTCAGCCAGCCCACTGCCAGCCTCAGCCCAGGCTCGCCCGGGCAGGCAGGAGGATGGGAGCGCCCACCCCTCAAAGCCCTGTGCCTCCGCCAACCCTCCCTGGACCCCAGGCCACCTCTGCCACCAAAACGCTGCTCCTCCTCCTGGAGGAGGGGTGGGGAGGCCAGAGGGGAAGGCTGGGCCGGCAGAGAGAAAGCTAGGGAATCGGAAAGGAAAAGCCACCCCGCCTGCAGCTGGGGGTGAGCGGGACTGAGGCCCAGCCTGGCTCCATCACCTCCCTGGCACGGCCAGGGGGACAAGGACCACGAGGCAGGGAGGCCTAGGGGAGCCTGGGCTACGATGGACACAGACCAACAGACGGACACAGACAGGCGGGGAGGGGACACCAGGTGGAAACCGCTGGGCAGCACCACCTCTTACTCGCCACCCCAGCCCCGACTCATGGCCTGCACCACGGCCCCGTAGAGCTGGCTCCAGGCAGCCCGCATGGCGGGTGTGAAGGCAGGGCCCAGGCACTTCTCCAGCATGTAGAGCAAGGATTCACCCACCGTCTGCAGAGGCAAGGGGGCCACCTGTCATTCCCAGGTGCAGGGAGGCATGTCCCCATTCCACAGGTGAGAAAACTGAGGCTGGGGGCTGGTAAGGACTCCTGGGCTTTTTGGCTCTCCTGCACGGGGTCCATGCTTCCTGAGCAGGATTCTGCCCCCTAATCCTTGGGTGCCACTTAAAGGTGAGGCTTTAAAGTGAACGAAGCACTTCACTCCACTCCCAGCCTCATGACTACCCCATGAGTGGGGGTGAGGGGTTGCCTGGCACTTCCAACTCACACCAAGCAAAGTCATTGTCCCTTTTCCTGTCTCCTCCTCTGCAAGGCAGCAGTCATGAGGTTAGGAGCACAGGCTCTGCCATCCTGAGTTACTTTCTGACTCTAGTGCTTGTGAGCTGTGTGACCTTGAGCAAGTTAGGTAACCTCTCTGAGCCTCAGTTGCTTCATCAGCGAAACTTTCAACTCATCAGATGTTGGAATGATTAAGAGATCGTCTACTAAAAGCTCTCGGCACAGCATCTATACCTAGTAAGTCTTCAGCAGTAATACTGGCTCTCATTTTTTAATTATTAATTATAAAATACAGTGTATTTATTCCACAAATATTTCCCGAATACACACTAAAGACCAGACGCTGTACTAGTGCTGGGGATGGAGAGAATGACAAGACAAACTCAGTCCATTCCTCAAGGTGCTTACATCTGACAAAGTGACTGGACCGTGCGGTGGGCCATCAGATGAGTGGTCCCCTGTGAGGGGGCTGTCAAGGATTCAGGCCCTTGACATGGGGTTCATCCATGTGACTGGCTTTAGCTAGTGGGGCATTAGTGAGTGATACAAGCAGAGGCTGGCTTGTCCTCTTAGAATCCTCCCTCCTGGAGCTCAGCAGCTACTCTGGAATGAAGCTCAGCCCCACTACCGAATGATTAGGGGCCACAGGGAGAGAGATCCCAAAGGATGACAGGCCATCTTGGACATTCCTGCCC
Source organism: Aepyceros melampus (assembly GCA_006408695.1). Taxonomy (NCBI): domain Eukaryota; kingdom Metazoa; phylum Chordata; class Mammalia; order Artiodactyla; family Bovidae; genus Aepyceros; species Aepyceros melampus. The sequence continues at coordinate 6,023 of SJXQ01009851.1, read as the reverse complement.
CAGCTGAGCTCCCAACTGAACGCAGTGCACGCGTGACTCCAGCCACAGCATGTGGGACAGAAGAACCACTCAACTGAGCCCAGGGAAATCAGAAATCATTGTTTTAAGCCAGTTTGGTTCTGGGATAGTTTTATGCATAGCGATATAAAACTGAGCAGCAATCCCAAAGGCTCCTTCACTTTCTATGGGTTCCAAGAGAAACCACACCAGAGAAGAAAAACTGGAGGCTCAGAGAGGTCGAGGCAGTGCCAGGGTCACACAGCAAGTACCTAACAATGCAGTCACCTGAAGGTTTAGGAGAGGGAGAGATGAACAGGTGGATAGGAGGGGCCTGGGAGAGAGTGGTGGCCTCAGGCCAGGAGCTTTGGAGAGAGAAAGGGCTCCTTTACCCACCGAGAAGGAGCTGGCTTCACGCCCACTGCCCGGTGCTTCCGGCCCAGGCCAGCCAGGTACTCCTCCAGGGAGGACAGGTCCTCCACATTGGTCACTGCAGCATCGATCACCAGCATCACCTGCCAAGGTCAAGGTCATGGTGAAATGGAGATCAGAGCAACTCCCTGCCCCTGCTCACAACCAGTCCAGAACCTGGGAGTCCCAAACAGAAGGAAGAGAAGACCATTGTTTATCTGGGATCAGAGACAAAAGGCAGCCTGTGTCTGCCTACTGTAGGCGCTCACATTATGGTAGCCAGACCACTAATGTTAGGCCATGAAGGAAGCTGCCCTCTGCTGAGGGGCTCAAAGCCCTAGACACGCCTGTTGGACAATGTTATCCTCCTGGGACGGGGGAACGCTGAGGCGCTGTAAAAGCCACCAGCCTCTAAGGAAACCCCAGCTTGGTTTTTACAGGGGGATGGTCCCTGATGGATCAGCACCAACACCACCTACAGGAGCCAAGGGACGAGGCCGAGGGCAAAGGGCAGAGCTGGGAGCAGCTGGCCAACTGGGTGCCCCAACTCTGCCCGGCTCAGCACAGAGGGAAAGCGGCAGATGCCTCCGACAGGAGGAAGCAGAGGGGGCGCAGCCCGGGGCTGGGGCAGGACACCAAAGGAATTCTCCCACCCCGGGTTCTCCCTCTCCTGTTCTCCCCCAGGAAGGCCCTCCACCTCTCCTCACCTTCCTGATGTGGTCCAGGAACTCGGGGGAAGACAGGCAGTCCTCTGGGCTGGAGAACTGGCGGCAGTTGTACTGGAAGAGGGGCAGCAGGTCTGGCTCCAGGTCAAACAGCCTGCGTGGGGAGGCCCGGTTTCAGCCCTGGGGGCGTCACCCCTCCAGGCTCCACGGGCCCTGGCTGCCCTGCAGCAGGGGAAGGTGCGCAGAGCCTGGGCTGTAAACTCCAGCTTACCCTCAGCCTGGCACGCACCGCTTGGCTAGCTTTGCCGCTGGCCACTCTTACCTTTCCCACATCGTGGAAAACATGTGTTCCCCAGCCTCATAGGGAAGCCCTTCCCATAAACCGTGGAGGGGTGTGGGCTGGGACAGGCAGGGGTCCTCAGATAGGAAGCCCAGAGTCTGTGCTGGGGACTCCCTCTCCTGCCATCTGTCTCCTTCTCCCCTCCCTCCCGTTCTTGGATCAGAACCCCCTAGTCCCATCCTGTCCAAAGGCACTTGGCCCAGCAACAATAATAATTAGTATTCAGAAGCCCTAACACTTTCTGAGCATTGAGTACCTTGCACATGGTTTACTCAGGTATCCCCTCACAATCCTAAACAGTGGGCGTAACTGTTATCCAGTCTTACAGAGGAGGAAACAGAAGCCCAGAGAGGTTGAATCACATGTCTCAGGCCACACAGCTTGGGAGCAGCATGGCCAGAGGGCGCCTGAGGAAAGAGTGGGTTTGGGGAAAGATGAGAGGCCCAAGTATAACCTCTCATCCTTATCTGGGAGGGCCGAGACTGTAAATTTAGTCCCTTTTTGTTTGTGAGGGGGAGGCTTTACAAAAACCTCTTCAGAAGTTCTGAGCTGGCTTAAAGGAGCCAAGGCTCCTGAAAAACCAGGGTGAGGTTTTTCTTGGTGAGGACAGAGGGGCTACCTAGACACCCTCAAGTTGAGACTGAAGGCAGCCTCCCCTCCCCTCTGGGGTCTGCACATTCCCTCGCCCCTCTCTCTCCGGTGGTGAGAATTGGGCATCTGTTCTCCCTTCCCTGGAGGATCTCAGGTCCTAGCCTGTCATTTCCTGGGAAAGCTTTATCCTGAAGTTGATTACTGGAAGTGCACACTTCCGGGGCCCAGACCCCGTGCTCTGCCGGCCAGGCGCCCAGTACAGCCTTCCCACGCAGGCCCTTGGGACACCCCGGTATCTCTCCGTAGGGGCAGCAGTGGCCACCCCTGCAGTCATCACCCAAGGAAAGAACACTCAGGAGGCACACGGCCGGGGAGGGGGCGCAGCGCGGGGCCCGGAGTACAGGGAGATGGGCGGCGGGAGAGGACCCTGGCCGGCGCCCAGAGAGCCCGCTGGGAGCGGGGTGTGTGCGCTCGCCGAGACGCGCCGCGGCCGCCGCGGGAAGAGCCGCAGGGGCTGCGCCACTGGTCGCCGCGCCCCGCTCCTCTGGCCCCAGCTCGGACGCCTCCGACTCATTCCTGGAGAGGCACCCCGCTCCCCGCACCCCCGGGGACGCTCTGGCCGCCCTCACCTGGCGAACAGGACGGTGCCATGCTCCAGCGGGCTGCGGCTCACCGCCCGCCAGCTCTGCCGGATCAGCTCGGGCTCCGGGCGCTCCATGCTCGCCCCGGGGACACGGGGCACAGGGCTGGGACCCTCGGGGCGCGGGCACCGTCACCGCACGTGCAGCGCCATCTCCGCGGCGACGCGGCCACTCGGCGCCTCCTACGGCCCCCGCGCCTCGGCCAGGGCGCCGCGCGGGTGGGGGGAGCGCGGATGGTCCAGACACCGCTCCTTCCCCGCCCAGGTGGAGGCGCCCCCGCCGGCCCGGCGCTTCCAGGGAACCCCGGCTCCCGGCCGCTGTGCCTTGCGCCCCGCCCCGCGCCGCCCGCCTGGGGCTCTTTAAAGCCGCCGAAGCCCCCGCCCCTCTTCGTCCGGGTAGACGCGCGTCTCCGGGCGACCGACTCTGGCCGCGGACTTGGCGGCTTGGGAAAGGACAGGGCTTCCGAGCTTCACGGAAATCGCCGAGCCTCTGGGGAACTCGGTTTCTCATCCGGTGACAATTTTACCACTTACTAGTTAGGGCAAGGAGAAGGAAATGGCAACCCACTCCAGTATTCTTGCCTAGAGAATCCCGTGGACAGAGGAGCCTGGTGGGCTGCCGTCTATGGGGTCGCACAGAATCGCACACGACTGAAGCGACTTGGCAGCAGCAGCAGAAGTTAGGGCAGGGAGCTGGAGCTGCTCGCCTCTCCGCTACCACACGCAACCGCTGCCTGGAGGCATCCGACCCCTGGTACCAGGTCTCTTTCCTGCTGCCCCGAGGTGGGGGTGGAAGAAGGCCAGGGTGCCTGCCTGTGTGACAAGGCGTATCGCGTCTCCGGGCGACCGACTCTGGCCGCGGACTTGGCGGCTTGGGAAAGGACAGGGCTTCCGAGCTTCACGGAAATCGCCGAGCCTCTGGGGAACTCGGTTTCTCATCCGGTGACAATTTTACCACTTACTAGTTAGGGCAAGGAGAAGGAAATGGCAACCCACTCCAGTATTCTTGCCTAGAGAATCCCGTGGACAGAGGAGCCTGGTGGGCTGCCGTCTATGGGGTCGCACAGAATCGCACACGACTGAAGCGACTTGGCAGCAGCAGCAGAAGTTAGGGCAGGGAGCTGGAGCTGCTCGCCTCTCCGCTACCACACGCAACCGCTGCCTGGAGGCATCCGACCCCTGGTACCAGGTCTCTTTCCTGCTGCCCCGAGGTGGGGGTGGAAGAAGGCCAGGGTGCCTGCCTGTGTGACAAGGCGTAGCCGGGGAGGGCCGCGAAGGGTAGGACAGGGTCTGCCCTAGCTCTAGTTACTGACTGAAGCACCCTGGCACACTTGGGGGCCACCAGGGCGCTCAGCTTTAGGGACGGGGCCAAGACCACCGCCGTGTCCAGCCAGGCCTGCGTTTTCTTGAGGCTCCATCCTTAGAAATCTGTCAGCTCCGGTTCTAACCCCAGCTGTGCTTGGCCAGGGGTGGGGTCTCAGGTGCAGCAATGGTGAGCACTCCACTGCCTGGACAATTGAGGGGGTTCAGTGAGAACCTTCTACTATTCGGCGATTTTTTAATAGACTTTCGTATACATTTAAATAGAAGCACTATTTCTTTCTTTAATTTGAAGTTCAGGAAACAGAATCTCCTGAGTTTGCCATTCAGGGTGTAAGGTTGGTCACCTATCAATTAGACCTGAACCTTTCTCTTTCAAGCCTGAAAGTGCCTTGGGCTCCAGCCCAGTCCTAGTGGTCCGTGTTTTAAAGAACAAGATCCTCACTTATCTTTCATTATGTTGTCTCCAAGCCTATCTCCTGTCAGTCTGCTTGCCTCTCTTTTCCAGTTTCCTCAGCGGTATGGTAAGAGGGGTGGAGTGGGGTTTCCAGGAACCTCTCAGTCCACCTCCTTTGGTCCGTGGGTACAAGGTGGGTGTACCCTTCAGTCATGAACTGGCTGAGGCTCCATGCCAAACCCTCTGCTAGGTATGAAGTATGGAATTCTTGCCCTCTAGAGCATCTGCTGGCCAACCCTGTGCTTTTCATGAAGTATGGAATCCTTGCCTTCTAGAACTTCTGCTGGCCCTGAATCAGGCCTGAGGCCTCAGCAGCACTCTTCTTGCTCCCAGGCAAGCTGGCAAAACCATCTCGCTTCTCTCCCTCTTCCAGGGATGCGGGGCTTTGGAGCACACCTTATTTCTCTCTTCCCCATCCCTCCTCACATCTTGGGGATCTCTGGGCTGGCAGGGAAGCAAAGCTGCAAGGCAGCTGGCATGTGTCCTAAGGTGTCCAGGAGATCCCCGAGGGAGAGCACAAAGGGCCTGGGGGCTGAAGGGAGAAAGCTGGGGCGCTTGGGGATTAGACTCCTGGGTTGGCATCCCATGGTCCTGCAGCCAGCTTAGCAGGTCATGAGGAGGGCCACATATGTCTCTGGGGACCTTTGTCTTTCGGTGCCCAGATGCCCAGGGCTCCATGCAGGCCTGCTGGCTCATCTAAGGCTTCCCACTCCAGCCAGTGTGCACTTCCTGGCAACAGTCCACTCTTGGGACGCTGCTTGCCTCTTCTCTCCTTTGGGCAGGGTCTGAAGTCTGACGGGTTAGCGAGCTGATGGCCTTAGCTAGTTAAACAGTGCAGTCAGCACTTGCTCTGCCTTTGTAGAGCCAGGAGGAAACAGGAGGAGAGAGCTAAGTGCTCTCTAATCTCCGCTCCCCTGAGCGAAAAGGCCCAGGAAACTGGCTGAGCCTTGCTGTCTGGGTGGTGTATTCCAGTCAGGAGACACAGGAGTGGACTCCACATTTAAGAGGCTGGGGGAAAGTCACAGAAGGCCCCCTCCCAGCATCTGCCCACAGACTTGGGCAGGAGGTTCTAATTGAGGAGAAGCCAGTGTTCTAGGGCCAGTGTTGTCACGGAGGCTGCTTTATCACCAACGATAAAGAGCTAACACGTTCTAAGCATCCTATCCAGATACTGTGCAAGGGACTTTGCGTCATTACCTTTCTTCATTCTCATAGTAACTGTCAAGTAGATCCTATTTATTTTGCCCTTCAGTTCAGTTCAGTTCAGTCGCTCAGTCATGTCCCACTCTTTGCGACCCCATGAATCGCAGCACGCCAGGCCTTCCTGTCCATCACCAACTCCCGGAGTTCACTCAGACTCACGTCCATTGAGTCCGTGATGCCATCCAGCCATCTCATCCTCAGTCGTCCCCTTCTCCTCCTGCCCCCAATCCCTCCCAGCATCAGGGCCTTTTCCAATGAGTCAACCCTTCGCATAAGGTGGCCAAAGTACTGGAGCTTCAGTTTTAGCATCATTCCTTCCAAAGAAATCCCAGGGTTGATCTCCTTCAGAATGGACTGGTTGGATCTCCTTGCAGTCCAAGGGACTCTCAAGAGTCTTCT
>SJXQ01009850.1:18974-147878 GCA_006408695.1 Aepyceros melampus | reverse complement strand
TTCCAGCACAGCCACTGCACCTTACCTTTGACGAAGAGTATCTCCTTACTGCCACCGTTCCTGACCTTCAACGTAGGATAGCTGCTCTAGGCCCTCCTGTGCCTCACCCAGGTAGTGGGTGAGGGGTGAGGAATTTGGCATGATTGTATGAAAAAGAGATGGTATATGTGTGGTATATGATAAGGTGAGATAGACTGCTTTTAAGAAACTTACAGTCTAGCAATAGAAGCAGAAAACAGGAAAATAAAAAAATTACAGAACAGATTATCAGTTCAGTTCAGTCACTCTTTGCAATCCCATGAATCGCAGCACACCAGACCTCCCTGTCCATCGCCAACTCCCGGAGTTTACTCAAACTCATGTCCATCGAGTCGGTGATGCCATCCAACCATCTCATCCTGTGTTGTCCCCCTTCTCCTCCTGCCCTCAATCCCTCCTAGCATCAGGGTCTTTTCCAATGAGTCAATTTTTTGTACAGATTATGCTGCTGCTGCTAAGTCACTTCAGTTGTGTCCGACTCTGTGCGACCCCATAGACGGAAGCCCACCAGGCTCCCCTGTCCCTGGGATTCTCCAGGCAAGAACGCTGGAGTGGGTTGCCATTTCCTTCTCCAATGCATGAAAGTGAAAAGTGAAAGTGAAGTCACTCAGTCGTGTCCGACCCTCAGCGACCTCATGGACTGCAGCCTTCCAGGCTCCTCCGTCCATGGGATTTTCCAGGCAAGAGGGTCTTTTCCAATGAGTCAATTTTTTGTACAGATTATGCTGCTGCTGCTAAGTCACTTCAGTTGTGTCCGACTCTGTGCGACCCCATAGACGGAAGCCCACCAGGCTCCCCTGTCCCTGGGATTCTCCAGGCAAGAACGCTGGAGTGGGTTGCCATTTCCTTCTCCAATGCATGAAAGTGAAAAGTGAAAGTGAAGTCACTCAGTCGTGTCCGACCCTCAGCGACCTCATGGACTGCAGCCTTCCAGGCTCCTCCGTCCATGGGATTTTCCAGGCAAGAGTACTGGAGTGGGGTGCCATTGCCTTCTCCGCGTACAGATTATACTCAGGGCTAAATCAAATTATAATCATGTAATGGATGATAGAGCACTCAGTTCTACCAGGGGGAATTAGGAGTTTCACAGAAATGCATTTTGAGTAAGCTTTGAAGAATGAGTAGAATTTTGGTGGATGGCAGAGAGGGCATTTTAGGTTGAGGAAACATAATAAGCAAAGAAATTCTGTGTAAACCATTCAGTTTAGTTCAGTTCAGTCACTCAGTGGGACTCAGTCATGTCCCACTCTTTGTGACCCCATGGACTGCAGCACACCAGACTTCCCTGTCCATCACCAACTCCCAGAGCTTGCTCAAACTCATGTATATCAAGTCAGTGATGCCATCCAACCATCTCATTCTCTGTCATCCCTTTCTCTTCCTGCCTTCAATCTTTCCCAGAATCAGGGTCTTTTCTAAAGAGTCAGTTTTTCATCTCACCCTCTCCTCCCCTCTACCCCATGTCCATAAGTCTGTTCTCTATGTCTGCTTCTCCATTGCTGCCTTGCAAATAAATTATTAGTACAATTTTTCTAGATTCCATATATATGCATTAATATATAATATTTATCTTTCTCTTTCTGACTTACTTCACTCTGTATAATAGACTCTAGGTTCATCCACCTCATTAGAATTGACTCAAATGCATTCCTTTTTATGTCTGAGTAACATTCCGTTTTGGAGAAGGCAATGGCACCCTACTCTAGTACTCTTGCCTGGAAAATCCCATGGACAGAGGAGACTGGAAGGCTGCAGTTCATGGGGTCACTGAGGGTCGGACACGACTGAGCGACTTCACTTTCACTTTTCACTTTCATGCATTGGAGAAGGAAATGGTAACTGACTCCTGTGTTCTTGCCTGGAGAATCCCAGGGTCAGGGGAGCCTGGTGGGCTGCCGTCTGTGGGGTCACACAGAGTCGGACACGACTGAAGCAACTTAGCAGCAGCAGCAACATTCCATTTATAAATATTTATTGAGCACCTTCTATGTGCTTAATACTGTTCTAGGAGCTGAGGATACTTACACACCTAGGCATAAAACTATGTTTATGGAGTTTACTTTCTAGTAGGGAGATAGATAAAATGATCTAAATCTATTTATCTGTGAAGTGCTATGAAGAAAAATAGAGTGGTAAGGGTGTTATGAAGTTGCCAGCAAGTGAATGAGTGAGTGTGTGCTTACACTTACAGAGGGCCATCAGGAGAGGCCTCTCTGGTAAGGTGATGTTTGAAGACAGATCTGAAGAACTAAAGGAATGAGCCCTATTGATATCAGCAGGCAGAGGGAACAGGAAGTAAGTGATTGATAGGGTCTCTGGATGAATGTAGGAAGGGACGAAGCTGGAAAGATTGTGGCTAGATAGGTCTTGGAGGGCCCTGCATTTTATTCAGTAGCCAGTATGGAGTTACTTACAGAGTCTGGAGGAGAGGAGTGACCTAATAATAAACTTACTGAGTACTTTCCTGTGTGCCAGGCACTGTGTCAAGAAATTTGCATGTATTATACTATGTTTTAATTCTTAGAGCAACCGTATGTGGTGGTATTATAATACTTCCACTTTATAGATGGAGAAATTGAGGTTAGAGGGGTTAAGATACTATTATGGTCTGAATCTTTGTGTTCCCCCACAAATGCATATGTTGAATTTCTAATGCCTGATGTGATGGTGTTAGGACATGGGGCCTTTGGGAGATGCTTAGGACATGAGGGTGGGGCCCTCATAAATAGGATTAGTGGTCTTATAAAAATGTGTCTCCACAGAGTTCCCTGGCCTCTTCTACCATATGAAGGCACCTTGAGAAGGTGCTGGCAATGAAGGAAGAGGGGTCTCACTAGACTGCAACCATGTTGCAGGTTGATCTTGGACTTGCCAGCCTCCAGAACTATGAAAAACAAGTTTCTGTTGTTCATAAACTTCCCAGTCTGTGGTATATTGCTGCCTGAATGCTCTGATAGGTCTGGTGGCATTAGAAGATGCTTGCAGTAAGCTGATTTCTCTACCAGGCCACCCAAAATAAATATATGCACTCAGTAAAATTAGCATGCTTATTACGCAAATACAGTTTTATGACAAGTCCCTTAGTCGCCTCTTCAAACTAATTCCTCTACTAAACTTCCTCTTGTACTGAAATTCTGGAACCAACTGGCTCCAGGTCACCAATTAGTGGAGCCAAAACCTAAACCTTAGATTCCAGTTTAGAGAATTGATTCTGCTTGCAACATGAATGATAGATTTGAAGCTGTAATTGACAAGATGGTTCAGCTGCAAAAACTTTTCATCTTTCATGAAAAAGGAAGGATGTCTCAGGCTGGAGCTGCAGGCCAAGAGGTATCACTCCCAGGCTATGATACCTCATAGAATTTGCCCTGTGGGATTTCAGAACTGCTTGAGACTGAGGTGACTCCTTTTTTCCTTCTAATTTCTCACATTTTGAGTGGCAGTATCTATAACTGTTGCTTTGTGCCTGTCCCACCAGTGTATTTTGTGATAGAAAACTTGCTTTCTAGTATCACAGGTCTGCAGATAGAGAGGAATTTTACCCCAGGGTAAATGGATCAACCAATGTCTCACAAATACCTTGTTTGTATGAGGAGATGAGACTTTTGAGCTGATGATATTTTAGATGAACATTTGAACATGAGTTGATGTTGTAATGGATTGAAACTTAGATGCTGGCATGGGGTAAATGTATTTGCCTGTGGGATAGATGTGAGTTTGGGGAGGTCAGAGGGCAGGCTATGGTAGGCTGAAAAATGTCTACCAAAGATATCTAGGTTCTAACCCTCAGAACCTGAGCATGTTACCTCATATGGGATCTTGTGGATCCTTAAACTGAGGATCTTTAGATGGAGAGATCATCGTGGATTATCCAGCTGAGACCTAAATGTAATCACAAGTGTCTTTATTATAAGTGAGAGGCAGGAGATTTGACACAGAAGAGGAGGTGACTTGATGATGGAACTAGACATTGGAGTGGTGTATTTTGATTGAAGAAGGAGCCACCAGCCAGGAAGTATAGGCTGCAGCTAGAGGTGGAAAACAGCAAGAAATAGATTCTCCTTTCAGAACCCATAGAAAGAACCTTCCCCACTAACACCTTGATTTTCACTCAGCTAAACTGATTTCAGACTTGTGGCCTCTAGAATTTACTATAGGATAAGCTTGCATTGTTTTAAGCCACCATATTTGTGGCAATTTGTTACAGCAGTCACAGAACATGATCAATTGTTAAATTAATTTGAAGTATTATTAATACTTTGCTAGTCCTGTTTTGTTGTTCAGTTGCTAAGTCCTCTCCGACTCTACATGGGCTGGAGCCGTGTAGAAGCCCCAGGTGGCTCAGCCGTAAAGACGTCTCCTGCCAATGTAGGAGATGCAGGTTTGATCCCTCATCTGGGAAGATCCCCCGGAGAAGGAAATGGTAACCCACTCTAGTATTCTTGCCTGGGAACTCCTATGGATAGAAGAGCATGGTGGGCTACAGTCCATGAGATTGTAAAGAATCAGACACAACTGAGCAGTTAAACAACAACAATAAATCTACTGTTTATTATATTCAATCTGTCTGTCTCTATATTTCTCAGTGTTGTGATTTTGTTTAAACGAGTCTTGCAAATTTTGTGATGGGTGTTTATAGAGAATGGAATTATTTTAAACACTTTTTTAAGAGAGAAGCTATTTTTAATTTATTTTGAAGGGTAAAACAAATGACATTTACTTATTTGGCTACACTGAGTCTTCGCTGCAGCATGCAGACATGCAAACTCTTAGTTGTGGCATATGGGATCTGGTTTTCTGACCAGGGGTGGAACCTGGGCCCCCAGCATCAGGAGCGTGGGGTCCTAGCCACTGGACCACCAGGGAAGTCCCAATAAATTTTCTATTGGAAATACTCTTTGTTCCTTTTTCCAGATTAGCTCAGCTGGTAAAGAATCCACCTGCAGTGCGGGAGACCTAGGTTTGATCCCTGGGTTGGGAAGATCTCCTGGAGAACGGAAAGGCTACCCACTCCAGTATTCTGGCCTGGAGAATTCCACAGACTGTATAGTTCATGGGGTCGCAGAGTCAGACACGACTGATGGACTTTCACTTTCCAGAGTAGATATTTTGATAGACTGTAGTTTCTTTGGTGTCACATTTTGTATTTATCTGCTTTTTAAAAATTTTAGTGCAATTGAAGTTCTACTGGAGTAGGAAATGGCAACCCATTCCAGTATTCTTGCCTGGAAAATTCCATGGACAGAGAAGTCTGATGGCAGTAGTCTGTGAGATTGCAAAGAGTCAGACATGATGGAGTGACTGAGTATGCCCGCACACACACACACACACACGAATATAGTGAGTACCCCAAATCACTGTGTTAGTTAAGTGTTATCTTTCTTGAATTTCCCCAAGGAAAACTGTAACAAATCTCCTACACAGTCTTTATAAAGCTCTGGATTTATAAAATTACATTATAAACTGTTGAGGGAATTTTTTTGGTCTTTGCCTTATTATTAAGCATTTTTACTGTCCTGTTCTTTCAGAAGCAAGGCTGGCACTGAAAAAATATATTGCAAAGGTCTCTGCAACTGTCACAGATATAGAAAAGGGACCAGGGAACTTTATAAGGAAGACAAGGTACAACATTGTGCTTATATTTTGTTCTGAAGTCTTTTGAGATTTTTCCCCCTTGTATCTAACTGCTGCACTAAAGCACTAGAGGTAGGTGGTGATCTTCACTGCTCTGTTCTCCTTCCCTTCCTTCCTTTTTTTTTTTTTCCTTTCTTATTAAACTGCTGATAGAAGCAGCATTAATAGTACTGGCAGCATTCTTGTTCTTCTGTTGATTAGTGGGGTCCACTGATACTCATTTCATTAGTTTGCTTCAAAACTTATATATACATCATATATTTTGGTCTATATGTTTACATATATACTTATATACACTGCCTATTTTTTCATGTATCAAAATTTACATAATAGAAAAATACACAGGTGTAAAGATAGCTAATTTTAAAGCCAGCTTGCCACATTTGTCATATATTAAGTATTACATGTGAACTAGCTGATTTCTTTTGATGTATACTAAAAAAAAAGGTATGCTAAAGGTATTAGAAATGTGTTTGGGTTTTAAATTATTTCTTGCATTTCTGGGAAGGACATTGTATGAATTTTCTGTGACTTTTAATTCTGATGAAAAAAAATTAGCTACTGCTAAAAGTGTAAGACATCAGCAAGTCTGAGAACATGATATGACACACATTTCACTTGTTTGTAAAACATTTTACAAAATCTCTTATGAAACAAAGTATAGATGGAATTCTATTAGAAGATCTATTGTATCTATTAGATTTGCAAAACAATCTTCCTGGCACAAACAGTGCTTTGTCAAACTAGTTACTATAAAAGCCTTTTTAATTTCAGTTTTTAAATATTTGATTATTTGAGCTAGAAAATATTATGTACTTATACTAATGGTTAGAATAAAAGCAAAACATCTAAAGCAGACTTAATAATTTTCTTTTTACCCTATTGAGTCTTATTACCCTGTGATTCTAATAGCAATTTTGTGCTAATCTCAGTATACTTTTCCTCACTTATAAAAATATATGTATGTATACATATAGTTTTATTAATATGAGTTTTGCTTTTATAAAAATAGGATCATACTATACAAATTATTCTTTAATTTTCTCTTTTCCTTTAAAGAATGTATTATGGACATCTTTACAAATCCACTTCATTCTTTATACTTCTGCATATAATGTTGCTTATTTAATAATATGGACAGGACATGTAATAAATTTATTCATGTCTCCTCATTATTATAAATCATAGAATAATGAACATCTTAAATCAGATACCAGCAAGTTTGCTGCTCATGTGCAAAGAGATGGTTTTGAAATGCAAATTGAGAGGTTTTCAGTGAGGTTTTGCTCATTTCTTGCACTTCCTCCTCCTGTGAATCACCTAAGAAGGAATAAATATTGGCATTGTCTGTTGAGTTGCATGAAGTGCACACCATCCACCTACTTTTTCCAACTTTTGCAAACATTTATCACAGTTCAGTTCAGTTCAGGCGTGTCCGACTCTTTGTTCAGTCGTGTCCAGCTCTTTGCGTCCCCAAGGACTGCAGCACGCCAGGCTTCCCTGTCTATCACCAACTCCCGGAGTTTACTCAAACTCATGTCCATTGAGTCGGTGATGCCATCCAACCATCTCATCCTCTGTTGTCCCCTTTTCCTCCTGCCTTCAATCTTTCCCAGCATCAGGGTCTTTTCAAATGAGTCAGTTCTTCGCATCAGGTGGCCAAAGTATTGGAGCCTTAGCTTCAACATCAGTCCTTCCAACGAACACCCAGGACTGATCTTGTTTAGGATGGACTGGTTGGATCTCCTTGCAGTCCAAGGGACTCTCAAGAGTCTTCTACAACACCACAAAATCATCAATTCTTCCCCGCTCAAGCTTTCTTTATAGTCCAACTCTTACATCCATACGTGATTACTGGAAAAACCGTAGCTTTGATTAGACAGACCTTTGTTGGCAAAGTAATGTCTGTGCTTTTGAATATGACCAATAGGTTGGTCATAGCTTTTCTTCCAAGGATCAAATGTCTTTTAATCTCTTGGCTGCAGTCACAATCTGCAGTGATTTTGGAGCCCAAAAAATAAAGTCTGTCACTGTTTCCATTGTTTCCCCATCTATTTGCCATGCAGAGCTCACTGAAAATAAAGAAATAGGGAGAGGATGTAGACTGGCCTAAGGCATCATGTCTCTAGATTAATGAGTTTCATTATACACACATTTCACTAGTGTTAGTACTTTACTGTCAGATACAGTACCCCTTACCCTCATGTGACTATAAATTATAATTAATTAAAATGAAAAATTCAGCTCCTCAGTCACACCAGCCACTTTTCTAATGCTCACTGGCTATATGCATCCAGTGGTAACTGTATTAGACCGTGCAGACATTTCTGTGACCATTTCCATCATCACAGAAAGTTCTGTTGCACAGTGCTGGTTTAGAGATACTATAGAGTTTCATTTTTAAATAAACAAGTGGAAAGTAAATTCCTTGTTTCTGTCTCTAGAATATCCTCCTCAGTGCATGCCGTGTAAAAAATGAATGGCTGGAAACCCATTTGGAAGCTTCCATTAACGAGCTCTTTGAGCAGAAACAGCAGTTGGAAGATATTGTGACTCCTATCTTCACGAAAATGGCTACACCACGTAAGTTTTGGATAAAAATGATTTGAAAATTGCGTAAAAATTAGATTCAGAGATATTGAGTTATTTCTGAGATAATTAGATTTCAACAATCTTCATGAAGTAGCCATTAACCTTCTTATAAGCTCTAATTCTTAACTCAGTTTCATTCAGTTCCAATATTAATAATAGCTAAATATAATGACTGAGTTATTTCTATAATGTCTAGTACTAATCTTATTACCATCACTAATCATTTAATTTTATATAATTTGCTATGGTTTTGACTAATGATTTTCAACCAGAAAGCATGTCTTTCAAGGAGACCGGCAGAATTTGAAAAAAAAAATTTTTTTTTCAGTGATGAAAGTCTATAGTTTGAAAAGCCTGTTGTGGGAATACTGTACTGTCATTGGAGAAAATACACTTTCAGAATCTTGATGGCACGTGTACCTAAGATTTTAAAGCTATCAGCTTACTGAAAGAGAATTCTCATACCATGAAATTCACCATTTAAAAATGTCTAATTCAGTGGTTTTTGGTATATTTTCGGTTATATAATCATCACCACTGTCTAATTTTACTGCATAATTTCTGCATTTTACTACCCTGAAAGAAACACCATACCTGTTAGTAGTTACTACCCATTCCTTGGTTCCACAAGTCCCTGGCAACCGCTAATCTACTTTTTATCTCTATGGATTGCCTGTTCTGAACATTTCATAGAATCATACAGTCTGTCACCTTTTGTGTCTGGCTTCTTTCACTTTGCATAATGTTTTTAAGGTTCATCATGTTGTAATATATGTCAATATTCCTTTTTATTGTTAAATCATAGTCCATTGCGTGGATTCAAATTTATCTATTCATTAATAGAGATTTGAGTTTCTGTTAATTTGCCTATTATAAATAATGCTGCTGTGAAGTTTTGTGTACAAATTTTTATGTGGCCGCATGTTTTCATTTCTCTGGGTCTGTATTTAGAGGAGGAATTACCAAGCTGTTTCCAAATTTCTATTTTCATAAGCAATATATATAAGGATTCCAATTTTCTCCACATTGTTACCAACATTTGTTATTATCTTAAAAAATATTTTTTAGCTCTTCTAGTGGGTATGAAGTATCTTAATGTAATTCCTTTGCATTTCTAGTTCATTTGCATTTCCTTAATTACTGATGATGTTAAACATTCTTTCATGTGCTTACTGGCCATTTGCATATTTTCTTTGGAGAAATGTCTTTTTGAATCTTTTGCATATTTTTAAGTTGAGTTGTCTCCTTGTTTTTTAATTGAACTATATACTTGATTTATAATATATTAGTTTTAGGTATATAGCATAGTAATTCAATATGTTAATAGAATTTAAAGTTACTGCAAAGTAATGACTATACTTCCCTGTGTTGTTCAGTATATCCCTGTTGCTTGTTTATTTTATGTTAGTAGTTTATATCTCTTACTATTCTACCCCTCTTTTACCCCTCCTGTCTTTCCCCTCCTATGGTAACCACTAGTTTTTTCTGTATATCTGTGAGTCTATTAGTTTTATTACATTCATTGTTTTTTGCAAAAAATTTTTAGATTCCACATGTAAGTAATTGTATATAGTATTTGACAAGACTTTCTGAGATATAGTCGATCAGAGATATTAAGTTTTAATTTTCTTTTTTTTGAAGTTATTTTTGACTGGTTTTGGTATCAGGATAATGATGGCCTCATAGAATGAATTTGGGAGTATTCCCTCATCTTCAGTTTTTGGAATAGTTTGAGAAAGATAAGAATTAAGTCTTCTTTGTATGTTGGGTAAAATTTTTATGAAGTCATTCAGTCCTGTCTTTTGCTTTCTAGAAGTTTTGAAAATTACAAATTCAATTGCATGATTGCTGATTGATCTGTTCAAATTGTTTCTTTTTGATTTAGTGTTTGAAAATTTATGTTTATAGAAATTTGACCATTTCTTCTAGGCTGTTTAGTTTGTTGGCATGTAACTGTTCATAATATTATCCTATGACTTTTTTATATCTCTGCGATATCAGTTATTATTTCTCCTCTTTCATTTCTTATTTTATTTGGGTTCTCTTTTTTCCTTGATTTGTCTGGCTAAAGGTTTATCAATTTTATTTATTTAAAAAAACTACTGATTTCATTGATCTTTTCTACAGTTTTTTGGTCTCTATTGTATCTTTTTCTTCTTTGATATTTTTTTTCCTTCCTTCTGCTGACTTTGGACCTTATTTGTTTCTCTTTTTCTAATTCCTTTATATGAAATTAAAGGAAGGTTAGGTAAGTTAGGTTGTTTATTTGAGATATTTTTTTGTTTCTTGACATTTTCCTGTATTGCTGTAAACTTTCCTCTTAGAACTTCCTTTTCTACATCCTGTGGATTTTGGAAAATCTTTTGTGTTTACATTTTCATTTGTTTTGAGGTATTCTCTGTTTTTCTCTTTGACTGACTTATTGGTTCATTGGTTTTTTTAGCAGCGTGTTGTTTAGTCTCCACATGTTTGTATTTTTCTTCTTATTTTGCATTGTAAAAGTTCTTTGTATATCTTGGGTATAAGGCTCTTATCAGATATATAACTTGCAAATATTTTCTCCCATTATGTGAATTATCTTTTCATTTCCGTAATTGTGTTCTTTGAAGCACAAAAGGCTTTAAGTTTGATGAAATCTAATTTATCTGTCTTTCTTTTTGTTGTTTGTGCTTTCAGTGTCATATTGGAGAAACATTGCCTTGTCTAAGGTCTCCAAGATTTACTTTTATGGTTTTTTTTTTTTTGGTAAGACTTTTACAGTTTTTTGACCCTTATGTCTAAACATGTCTATGATTCATTTTAAGTTATTATTTGTTTATGGTGTCGTGTAGGAATCCAGCTTCATTCTTTTGAATGTGAATACCCAATACCTAAGATATTTATGTTTATCAAAAGGAACTGTGGTTTTTCAAAAGTGAAGGTACTGAATGTATCCTCAGTAATATGATAGACTGTCCCTTGCCATCTGTATCTAACATTGAATGAGCATACCCACTGCCCTCTCTTAGGTCCCTAAAGGGAAATAGATACCTTTATATTGTTCTTGCCTTTCAGGAGTCCATCACTCAGTTTGTGAGTAAACAAATATTCTTGAAAGGATAAGCTAAATGCTGTGTAACTCAGGGAGGCCTAAACATAAAGAGAAAGCATCATGAAGAAAGAGGAATTTCCTGGAAGGATAGGTAACCAGGATGGAGTATATAGGGAATTATGAAATGAAAGTACAATATGATGATGAAAAATTGAAAAATGGAAATAGAGAGGTGGTCAGTATCCATCTGGCTGATTGTAGTTGAGTCTGAATTGAGGAAGAGCAGAAAATAAGGTTGAAAGTTAGCTTGTGATCATTTCATTAAAAGTACTGAATTATAAACTTAGACGTTTGGGCTTTACTTTCAGGGCCATGGGTTGCCATTAAGGGCTTTGTTTGGAGTTGGGAAAAATGAGGGATTACGTAGTGGAAAATAATCTGGCTTTCCTTGCAAAATGGTTTGGAGGGAGAAGAGACCAAGGGAGTGAGACCAGTGTAGTCCAGGAAGGAGATGGTCAAGATGCTTATACAGTCAATTCCCACCTTTCCCTGAGCTATCACTATTGTTAGTCTGGCCCAACAATCATTTCTCTTTCTCTTATCACCTCTGGGAAAGAATTGCAGATGCTTCAATCAAGATGGTGGTATAGAAGGACATGGAGCTCACCTTTTCCCACAGATAAATAAGAAATACACCTACGTGTGGAACAGTTATCATAGAATAACTATTGAACACTACTGAACAGAAAAATCTCAGATACCTAGAAGTGCAGGGAAGATCTCCATGTAACTGGGTAGGATAAAAGAAAAAGAAGGAAGGAAGCAGGACAGGATCTGTGCCCCTGGGAGAGAGCTGCAAAAGAGGAAAGGTTCCCATGCCCTAGGAAGTCGTCACACTGGTGGTAAGATCACCCAGGATAGAAAGGGAGCTTCAGAGGCTTGGAGGAGAACACAGCAGTCAGTTTGTAGCAGGCAAAACAGAGAGAAACCAGCACAGAGGGCCTGTACCACCTTGCTGCAGTCCCCAGCCAGAGATATACACACCTGCTGGTGTGTGCATAGGCTGTGTGGTGAAACTCATGCTTCAGAGGACAGACTTGGGGAAAGAACTGGGGTTAGCCTTGTGAAGACAACCTGAAGGGGCGCTAGAGTGTTGTATGGACCAAAACCAGAGGTGTACATGGAAGAAGCCCAACCTGCCATAGAAGTGAAATGCCATTGTTAAAAGGTGCACAAAAGGAAGGACGGGTCCCGTCGTAGCAGCCTCACTTTTGACAGTCTCATGGCTGGCCTGTGCCACCGTTGAAACCTCATTTTAATGCAAGAGTGAAGGGGGTGGTGGGGTCTGCCATAGGTGCTGCTTTCTCAGAGCTGCCTGTGTGAACTCTGGGGGTATGCAAGGATGCCCACACTCAGAGGCAGAGTTGAAAGCAGAGCCCTCTCCCCAATGGCTATATGATCCACAACACTGTTGCTAGCTTTGTAACTCAGTGCCTCTGGGCATGCAAGTGGATAGTGGGTGCTCCTGTGGCTGGGATTGGTCTGGCCTTAGCAGCTGTGGGCTTTGTGTGTGCATGCACATGAAGGTGGGGCTGGGGTCTGGGCTGCTTCCATATCTCCCAGTTGTGCAACTACTGTGGTCCTGGTGCTTGACTTCAGTGGATTGGCGCCTGTGGATCTGCATTAGTGGCTTTGTGAACATAGTGTGTGAGGGACACAGGGCTGATTGTCTGTATTCCCACAGTGGAGATGGGGCCCAGGGTAGTGTACACAATAGTGTACTTTGTGAGCCTCCACAATGGGTGACAGGCGATACCACAGAGTGTGCTCCCTGGTGAACAACTCTAATGGAAGAATGCTCAGTTGCTCCTCTCTACAGAGCAAAGAAGAGGCCCCATTCAACATCCAGCGCAGGCTGTGATCACCACATCATCCATCATACCTTCTATCAATGGGATAATGGCCAGCACACACTGAGGAAAGATGCTGCAGGCATCCATACTAAAAAACAGCCCTTGTACCAAAAATATTAAACAGACACAAGCCATGTAGGGACACTTTTACATAAAAATAGCCTTTCAAGACCACAGTAGATAATTGTTTCTCCTAAACTCATAGAGTAAGAGAAATACAAGTAAAATGAAGAATCAGAGGAGCCACTCCCACATTTAATCTTTGATTGAAAGATCAAGAGAATTCCCCTGAAAGAACAATGAAACAGACCTCTTCAGCTTAATAGACACCAAATTAAAAAAGGAAATAATGAAAATGTTGAATGAATTAAAAAGGGCTTTCATTAGAAATGCAGGTTGATGTAAAAAAAAGAACTAGAAACTATAAAGAGGAACCAAGAAAAATTAGAAAATTCATTTGCTGAGATGAAAACTGAATGTAAGGCAATATGTAACAGATTGACAACGTAGAAGAATGAATAAGTGATCTGCAAGTTAAAATAATGGAAATCTCCCAGTCAGAAATCTCCCAGTTTGATTTCTGGGTTGGGAATATCCGCTGGAGAAGGGAATGCTACCCACTCCAGTATTCTTGGGCTTCCCTTGAGGCTCAGCTGGTAAAGAATCCACCTGCAATGCAGGAGACCTGGGTTTGATTCATGAGTTGGGAAGATTCCCTGGAGAAGGGAAAGGCTACCTAGTATTCCATGAACTGTATAATCCATGGGGTCACAAAGAGTCACACATGACTGAGCGACTTAAATACTTTCACCCAGTCAGAAGAGCAGACAGAAAGAAAAATTAAAAAAAAAGAGAAAGCAATATAAAAAGACCTTTATATTATTTTGTTGTTGTTCAGTCACTAAGTTATGTCCAACTCTTTGTTACTTTGTAGACTGCAGCACACAAGGCTTCCCTGTCCTTTACTATCTCCCAGAGTTTGCTCAGATTCTTGTCCATTGAGTTAGTGATAAAGTGTGCCACATAATAGGGGTGCCAGAAGCAGAAGAAAAAAGGGAATGAAAATGTATTTTTAAAAGTTATGGCTGAAAACTCCCCAAATCTAAAGAAAGAAACAGATATCCAGGTACAGGAAGCACAGAGGGAACCAAATAAGATGAATTCAAACAGACCTATACCAAAACATAATTAAAATGGCAACAGTTAAAAATAAAGAGAGGGTTCTAAAGGCAGTAAGAGAAAAGTGGTGGTTTAGTCACTAAGTCATGTCCAAATCTTGAATTAATTACAAGGGAACCTTCATAAAGCTATTAGCTGATTTCTCTACAGAAATGCTGCAGGCCAGAAGGGAATGGCAAGATATACTGAAAGTCCTGAAAGGAAAAATTTGCAATCTAGGATACTCTACCCAGCAAGATTATCATTTAAAATAGAAGGAGAGATCAAGAGTTTCTCAGACAAGTAAAAGGTAAAACAATAGAGCAACACCAAACCTGTTCTGAAGGAAATACTGAAAGATTGTCTCTAAATAGAAAAGAAGCAAGAATCTATAGGAAAGAGCAAGTCACAAGTGGAAGTAAATTAAATGAGTAACAGATTTTTTTTTTCCGATGAGTTTCATGGTTTTATTAAACAAACACAATGTGTACATGAGCTGTCTATTCATTTTATTTGCTGCATAGCCTGATGTTGGGATTGCTGACTCTAATAACCAGCTGGACTGCTCTTTCCACAATGGCTTTTCAGTCTTTTCAGTTCTTGGAGAAGATGTGAGCAGTCTCAGCATAGTAAGATTTGTTGCACATAAGCAGCACCTCAAACTCTTTGATGTTGTGACCAGGAGCTTCCAGAGTCCCCTACGCAACATGTGCTCCTGTAACCAGTATTAGGCATCAATATGTGGCCCTTGAATCTCCCATACACCCTTTTGTCAGTGTTTCTGGGTTTCTGCCAGTTCCACTTAATTTTTACATATTGATTTGATTGGTGTCAGATGAACTTCTTGGCCTCTTTTTGAAGATCTTGGACTTCACAAGGGGTCTAGGGGCAGCCATGATGCCAAGTAGGAGATGGCTGCCACTTCTGTATGCAAAGCTGAGGAAGACAGCAGTACACAGATTTCTAAAAATGAAATAATTTCTTTCTATGAAAGTAATAACCACAATGAACAGCAAAAAGATAAACATGAAGATGTAAAATAGAACATCAAAATCATAAAATGTGGGGGAGGAAAGTAAGAAAATGATACTTTTTAAAGAATGTATTTGAACCTATTTGACTACCAGTCTAAAGCAGGTGGGCTTCCCTGGTGGCTCAGATGGTAAAGCATCTGTCTGCAATGCAAGAGACCTGGGTTCAATCCCTGGGATAGGAAGACCCCCTGGCAACCCACATGAGTACTCTTGCCTGGAAAATCCCATGGATGGAGGAGCCTGGTAGGCTCCAGTCCATGGGGTCACAAAGAGTCGGACACGACTGAGTGATGTCACTTCCACTAAAGCAAGTAGATATAGGAAGGGTTTAACATACTGAAAACCAGGGTAACCACAAATCATACAATAGATTCACAAAAACCAAAAAGAATAGAGCACAAGAATAATACAGAAGAAATCAAGCCACAAAAGGAAAAGCTAAAAGAAAAAGAACAAATACAAGTCACCAGAAAAAAAAGTTTAAAGTGGCAATAAATACATATATATCAATAATTACCTCAAATGTCAATGGACTAATTCTCCAATCCGAACACATCAGTGGTAGATTGAATAAAAAAATAAGAGCCTACAGTACATTGCTTTGAGGAAGTGGAGAAAACCACTAAGCCATTCAGGTATGACCTAAATCATATCCCTTATGATTATACAGTGGAAGTGAGAAATAGATCTAAGGGACTAGATCTGATAGACAGAGTTCCTGATGAACTATGGATGGAGGTTCATGACATTGTACAGGAGACAGGAATCAAGACCATTCCCAAGAAACAGAAATGCAAAAAGGCAAAATGGCTGTCTGAGGAGGGCTTACAAATAGCTGTGAAAAGAAGAGAAGCAAAAAGCAAAGGAGAAGAGGAAAGATATAAGCATCTGAATGCAGAGTTCCAAAAAATAGCAAGGAGAGATAAGAAAGCCTTCCTCAGTGATCAATGAAAAGAAATAGATGAAAACAATAGAATGGGAAAGACTAGAGATCTCTTCAAGAAAATTAGAGATACCAAGGGAACATTTCATGCAAAGATGGGCTCGATAAAGGACAGAAATGATATGGACCTAACAGAAGCAGAAGATATTAAGAAGAGGTGGCAAAAATACACAGGAGAACTATACAAAAAAGAGCTTCATGACCCAGATAATCACGATGGTGTGATTACTCACTTAGAGGTAGTCATCCTGGAATGTGAAGTCAAGTGGCCCTTAGGAAGCATCACTATGAACAAAGCTAGTGGAGGTGGTGGAATTCCAGTTGAGCTATTTCAAATCCAGAAAGATGATGCTGTGAAAGTGCTGCACTCAGTATGCTAGCACGTTTGGAAAACTCAGCAGTGGCCACAGGACTGGAAAAGTTCCATTTTCTTTCCAAACCTAAAGAAAGGCAATGCCAAAAAATGCTCAAACTACCACACAATTGCACTCATCTCACACACTAGCAAAGTAATGGTCAAAATTCTCCAAGCCAGGCTTCAGCAATACGTGAACCATGAACTTCCAGATGTTCAAGCTGGTTTTAGAAAAGGCAGAGGAACCAGAGATCAAATTGCCAACATCTGCTGGATCATGGAAAAAGCAAGAGTGTTCCAGAAAAACACCTACTTCTGCTTCATTGACTATGCCAAAGCCTTTGACTGTGTGGATCACAATAAACTGGAAAATTCTGAAAGAGATGGGAATACCAGACCACCTAACCTGCCTCTTGAGAAACCTATATGCAGGTCAGGAAGCAACAGTTAGAATTGTACATGGAACAACAGACTGGTTCCAAATAGGAAAAGGAGTACGTCAAGGCTGTATATTGTCACCCTGCTTATTTAACTTATATGCAGAGTACATCATGAGAAATGCTGGGCTGGATGAAGCACAAGCTGGAATCAAGATTGCTGGGAGAAATATCAATAACCTCAGATATGCAGATGACATTGCCCTTATGGCAGAAAGTGAAGAACTAAAGAGCCTATTGATGAAAGTGAAAGAGGAGAGTGAAAAAGTTGGCTTAAAGCTCAACATTCAGAAAATGAAGATCATGGCATCCAGTCCCATCACTTCATGGGAAATAGATGACTCAGATATGCAGATGACATTGCCCTTATGGCAGAAAGTGAAGAACTAAAGAGCCTATTGATGAAAGTGAAAGAGGAGAGTGAAAAAGTTGGCTTAAAGCTCAACATTCAGAAAATGAAGATCATGGCATCCAGTCCCATCACTTCATGGGAAATAGATGGGGAAACAGTGTCAGACTTTATATTTTTGGGCTCCAAAATCCCTGAAAATGGTGATTACAGCCATGAAATTAAATGACACTTACTCCTTGGAAGGAAAGTTATGAGCAACCTAGATAGCATATTCAAAAGCAGAGACATTACTTTGTCAACAAAGGTCTGTCTAGTCAAGGCTATGGTTTTTCCTGTGGTCATGTATGGATGTGAGAGTTGGACTGTGAAGAAAGCTGAGCGCTGAAGAATTGATGCTTTTGAACTGTGGTATTGGAGAAGACTCTTGATAGTCCCTTGGACTGCAAGGAGATCCAACCAGTCCATCCTAAAGGAGATCTGTCCTGGGTGTTCATTGGAAGGACTGATGTTGAAGCTAAAATCCAATACTTTGGCCACCTGATGCAAAAAACTGACTCATTTGAAAAGACCTTGATGCTGGGAAAGATTGAGGGCATGAGGAGAAGGAGACGACAGAGGATGAGATGGTTGGATGGCTTCAGTGACTCAATGGACATGAATTTGGGTGTACCCTGGGAGTTGGTGATGGACAGGGAGGCCTGGCGTGCTGTGTTCCTTGGGGTCGCAAAGAGTCGGACATGACTGAGTGGCTAAACTAAACTGAACTGAATACGTTCCATATGAAAGACCCACTGTAGGACAGAGGACACACATAGATTGAGAGGGAAGGTATGGAAAAAGATATTTCATGGAAATGGAAATGACAAGGAAGTGGTTGTAGCAATGCTCATATCTGACAAAATAGATTTTAAAGGTCATAAAGAAAGATAAAAATCAAGATACTATATAATGATAAAAGGAGCAATACAAGAGGCTATATCCACCTGATATAGAAGCACTCAAGTACATAAAATAAATACTAATAGATGTAAAGGAAGAGATTGATGGCAATACATCAATAGTAGGAGACTTAAACACCTCACTCACGCCAATGAATAGATGTTTCAGGAAGAAAATCAGTAAGGCAACAGAGATCCTAAATGATAAAATTCAACATGCTGTGCATGCATGTGTGCTGTCGATTCAGTCGTGTCTGACTCTTTCCAACTCTATGGACTGTAACTCTCCAGGTTCCTCTGTCCGTGGGATTCTCCAGGCAAGAATACTGGAGTGGGTTGTTCTCTTCTAGAGTATCTTCCCAATCTAGGGATCAAACTGGTGTCTCCTACATTGCAGGTAGAATCTTTACTGCTGAGCCACTGGGGACGCCAAAATCTAACAGACAACTGATTTTGTTCAGGATATTATATCCAAAAACAAACAAACAAAAAACCAGAATGCACATTCTTTTCAAGTGCACATGGAATACTGACTCTTTCCAACTCTATGGACTGTAACTCTCCAGGTTCCTCTGTCCGTGGGATTCTCCAGGCAAGAATACTGGAGTGGGTTGTTCTCTTCTAGAGTATCTTCCCAATCTAGGGATCAAACTGGTGTCTCCTACATTGCAGGTAGAATCTTTACTGCTGAGCCACTGGGGACGCCAAAATCTAACAGACAACTGATTTTGTTCAGGATATTATATCCAAAAACAAACAAACAAAAAACCAGAATGCACATTCTTTTCAAGTGCACATGGAATATACTCTAGGATTGACCACATACTGGGGCACAAAACAATTTAACAGTATACAAGTTATTTCAAGCATCTTTTCTGACCACAATTTCATTAACTAGAAATCAACCATAGAAAAAGAAAAGAAAAAAATCAATTACATGGAAACTAAGTAACATGCTACTAAAAAATGAATGGGTCAACGATGAAATCAAATAGAAAATTAAAAAACTACCTCGAGACAAATGACTGTGAGAACACCACCATACAAAATCTGTGGGATGCAGCAAGAACACTTCTTAGAGGGAAGTTCATAGTGATACAGGCCTTCTTCAAGAAACAAGAAAAATCTGAAATAAATAAACTAACCTACCACTTAAAACAGTTAGAAAAAGAAAACAAGCAAAACCTAAAGTGAGCAGAAGGAAGGAAATAATATAGATCAGAGAGGAAATAATAAGACAGAAATTTAAAAGGCAATAGAAAATCAATCAAGTCAAGAGTGATTCTTTGAAAAAGTAAACAAAATTGACAATCCTCTAGCCAGACTCACCAAGAAGAAAAGAGAGATGATCTAAAAAAAAACAAAAAACAAAAAACAAAACAAAATCAGAAATGAAAGAGGAGAAATCACAACTGATACTGCAGAAACACAAAAACCCATGAAAGAATACTGTAAACAATGATATGCCAACAAACGGGATAACTTAGGAAAAAAGAAGACATTTCGAGAAACATATAGCCTACCAAAACTGAATCAAGAAGATATAGGTAATTTTAACAGACCAATTTCTAACAGACCAAAGTGAAACACAATTTGTAATAAAAAGCTCTCTACAAACAAAAGTCAGGACCAGAGACTTCACAGGAAAATTCTATGAAACATACAAAGAAGAACTTACATATATCCTTCTCAAACTCTTCCAAAAGAGTGAAGAGAAGGGAACACTCCCCATAGACATTTTATGAAGCTGCTATTACCCAGATACCAAAAGCAGACAAAGATACCACCAAAAAAGAAAATTATAGGCCAATGTTTTTGACGAATTAGATGCAAGCATTCTCAACCGAATACTAGCAAACTGAATCCAACAACACATAAAAAAGATCATACACCAGAAAAGCAAACAACCCAATCAAAATATAAGCAGAAGACCTAAATAAACATTTCTCCAACGAAGACATATGGATGGCTAATAGGTACATGAAAAGATGTGTATCATCACTGATTATTAGAGAAATGCAAATCAAAACTATGAGGTACCACCTCACACTGGTCAGAGTGGCCATCATAAGAGGTCTACAAAGAAAGAAATGCCAGAGAGGGAGCAAAGAAAAGGAAGTCCTCCTGTACTGTTGTAGGAATGTAAATTGGTGCAGCCACTATGGAAAACAGCATGTCGATTCCTCGAAAAACTAAAATAGAGTTGTCATATGATCCAGCAGTTTCACTTCTGGGCATACATACAGAAAAAATTATAATTCAAAAAGATACTTGCACCCCTATTTTCATAGCAGTGTATTTACAATAGCCAAGATATGAAAACAACCTAAATGTTTATTGACAGATGAATGGATAAAGATGTGGTATGTACACACACACAATGGGATGCTACTCAGCCATGAGAAGAAATGAAATAATACCATTTACAGCAGCAAGGATGGACCTAGAGATTATCGTACTAAGTGAAGTAAGAAAGAGAAAGATAAATACCATGATGATACCACTTATATGTGGAATCTGAGATATGACACAGATGGACTTATCTACAGAACAGAAACGGACTCACAGACATAGAGAATAGACTTGTGTTTGTCAAGGTAGGGGAGGAGGTTTGGGAAAGGATGAATTGAGAGTTTGGAATTAGCAGATGTAAACTATTATACATAGTATGGATAAATAACAAGGTCCTATTATATAGCAGAGGGAACTATAGTCTGTAAGAAACCATAATGGGAAAGAATATGAAAAAGTTGTTTACACACACACATGCACACTGAATCACTTTGCTGTATGGCAAAAATTAACACAACATTGTAAATATACTATATTTGAATTTTAAATATTGCCTCTTTACCCAAGTCCTCTGTATCCCCTCCAAGCACCTCAGTATCTTACACCTTCATATTAGATCTTGATGGAACCTCTGAAATGACCCCTTTGTTTTACGGTGAAGAAAATGCAGACATGTGAGGTTAAGCAGTTTACTCAAATGGCTCAGTTAGAAACAGTAATACTGTTTATATGAGAAGTGTGACCTCACAGCTTTAAATATTGGGGGAAAAGAAAAAGGTTGGGGGAGAATTGACCTACCAACATCAGGGTTTCATTAATGACTGCTTCAGGCTTGGATATACTGATTTATTTCATGCCCAGTGTTTTAAAAGCTGGCTTCATTTTTGTTTTCTGTAGCATGCTAATTAAATGTAATTTTAAAATCCCTTCCTTTCAGGTCAAGTGAAAAGTGCCAAACCTGTATAGTAAGCCACGGTCAGAAAAGAAGTCAAGATCATACCTTCTATTGAGTATGTGTTTTAATAACAGGCCACATCGTCTTCTGTGTCTATAAAGGCAAACCTATCTGTGCTCACTGAAGTTAAGAAAATAGATGTGGGGTTTTAGAAAAATGTTTAAATATGAAATTAAATCATGCTTGTTTTGTTTTATCCCATTCAGCATGCTTATGTCCAGACTTTCTAGCCTTGCCTCTGCCCTTGCAAGTCAGTCTAATGTGAGTTCCAGAGAACACTTGAGTACGAGTCACTCACAAAGACCAGATGGGAGTTATAAAAGCTGCTTAGAGAATCTGACAGTTTTCTGTGAAATTGAGGCAGGGAGTTTCTCTTCAATTGAGGGATTTTTTTTTTTTAAAGACACATTGACCATTTCCGGAGGAAAAATATATTCTCCCTTCCTCAAAAGGAAAGCTATGGGATGACATTCTGGACCCAGGAAATATTAAGGATGGTTCAGATGAGAGTCTTCTGCTTGTACAAATATTACTTTCTTACCTCCAAAATAAAATTCACCTTTAAGGTGGGATGTGGTCTCCTAGTGGGCTTCCCAGGTGGTACTAGCGGTAAAGAACCCGCCTGCCAATGCAGGAGATGGTAAGAGGTGTGGGTTCTACCCCTGGGTCAGGAAGATCTCCTGGAGGAGGACATAGCTACCAACTCCAGTATTCTTGCCTGGGGAGTCCCATGGACAGGCAACAGTTCACAGGGTCACAAAGAGTCAGACACGACTGAAGTGACTAAGCACGCGCGCATACACGTGGTCTCTTCGTAAATCTTCTTGTTTCTTTAACCTCTTTCTGTCTTTAAACTGATAAACAGAGATCTGTTTAGTTTTATATTTAGATTTCACCTAATCTGTAGGTGGGGCAATCAGTTCAGTTCCGTTCAGTTGTTGAGTCGTGCCTGACTCTTTGCGACCCCATGGACTGCAGGATGCCAGGCTTCCTGTGCATCACCAACTCCCAGAGCTTGCTCAGACTCATGTCCATTGAGTCGGTGATGACATCCAACCATCTCATCCTCTGTTGTCCCCTAACTGTATTACATGTCATTTTCCTTCTGTTTTATATTATGTTTAAAATATAATTATTGGTTTCATATTAGTGATTTGAAATGTCATTTTTTCTAATTTGTCTAAGAGCCCCTGAACCTTCTGCTACTCTGTGACTTTCTGGAAAAGTTCTATAGGAAGAAAATTATTCTCTTCTTTGTCCCACCCTAAAAGCTAGTTTTTCATTGTTGAAGGGAAGGAAAAGAAATGATCAGTTCAGTAATTCCTTGTTAGTTGACATTTTCTCAGGCACAATTTTGAGATAACATTGTATCACAAATGTAAAAGTTTTGAGATTTTTTTTTTAATGTATGAGCTATTCAGGTTTAGTTGCCTTGAGCAGAAGAGCAGGGCATTGCCTCTCAGCCCCCTCATTGATAGATCTAGTAGAGGGTATTTATGGAGTAGTGCAAAAATGGAGACCAATGTTTGTTCCGTTCTGTCAATATTATAGATTGTGAGAAGTCTGTTCCCTTTAAGCACAGCAATAATTTGGGCAAAGGCCAGATGCCATTTTTGTCCTTTCTGCTCCAATTTTACATTTTCTGAGCCTTGATTGTGAATATGACACCGCTTTCCAGGCATGTAGTTCTAGTGACGAGGAAAGGATTTCTGAATCTCACTTCAAAGGTTCCTAGATAAGACCGAGTAGAAAATAAACTCTCTCCTTTATTTATCTTTATATCTTGTTCTTGAAATTCACATTGGCACCTTTATGTCATTATGGTTCCTTTACTTTCTTATAGAGGAGACTTCCCTGTAGCTCAAATGGTAAAGAATCTGCCTGCCATGCAGAAGACCAGGGTTCAGTTCCTGGGTTGGGAAGTTCCTCTGGAGAAGGGAATGGCAATCCACTCCAGTATTCTTGCCTGGAGAATTCCATGGACAGGGAAGCCTGGTGGGCTACAGTCCGTGGATCGCAAAGAGTCGGACACAACTGAGCAACTAACACACACACAACACACTTTCTTATAGACTACTTTTCTCTTTTCAGCAGCTGCTATGAATATGTTTGTGTCTCCCCTCCAGATTACTATTTTGAAACTTGATGCCCTCTGTGAGAGTATTAGGAGGCAAAGCCTTGGCAGGTGATAAGGTCAGTGAGGCTGCTGATCAGGCCCTTTATATAAGAGTCCCTAGATGGCTCCCTTGCTCCTTGCACCATGCAAGGTTACAGCAGTAAGATATCCATCTAGAAGGCAGACTCAAGAGAGTCTGCTGGTATCATGAACTTGGCCTTCCCAGCCTCCAGAAATATGAGAAGTAAATGTTTGTTGTGTATAAGTTACAACAAACCTCATGATGGGTTTGTTTCAGCAGCCTGAATGGGCTGAGACACCAGCTCCTCTTCTCCATCCTGCTTCAACATAGGAGAACTTTTCGAAAGACAATGCTTTCTTTCAATTTTACTTGTCAGTTGTACCTCAATAAAGCTGAAAAAAGTCAATCCCAACCCTTGGGAAAGCAATCTGTAATTCTCTACTCCTTGATCTCTATCCTCAATGTTAGTAAGAACTAATCCCTTGGGGCACCCATAACATTAATAGCTCTGTACTATATTGTATGTAATTGTTCACATATGAACTATAAGCTTTTTTTTTTTAAAGCATATTTGTTTATTTGGCTGTATCAGGTTTTAGTTGCAGCATGTGGAATCTTTTATTGTGGTACATGGACTCTCTAGTTGTACATGGACTCAGTAGCTATGGCACTCAAGCGTAGTTGCTCTGAGGCATGTGGGATCTTAGTTTCCTGACCAGGGATTGAACCAGTGTTTTCTGCATTGCAAGGAGGATTCTTAACCAGTGGACCACCAGGGAAGTCCCAACTGTGAACTTTTTCAGGATAGGGACTTTGTCTTGTTTTTCTTCATTCCCAAAGAGCCTATAACATAGTAAGTTAGTGAATAATAGTTTTGGCACCACCTTATTCATAGAATCACTAGTCTTCATTCATTTATAGAGCTTGTTCACCTTAATAGAAATGACTCCTGAATCCTGTCTCCATATTTTGCTGTGCCAATGCCCCATGTCAACTTCTGCTCCTCCAGAAGACAAGCCACACATACATCCAGAATTACGATTGTGTATTTAGCTTGTTCTATATTTCTAAGCTTTCCTCTTGAGTCTCCAATTACTTTTTAGTCATGTGATCCTGGTGATTATCAAGGAATTCCTGAATCTCATTTTAAGCATTTCACTAATGTGAGGGTCTGAATATATGTTTATATCTATAGATCTGTAACTTTAGTAAGTTTTGAGAGAAATGGTATGTCTTGTGACCTAATGTTACATTGAATTATAGGTATATTTACAGGAGTGTCAAAGGTCCTGATACTTTTTGAATCCTGTCTGAATCCTGTTTGAGCTGTTATTCAGGTAGCTGCATGACTTTGAGCTGTACTCAGGTAGCTGCATGACTTTGAGTTGTTACTCAGGTAGGTGCATGACTTTGAACACCCACAGAGTAATTAATTACTATTTCAAAGTACATACTAGTAAAGTAAATTAAATCACATTATTTAAGAGGTAGTAAAACAAAACGTACATAAGAGTGTTCTGATTACTTTTAGATGATGGTTCCTTAGGCTTTTGTGTTTTTTCATTGATTGGAAAACTGTAAAAAAAAAAAAAAAGAGGAGGGGGAGGAGACTGGTATGACATCATTAAGAAAACAGCTAATGTCTGACTATCATTTAATAAAAGAAAAGAAATATTAATGCCAGAAAAAACAGGAAGATATGACCTCAGTATAAGGCTCTACTCTTTAAAATTGAATAAATTAACTTTAGTATAGACTTCTATGTTTTTCATTTTTCCATGTATGAGGGAACTCATAATGAATTATAACCAGCATATTGTCTAGCCTTTGAGATATGTTGCTCTAGACTAAGCTAAAACATTCAGGCTGCTACTTAGGTTACCATAATTGTGAAAGGCTGACAGTCCATCCCAATGTTTCTCTAATTTGTGATAGATTGCTTTTTCTAAGATGGCTGCATCTCTCATCCCACCTGCTCTTCTACAATGTGATTGTGACATTCCTCACATAGAGAAGTGGGTCTCTGTTCTGTCATCATGAACCTAGGCAGGCCTGTGACTACATTAGAAGTAAAACTATGTGACTTTCATAGATCATAATAGATAAAGATGATACAGTTTCTACCTAGTTTTCTTGAGATGCTGGCTCTTGGAAACCAACCTGTGGAGAGACCTATATGGACAGGCACTGAGGCCCAGCTCATAGCCCTGGCTGAGCTCCAGCCAGCAGTCATCAGTGATGTGAGTGAATCATCTTGGAAGCAGATCCTTCAGTTGAACCACCACAGCTGGTGCTGTATGGAGCAGAGACAAGCCTCTGTTGAGCCATACCAAAACTGTAGATTTCAGCCAAATAAATAATTGTTGTTTTAAACTACTAAGGTTTGTGTCTGTTTGTTATGCGGCAATTTATAACACATAAATTTTAGAACTTGGAAGTGAGAAATCCACATAACAAATCCTAAAACATATGGCATTGCCTTTTGGGACTGGGTGGTAGACAGAAGCTGGAATGGGCTAGAGGAGGGTGTTAGTGAAAGCCTGCAGAGCCTTAGATTATTAGCAGAATCTTTGAGGCTGTCTGGGAGGCTCTTGGGGCTTCCCTGGCGGCTCAGATGGTAAAGAATCTGCCTGCAATGTGGGAGACTCAGGTTTAATCCCTGGGTCAGGAAGATCCCATGGAGAAGGGCATGGCAACCCGCTCCAATATTTTTGCCTGGAAGATTCCATGGACAGAGGAGCCTGGAGGGCAACAGTCCTTGGGGTCTCAGAGAGTCAGACACGACTGAGCACAAACTCATGCACAGGAGGCTTGTAGTGGGAATTTTTAGGAAAGAAAGGAAAATGTTATCAGAAGCTAGAGAAAAGGTACCCTTCTTATGTGATGGTGGTAAGTTTGGCCACACTTTTATCCAAGTAATGAACTCAGTGATCCTGCTCAAGCTTTCCCAAATAGTGTTCAAGTGCCACCTGTATTCTCCTACTAAAATTGGAGAGAGATGAGCCTAAAAGGAACAGTTCAGTTTTCAAATAAAATTTAAAAGAAATATAAAGGATTCAGTACTTGCTAGGTTTGAAAATAAAATTAGTTCTCATTCCTAGCCTTTGTAGATGGCAAAAAAGTTATCAAAATAAGAGATGGCTTCTGGGAAAAGATAAAATCTCAGGCAGGATTGTGAGGTCATTGGTTAAGACCTCAGTAATATTTAGGTGGTATGTCATGGAAATGTTCAGACTCAAAAAGGCTTTGCTCAGCTTCAGACTTGAGGTCAGCTTTCTCAGTGCAGCTGGAAAGATGGCCTGTAGCTGCACTAGGGGTTATCACCACAACTAAAGTCAAATGGAAAGAGACCAGTTGTCTCTCGATAATTGTGTGTGTGTGTGTGTGTGTGTGTGTGTGTGTTAATATAGATAAGGCATCATCTGATTGGTCTTGAGTCTCATGCTCTGAACAAACCATAGCGTTAGGGGGACAGAGAGCTATGAGTAACCAACTTGTTTTGTGCCTGTCTCTGTCAGACAGTGTAGTCTTATCATCAGAAGATGGAGTTGGAGTGAGACTGACTGGGAAGCCTCTCAGCTCTCAACTCTCAAAGCCATCAAACTATTCAACTGGCTCTACCACAAATCAAAAGTGTAGAAGTTTTAGTTACTCAGTCCTGTCTGACTCTTTGTGACCCCATGGACTGTAGCCTGCTAGGCTCCTCTGTTCACAGAATTCTCCAGGCAGAATACTGGAGTGGGTTGTATTTCCTTTTCCAGGAGATCTTCCCAACCCAGGGATCAAACCTGCATTGCAAGCAGATTCTTTACCATCTGAGTCACCAAGGAAAGTACTATACCAAAAAAGGTAAAATATAAATTTATTATTGCCTTTTTTTTTGCTTTATGGGAAATATTGTTGTGAGAGAGATTTGATCACCTCTGTGTATTCTAGTTATGTGCTATCTCTAGCTCTCAGAACCTACGTATTCTAGAGCTGGCTCTATGAATTTTGTTCAGGGTTTCTTGAGGTATGGATATTTTCCCAAAAGCATGGAGAATCTGACTTTTAAATGTAAAAACTGCATGACTCTTACCTGGAGGGTCTAGGTGAATCCAGTGAGCCTGAGGGGATAACACTGGGATAACAACTAGACAGAACTGGAGGGACATTACTCAGAGAGATCTGATTCATGGCAGTTTAGGAGAGAAATCAAGGTGACAAGCAATAGAGATGAGGTTAAGATGAATAAGGGAGAAAGAGCAGTGAACTTAGTAACCAGAAGGGCTCAGTAAGGGCAGGTTGGGAATGAGTAAGGAATGGGTCTCTCAGGAGACAGCCGGTGTACAAGACAGCTTTTAGAAAAACATAGTCCTCAGGATTTATGGTAGCAATGGGTCCAGTTTAGAACCACACCAGACAACAGCAACAAAACGTTGTAAAGGAAATATTTTGGGAGAATGGTGTGTGAGTGCTAGTGGTGGTTGTTGTAGTTAGGGCAGACATAGAACTGTTGACTGAAACCAGTTAGTCTCAAGAAGGAATTGGGGCTTCTATGTGTCAAAATTTCCTTGATACAGTGATGGAGAAGATTGACAATAGATGAAGTCATCTCATTGTGGTGGTGGTATCCTTGGTGCCCTGATAGTGCGGCACAGGAATGAGAGAGTAGAAATTCATTGTCACAGAATAACTCTCTTCAATGTAAATTACAAGTTGATTAATAACTGGTTCATTTGTTTAAATTTATACTGTATTTGATTTTAATGATTAGATTTGGCATTAAAAATAATCACATTGGGTATCACAGAATTTGGGATGCATTTGTCCTATGAAGAATGGGTGATATTGTTTCTTCAAATCAAGGACCAAAAGCCAATGACAAATAGGAGTTAAGGAGAAAAAAGGGAGTAAGAAACTTCATGGAAAAGAAAGGAGAGGCAGAAAAAGAGAAACTAGAAAAGGATGAATGAAAAAGAGAGGACACAAGGCAGTTGAAAAGGGTAGAGCTGAAGAAAGAAAACCAGAGTATATATTAAAAAAACATATAGGAAGTAGTTCTGTCTACACGGTCAATGACCATTACAACCATTACACCAGGCAAAGAAAATCAGTTTAAACAGTTATATGTATAGACACAGCTTGAGTATTAAGAAATGCAAGTTTCCCTGGGAACACTTAAGCTTCTTCTGGATTGGGGGTGGGTATAATGTTTGTAGCCAATCAGAATGAAAGTAAGTTGGGAAGCAACCAATAGGAATTAGGTGTGTATATAGCTTTCAATGTGATATCAGTTGGCAGTACTGTCCCTGGCAAACAGACGCAGAGCTGAACATTTTTTGTGATTTTCAGTGCCTTCACCTTGGTTTCAACTCTGAACCTGCTTAGCCTTGGCTGAAGGTATTGCTGGTTTTGAAAGTTTGGAGAACTTGATTTGGAAGCAAGGCTGTCCTGACAAGTTGAGTAGAGGCTGTGAAGGTGCCAAGGATGTGAGGTGCTGCTGGAGGGACAGGTTTCAAGATACAGTGTTTTGAATACCATTTCTGGGCCATCCTCCACTTCATGTCAGAATCACTGTGACTTTCAGACCCAACAGAGGCAAAGCAAAGATCCAGATGTTATTGGGGATACTTCAGGAACATGTAGGAATTTTAGGTTAAGGCTAGCTGCAAGGGAGAGAAAAAGAGAATGAGTCCTCAGGACCTTCACATCTATTTATGCATACTAGGTCCCACACAAGGGCAGCAGCTTGAGGGGGTAGATTGGGTCCTGGGGTTGAAATCTAGCCTGTTATTCATGTGCTAAGCTGTGTGCCCTATTGTTAGCAAGGTGGAACTTTTTCTAATTCATTCAAAGCTACCATATGATCAGACCTCAACCTTTGTCTTTTTCCTTTGTTTTTAGGTTATTCACATCCTTCTGTACCCCCATCCTTAACCAATAGGACTCAACTTTGACCTGTTTCCCACTTGCCATTTTGGAGTTGGAGGGGCCCGAGAGATGAAAAAGGGGCAAGAAATTGCAATGTAGAAGAAAATTCTAGAATGATTTGTACTCCCAGAGAAAGAGTTCTCCCTCAAAGAGTTCATTCAGTATTTTTGGAGAGCCTGTTATGTGTCACACGCTCTGTGCACAGCCTTAAGGAAATTAATAGTTGGTCCTGACCCTCAAGAAACTCACTGTTCCATGGGGAAGACAAACATTACCATATTGTACAATAAATGGTACATGCAAAAATCAACACCATCTCTCCCCAATACATGTTGTAGCAGTATCAGGAAGAAACAGAAACACTGCTATTAGTGTTCCCATAGAACACTTTTGGAGCAGAGGTGGAACAGGAGGTATTAATTTGTACCTTGTGGACTCAGATCTGAGTGTAGTATAATCTTAGGTAGAAAGAATGTGGGTGGATTGGATCCTGGCCAGTCACATGGTCTTCTTTTTTGTGTATCATAACAGGTTAGTCTGTACTAGTGAAAGTGTCAACAGTAAATCTCATCCAGGTTCATCAACTGGGACTGATAAAACAATGTCAAAAGCTAATGTGTCCTTCTGGGTACAAAAAGAAGGTAACAGACCTGATTTACTCTGTGGAAGGGCTGCTAACTACACTGTTGGGAAGGGACATTTCCTGATTCTTATATGGTCCACGCTTGTTTTGGGAGGTAGGTGATTGTTTTTACATGTCATCTTTCCTCTGACCTCTGAACCTTTCTGCAGAAATTGGTCACAATTACAACAAAAGAAGAATAAGATGTGAGTGAATGATATCAATCTTGTTTCATTTATCTATAAGTCTGATCTCTACTATGCTCCTTCATTCATTCATGACATTTGCTGAGCATAGCAGTGTGGAGAATATGAAAGTTCTTAGCCTCAAGGAGACTATTCATGGGGGAGACAGCCAGACACATAATTGCAATGCAGTGTCATTATTATAACTGTAAAGGTATAGTCCAGAATCTCTGGTAACAAAGGAGAGGGAGAGCTTTACACTGCCTGGCTTCCTTCTTACCTGCCAGGCCTAACTTGACCTAAATATCTGGATGAGGGGAGGGCAAATAGAACCCAGATGGTTCACAATTTGCTTAGTTAACATTATCACTTTTGTTCATTCTACTGTGACTTTTGATGTGCTTTTTCTTTAGGGAAGATGTACCATTCCACCCCCTGGGGGGAATTAGGAAAAGTTTCACCTATATAAGTTCTCTTACACAATGATAAAGTATTCAATAGGCATGAAGAATGATATTCATGCACATAAAATAACATTACAAAACACAGATGCTTTATTCCATAATTCAACACTAGTGATTAGAGAACATTTTCTAGTTCCCTTAAAATTTTTTT
Organism: Aepyceros melampus; assembly: GCA_006408695.1. Lineage (NCBI taxonomy): Eukaryota > Metazoa > Chordata > Mammalia > Artiodactyla > Bovidae > Aepyceros > Aepyceros melampus. Next base: position 116,732 of record SJXQ01009850.1, on the reverse strand, counting down.
CATTTGGGCAAAATGTCAGCTGGTTTAAAATGCTTTCTGGAACAAAAGTGAAAGTTTTAGTTGCTTAGTCGTGTCCAACTCTTTGCCACCCCATGGTCTGTCTGTCCATGGAATTCTCCAGGCAAGAATACTAGAGTGGGTTGCCATTCCCTTCTCTAGGGGATCTTCCCATCTCAAGGGTTGAACCCAGGTCTCCTGCATTGCAGGCACATTCTTTATCAGGGAAACCTGGTACAAAGACTACAAAGAAGGAACAAAGCAAACACCCATGAAGAACATCAATTTTACTTTCATTAGGGAGTGAAATTGCTTTCTCTGGGATCTTTAAAATGTTTATCATCAACCTTGGTCCCTTTTGGTACATAAAGTGCTGCTGACCATGAATCTCACTAGCTTTAGATCTTTTATGATTACATAGAGACAGGTGCTCCAAGCAGTAAAGGGCATTGCAGAAATTGCTTGAGAAACATTTCTTTGGCTAACGTTATACATAAGTATTCAAAAAATAATTACTGATTTGTCACGACCTGTAGGTGAAAGGGAAGAAATTCAGACTCTGAGATGCCAATGAGTCTCACCTTAGGCATAAGTTAACTGGATTGTAGTTTATATATTGCCTCTGGAAGTGAAGAGCTGAATAATCTTAGAGTAGGAAGTTTTACAGAAAAGGCAATGGCACCCCACTCCAGTACTCTTGCCTGGAAAATCCCATGGATGAGGAGTCTGGTAGGCTGTAGTCCATGGGGTTGCTGAGGGTTGGACACGACTGAGCAACTTCACTTTCACTTTTCAGTTCCATGCATTGGAGAGGGAAATGGCAACCCACTCTAGTGTTTTTGTCTGGAGAATCCCAGGGACGGGGGAGCCTCGTGGGCTGCCGTCTGTGGGGTCGCACAGAGTCAGACATGACTGAAGTGACTTAGCTTAGGAAGTTTTAGGGGCTTCCCAGGTAGTGCTGGAGACATGGGTTTGATCCCTGGGTTGGGAGGATCCCCTGGAGGAGAGCATGGCAACCTACTCCAGTATTCTTGCCTGGAGAATCCCATGGATGAAAGAGCCTGGTGGGATACAGTCCATGGGGTTGCACAGAGTTGGACACAACTGAAATGACTTAGCACGCATGCATGGAGGGAGTTTTAAGGCAAGAAGATTCATATAAACAGAATAGCTAGTGTATTTTAACACTTAATTGGTAAAGGAAGTTTTCCCTATGATTAGATTTCATTTAAAAGTATTTATGGTGTTTAAGAAAACTACAGAATATATGTCACTATAGCTTAGGATGAGTGGTGATTAACATGTAGTAAGACATTGCAAGATGGCAAAGTAGGAGGACGTGTGTTCATCATCTGCAATAACACCAAAATTAAAACTCACTGCTGAACAACCATTGGCAGGAGAATGTTGGATCCCACCAAAAAAAGATACCCCATGTCCAAGGGCAAAGGAGAAGCCCCAGCAAAATGGTAGGAGGGGTGAAATTGTGCTTAAAATCAAATCCCATACCTGCCAGAGATGCTTGGAGGGCTCAAAGAAAATGTTCTGTGTACCAGGAGATGCCACAGAGACTGAGCCAGACCAGCCTTTGAGTGTTTGAGTGTCTCATGTGGAGGTATGGGTAAGCAGTGGCCTGCCACAGGGGCAAGAGCTCTGGGTGCAGCAGACCTGGGTATGACACAAGCCCTCTTGGAGGAGGTCGCCATTAACCCCACCATAGTGCTGCCAGAACTTACAAAGGATGGGGAAACAGACTCTTGGAGGGTACAAACAAAACCTTGTATGCACCAGGACCCAGGAGAAAGGAGCAGTGACCCCACAAGAGACCCAGACTTGCCCGTGAGTGTTCAGGAGTCTCTGGCAGAGGCTTGGGTCAGTGGTGGCCTGCTGGAGGGTCAGGGACACTGAGTGTGGCATTGTGTGCATTTGACCTTTTGAAGGAGGTTCCCATTATCTTCATTACCTCCACCATAGTTTGGCCTCAGGTCAAACAACAGGGAGGGAACACAGCCCTGCCCATCAACAGAAAATTGGATTAAAAATTTATGGAGCATGGCCCCACTCAACAGACCCAGTTCCTACCTCAGTCTCTGCCATCAAGAAGCTTCTGTAAGTCTCTTATCCTTATCCAATAGGGCAGAGAGAATGAAAACCATAATCACAGACAACTAATCAAGCTGATCACATGGACCACAGCCTTGTCTAAGTCAATGAAACTATGAGCCATGCTGTGTAGGGCCATCCAAGACAGACGGGTCATGGTGGAGAGTTCTGACAAAATGTAGTCCACTGGAGAAAGGAAGGGCAAACGACTTCAATATTCTTGCCTTGAGAACCCCATGAACAGTATCAAAAGACAAAAAGATAGGACACTGAAAGATGAACTCCCTAGGTCAGTAGGTGCCCAATATGCTACTGGACATCAATGGAGAAATAACTCCAGAAAGAATGAAGAGATGGAGCCAAAGCAAAAACAACACCCAGTTGTGGATGTGACTGGTGATGGAAGTAAAGTCTGACGTTATAAAGAGCAATATTGCATTGGAACCTGGAATGTTTGGTCCATGAGCCAAGGCAAATTAGAAGTGTTCAAATAGGAGATGGCAAGAGTGAACATCGACATTTTAGGAATAGTGAACTAAAATGGACTGGAATGGGTGAGTTTAACTCAGATGACCATTCTATCTACTACTATGTGCAAGAATCCCTTAGAAGAAATGGAGTAGCCATCATAAGTCAACAAGAGTCCGAAATGCAGTACTTGATGCAATCTCAAAAACAACAGAATGATCTCTGTTCATTTCCAAGGCAAACAATTCAGTATCACAATAATCCAAGTCTATACCCCAACCAGGAATGCTGAAGAAGCTGTAGTTGAAAGGTACTATGAAGACCTACAAGATCTTCTAGAACTAACACCCCCAAAAGATGTCCTTTTCATTATAGGGGACTGGAATGCAAAAGTAGGAAGTCAGGAGATGCCTGGAGTAACAGGCAAATTTGGCCTTGGAGTACAAAATGAAGTAGGTCAAAGACTAATAGAGTTTTACCAAGAGAATGCAACGGTCATAGCAAACACCCTCTTCCCACAACACAAGAGAAGACTTATACATGGACATCACCAGATGGTCAATACTGAAATCAGATTAATTATATTCTTTGCAGCCAAAGATGGAGAAGCTCTATACATTCAGCAAAAACAAGACCAGGAGCTGACTGTGGCTCAGATTGTGAACTCTTTATTGCCAAAGAAAGAAAGAAAGTGAAGTTGCTCAGTTGTGTCTGACTCTCTGCTACCCCATGGACTGTAGCCTACCAGGCTCTTCCATCCATGAGATTTTCCAGGCAAAAGTACTGGAGTGGGTTGCCATTTCCTTCTCCAGGGGATCTTCCCTACCCTGGGATCGAAACCAGGTCTTCTGCATTGCAGGCAGATGCTTTGCCATCTAAGCCACCAGGGAAGCCCGATTCAGACTTAAATTGAAGAAAGTGGGAAAAACCACTAGACCTTTCAGGTATGACTTCAGTCAGTTCCCTTACGATTATACAGTGGAAGTGAGAAATAGATTTAAGGGATAAGATCTGATAGAGTGCCTGAAGAACTATGGACGGGGGTTTGTGACATTGTACAAGAGGCAGTGATCAAGACCATCCCCAAGAAAAACAGATATGCAAAAAGGCAAAATGGTTGTCTGAGGAGGGCTTACAAATAGCTGAGAAAAGAAGCGAAGCAAAAGGTAAAGGAGAAAAGTACAGATATACCCATTTGAATAAAGAGTTCAAAGATAGCAAGGAGAGATAAGAAAGCCTTTTTTAGTGATCAATGCGAAGAAATAGAGGAAAACAATAGAATCTCTTCAAGAAAATTAGAGATACCAAGGGAACACTTCGTGCACAGATGGGCACAATAAGGACAGAAATGGTATGGACCTAACAGAAGCAGGAGATATTAAGAGGTGGCAAGAATACTCAGAATAACTGCACAGAAAAGATCTTCATGACCCAGATAACCACAATGGTGTGATCACTCACCTTGAGCCAGACATCCTCGAATGTGAATTCAAGTGGACCTTAGAAAGCATCACTATGAATAAAGCTAGTGGAGGTGATGGAATTCCAGTAGAGCTATTCCAAATCCTAAAAGATGATGCTGTGAAAGTGCTGCACTCAATTTGCCAGCAAATTTGGAAAACTCAGCAGTGGCCACAGACTGGAAAAGGTCAGTTTTCATTCCAATCCCAAAGAAAGGCAATGCCAAAGAATGCTCAAACTACTGCACAGTTGCACTCATCTCACACACTAGGAAAGTAATGGTCAAAATTCTCCAAGCCTGGCTTCAACAATACATGAACCTTGAACTCCCAGATGTTCAAGCTGGTTTGAGAAAAGGCAGAGGAACCAGGGATCAAATTGCCAACATCCGCTGGACCATTGAAAAGGCAAGAGAGTTCCAGAAAAACATCTACTTTTGCTTTATTGACTGTACCAAAGCCTTTGACTGTGTGGATCACTACAAACTGTGGAAAATTCTTCAAGAGATGGGAATACCAGAACATCTTACTTGCATCATGAGAAATCTGTATGCAGGTCAAGAAGCAAGAGCTAGAACTGGACATGGAACAACAGACTGTTTCCAAATAGGAAAAGGGGTACGTCAAGGCTGTATATTGTCACCCTGCTTATTTAACTTATATGCAGAGTACATCATGCAAAATGCCAGGCTGGATGAAGTACAAGCTGGAATCAAGATTCCCAGGAGAAATATCAATAACCTCAGATACACAGATGACACCACCTTTATGGCAGAAGCAAAGAAGAACTAAAGAGCCTGTTGATGAAAGTGAAAGAGGAGAGTGAAAAAGCTCCCTTAAAGCTCAACATTCAGAAAACTAAGATCATGGCATCTGGTCCCATCACTTCATGGCAAATAGATGGGGAAACAATGGAAACAGTGACAGAACTTTATTTTTGGGGGCTCCAAAATCCCTGCAGATGGTTTCTGCAGCCATGAAATTAAAAGAACCTTGATCCTTGGAAGAAAAGCTATGACCAAAGCTAGACAGCCTATTAAAAAGCACAGACATTACTTTGCCAACAAAGGTCCATCTAGTCAAGGTTATGGTTTTCCCAGTAGTCATGTATCAATGTGAGAGTTGGACCATAAAGAAGGCTGATTGCAGAAGAATGCTTTTGAACTGTGGTGTTGGAGAAAACTCTTGAGAGTCCCTTGGACTGCAAGGAGATCCATCCAGTCAACCCTAAAGGAAATCAGTCCTGAATATTCATTGGAAGGACTGATGTTGAAGCTGAAACTCCAATACTTTGGCCACCTGATACGAAGGGCTGACTCATTGGAAAAGGCCCTGATGCTGGGAAAGATTGAAGGTGGGAGGAGAAGGGGATGACAGAGGATGAGATTTTTGGATGGCATCACCAACTTGATGGACATGAGTTTGAGCACGCTCTGGGAGTTCGTGATGGTCAGGGAAGCCTGGCATGCTGCAGTCCATGGGGTTGCAAAGAGTCTTATACAACTGGGTAACTAAATAAGTGAACTGATACTTTGAGGACAGGAAATTTCATTTTCATAATTTCTCTTCATTAGATCTAGCAGCAAGATACCCAGACAGTGCCACTGGATTGGCAAATGGGAGGTTGTTGTAACTTCAAAATTTTCCAAATTCACATGAGTGCTATCTCATTATGTGTGTCTTATACTAAAAGATAGGGCTATATAACAGTTGTCAGTTATTTCTTCATAATGATATGAGATTCAGAGGAAGTTTAAAATCAAATACCTAAAGAGAGATAATAATAAATTGTTTTTAAATATACCATATGTCCAAATAACACATGCTTTTTTTTTTAGGACTTCTGAGGGCATTTTTAAAGAATTCTGAAGTCATTGTCTTGATGATTCTTTCTCTATTTGGATTTTTGATAGGACAACTGGCCTACAATTTTGTTGAGGTAACTTACACATGATAAACTAAAGGATAGACTAAAGATCAAAGACCAAAAACAAGGTCAACTCCTGTCCCCATTCCTGAATGAATGGATTTTTTTTTATGTGAACAGCTACTGAGAAAATTTATCTGGTATTAAAATTTTTGAAAATGAAAAACCATCCAAGAAAGGAAACATGAATTAAAGAGGCTTAATGTAGTACTTTGAAAGTGAGTAAATCTAATTGCCTTCTTGGATTCTTCACCATCTGTCTTTAGTCCTTGCTCCTGTTTCCTTTCTCTGTACATACAGCTGGACTCTCTCATGTTATTGTCTTTCACACCTGCAGGGACTCTAGTTACAAAAGGCTCTGTTACTGTTGTAATGAATAATGATTACTCCTTTCTAACTGCCAGATTAAGTGCAAAACATGCATCCTACAAAATATTACTTAGATCCAAGAAAAACTTTGTTAATTTATTGACACAATTTTAAATGTATAGCAGCAGCATAATGAATAACAATTTGAATCCACTCATTTTTTATTAAAAAAAAAAATGGAGACAGTGCTTGTATCTGTTAAGGATTGTAAAGTTCAGTTCAGTTCAGTTGCTCAGTCGTGTCCAACTCTTTGCAACCCCATGAACTGCAGCATGCCAGGCTTCCCTGTCCAGCACCAACTCCCAGAGTGTGCTCAAACTCATGTCCATCAAGTTGGTGATGCCATCCAACCATCTCTTCCTCTGTCATCCCCTTCTCCTCCCACCTTCAATCTTTCCCAGCATCAGGGCCTTTTCCAATGAGTCAGTGCTTCCTATCACATGGCCAAAGTATTAGAGTTTCAGCTTCAACATCAGTCCTTCCAATGGATATTTAGGACTGATTTCCTTTAGGGTTGACTGGATGATCTCCTTGCAGTCCAAGGGACTCTCAAGAGTATTCTCCAACACCACAGTTCAAAAGCATCAATTCTTCCACACTCAGCCTTCTTTATGGTCCAGCTCTCATATCCATACATGACTGCTGGAAAAACCATAACCTTTACTAGATGGACCTTTGTTGGCAAAGAGATGTCTCTTTTTAAATATGCTGTCTAGGTTGGTCATAACTTTTTGTCCAAAGAGTAAGCATCTTTTAATTTCATGGCTGCAGTCACCATCTGCAGGGATTTTGGAGCCCCCCAAAATAAAGTCTGTCACTGTTTCCATTGTTTCCTCATCTATTTGCCATGAAGTGATGGGACCAGATGCCATGATCTTAGTTTTCTGAATGTTAAGCTTTAAGCCAGCTCTTTCACTCTCCTCTTTCGCTTTCAAGAGGCTCTTCAGTTCTTCACTTTTTGCCACAAAAGGTGGTGTCTTCTGTGTATCTGAGGTTATTGATATTTCTCCTGGGAATCTTGATTCCAGCTTGTACTTCATCCAGCCTGGCATTTTGCATGATGTACTCTGCATATAAGTTAAATAAGCAGGGTGATAATATACAGCCTTGACATACTCCTTTCCCAATTTGGAAATAACTGGACATGGAACAATAGATTAGTTGTTCCATGCTTCTTGGACATGCTTCTTGTCCTGCATACAGGTTTCTGAGGATATAGGTAAGGTGATCTGGTGTTCCCATTAAGAATTTCCCACAGTTTGTTGTCATCCACACAGTCAAAGGCTTTGACGTAGTCAATAAAGCAGAAGTAGATGTTTTTCTGGACTTCTGTTGCTGTTTTGATGATCCAACGGATGTTGGCAATTTGGTCTCCGGTTCCTGTACCTTTTCTAAATCCAGCTTGAACATCTGAAAGTTCACAGTTCACAGTACTGTTGAAGCCTGGCTTGGAGAATTGAGAATTTTGAGCATGTAGGATTGTAAAAGCCCCTTGTTATTCTTTGAAACACAACCACTGCAGCTAGCATTTTTTGAGTGTTAACAGTTGCCAGACTCCCTTTTAAGTTCTTTGGTTTTTAAATTTTAATAATTTATTAACTTACTGTGTGTCCTAAGTCACTTCATCGTGTCTCTTTGCAACCCTATGGTCCATAGTCCATCAGGCTCCTCTGTCTATTTGATTCTGCAGACAATAAAACTGGAGTGAGTTGCCATGCCCTCCTCCCAGGGTTCAAACCCACATTTCTTTCTTTCTTTTTTTAAAAAATATAAATTTATTTATTTTAATTAGAGGTTAATTACTTTATAGTATTGTATTAGTTTTGCCATACATCAACATGAATCCGCCATGGGTGTACACGTGTTCCCCATCCTGAACCCACCTCCCACTTCCCTCCCCATACCATCCCTCTGGGTCATCCCAGTGAACTAGCCCAAAGCATCCTGTATTCTGCATCAAACCTGGACTGGTGATTCAATTCATATATGATATTATACATGTTTCAATGCCATTCTCCCAAATCATCCCACCCCCTCCTTTTCCCACAGAGTCCAACAGATTGTTCTATACATCTGTGTCTCTTTTGCTGTCTTGCATACTAAGTTATCATTACCATCTTTCTAAATTCCATATATATGCATTAGTATACTGTATTGGTGTTTTTCTTTCTGGCTTACTTCACTCTGTATAATAGGCTCCAGTTTCATCCACCTCATTAGAACTGATTCAAATGTATTCTTTTTAATGGCTGAGTAATACTCCATTGTGTATATGTACTACAGCTTTCTTATCCATTCATCTGCTGATGGACATCTAGGTTGCTTCCATGTCCTAGCTATTATAAACAGTGCTGCTATGAACAATGGGGTACACATGTCTCTTTCAATTCTGGTTTCCTCGGTGTGTATGCCCAGCAGTGGGATTGCTAGGTCACAAGGCAGTTCTATTTCTAGTTTTTTAAGGAATCTCCACACTGTTCTTCATAGTGGCTGTACTAGTTTGCATTCCCACCAACAGTGTAAGAGGGTTCCCTTTTCTCCACACCCTCTCCAGCATTTATTGCTTGTAACTTTTGGATTGCAGCCATTCTGACTGGCGTGAAATGGTATCTCATTGTACAAACCCACATTTCTTAACATCTCCTTCCTGGCAGGCAGATCCTTTACCACTAGTCTCACCTGTGAAACCTGTATTAACTTATTAACTCTTGAGTTAATTAATTTCTCCTCAGAGCAATCCAATGAATGTAGGTACTCTATTCCCATTTTGCTGATGAGGAAACTGAAGCACAGAGATGTTAAGTGGTGAAGATTAAACTGTTAATTGGGCCAAGGACTTTTTAGGATATATTTACTACACTTCAGTCATTGTTGCTGTGTTTTCTATTCATCTGTATGTAACCTTCATGATTTATATCCTATATATACAATCTATACTATTATCCGGAGAAGGCAATGGCACCCCACTCCAGTACTCTTGCCTGGAAAATCCCATGGATGGAGGAGTCTGGAAGGCTGCAGTCTATAGGGTCGCTGAGGGTCAGACGTGACTGAGGGACTTCTCTTTCACTTTTCACTTTCATGCATTGGAGAAGGAAATGGCAACCCACTCCAGTGTTCTAGCCTTGAGAATCCCAGGGATGGGGGAGCCTGGTGGGCTGCCATCTATGGGGTTGCCCAGAGTCGGACACGACTAAAGCAATTTAGCAGCAGCAGCAGCAGCATACTATTATCCATGTATTATTTTTATCTATGTAACTGACTGAAATATTTTAAAATCATAAGCAAATGTCTGTGAAATCACAAGTACCCATGCAAAGGTCTTTCTCCTACTCTTACACAAATGAAAATAATTACCTAACAGTCAAATAAAAAAGTACCATCTAAAATCACCTCAGGGGTAACCAATGATGAAGTAACATTTTTGAAAACACTGATTAGTTACCACAAGCAATGTTTATGTAGCCTAAAGTTGCATATATTTCTGGCGAATAGAGGACTATGCATTTATCTCACGTGGGTGGTTAGATCAAGAAATCTACCACAAGACTCCCAGGACTGGCATTGTAGATTATCTCTCATTAGTTGCAATTGGAATATTGTAAAATTCATATTGATTGGGAGATCATCAACCTAATTTCTAATACTTCAAAATGGTAACAAAGTAATTTTTTGTTTGCCTTTGTTTATTTAGATGCACCAAGTCGTCTACCCTCTTCTAAGAACACCAAGTTTTTCACTTTATTGTTATTTTTCACCTTTAATTATATTCATGGCTGCTTTGGATGTGGACTTCTATATACTCAAGAATGTGTTTTGGCAGGTAAGAACACATTTTAAGACGAAGTATGGTCCATTATTCCTTATTCATGTTGACAGAGAGTCTGTCTAGAGAGATTAATAATTCACCAATCTCACATTAATATTTCATTGATCTCATATTTTTAGTTGACTCTTTTTGCTGTGCAGAATCACTAATTAAAGAGAGTTGAGGGGAGGGAGAAGGAATAAATATTTGCTGATCTGTAACTAAGATTAGTTACTGTGACTAAGGCACTGAGTTAATATCATCTCCATTTCACATATAAGCCGACTATAGTTCAGAGATCACAAGACCCAATGGCAGAGTCTGGGTCCAAACCTACCTCTGACTGCCTCTCAGCTGTGTCTGTAGATTTGTCCATTTTCACTGCTGTGGTTGTTTTATTTATGCCTTCCTCTTTTTTTGTTTAATCATGCTTGCCAGATTATTTTTCTTTTCAAACTTTTATTTTCTTTGATTTTATTCTGTACTTTTTCTAATATCTTGAGCTAGGTATTAGTTGATCGACTTTCAGCTTCTTTTATTTTTGTTATTTTGTGCATTTAAAGTTTGAAGTTTTCCACTAATAACTTTTTAGCTTCAACCCACGTGTTTAAGTCTTTAGTGTTTTCACTCAGCAGTAAAAAATAAACAGAATATTGATAAGTAGAATATGGAAGAATTTCAGGGGAATTATGATAAGAGATGGAGAAGGCAATGGCAACCCACTCCAGTACTCTTGCCTGGAAAATCCCATGGATCGAGGAGCCTAGTGGGCTGCAGTCCATGGGATGGCTACGAGTCAGACATGCTGAGCGACTTCACTTTCACTTTTCACTTTCATGCATTGGAGAAGGAAATGGCAACCCACTCCAGTGTTCTTGCCTGGAGAATCCCAGGGACAGGGGAGCCTGTTGGGCTGCGGTCTCTGGGGTCACACAGAGTCAGACACGACTGAAGCGACTTAGCAGCAGCAGCAGCAGCAGCAGCAGCATGATAAGAGAAAGAAACCAGGCTAGAAGGGTACCTATGGAATAATATAATCCCGTACATAGACCTTCATTCTAGCAAAGGCAAAAAAATACTTTGGAAAACTGATCATTGGTTGCCAGGGAGCAGGATGAGGGAAGAAATAAAATGGCATAATGAAGAAATTTTTGAGTGTGATGGATCTGTTTTGTTTTTTCATTGTGGTCATGTTTACCTGACTACATGCATTTGTCAAAACTCATATAACTGTACAGTCAGAGCGTGAATTTTGCTGTATGTAAGTTAAATTTTTTAAAGATCAAAAGAAATAGATTTGTATTTATCTGTCCCATGTGATTTTGTACTCTTAATTTATAATGCTTTTCCTTAGCTTTTCCTCATTCTTTTTTCCTTTCTCAATCAATTGATTCATTTTTCTTTATTCTTTAAAAAATTTTTTTCTTTATTTTTTTTCCTTCTGCTGATTTAAAAGTTTTGCATTCTGTTGCTCTTTTTAAGGCAGGCATTGTTTTGCCTGTCCCTTTCTTTCTCAATAATGGAGTGACTTACTGTATGTATAGTATGGTAGTGGGCTGAGTGTGAAATAGTGCTACATTTCCTGGCATCCCTGACAGGTGTGGTAGTGTCAGAAACCTATTGGGCAACGAAATGTATACACCAGTTTGCTAACTATGGATTTTTCCAGAAAGCCCTTAATAAGGGGATCAAGTCAGCTGGCATGTAGTTTTCGTGCATTGTTGCCTGCCTGGAGACCTGTAGATCATCACTGTGGAAACAACGAAATGCTTTGTATGGAAGCAAGAAAAATTTGCACTCCATCTTGAACATTTTGATGTGGAAAACTATTCATCTTGAATAGCAACAAGAAAAATGGGTGCATTGGTCTTCTTATAGTCAGGTAGAATCATTTGGAAGGGATGGTTTCATTGAGGCAGGTAAACTAGAATACCTTTTAAAGTTATCTTACTAAGTAATTGTATAAAATATATAACAAGATCTGATTCTTACATGAGTAAATGCAGTCATGCCATGCTTAGATGTTAAATTTAATACTGTATTGTGAATTGGTTTCACAGGTCTTCTTAACTGGATTAATTAGCTTTGCTACAACATTCATGATAATTGGATATGTGGTTCTGAAATTCAATAAATATTCATGGGATTTGCAGTCTTGCCTCCTCTTTAGCATGGCCCTTGGCATTACAGATCCTATTTATTCTGTGAATAACAGGTGTGGTAGTGTCAGAAACCTATTGGGCAACGAAATGTATACACCAGTTTGCTAACTATGGATTTTTCCAGAAAGCCCTTAATAAGGGGATCATTGAGGCAGGTAAACTAGAATACCTTTTAAAGTTATCTTACTAAGTAATTGTATAAAATATATAACAAGATCTGATTCTTACATGAGTAAATGCAGTCATGCCATGCTTAGATGTTAAATTTAATACTGTATTGTGAATTGGTTTCACAGGTCTTCTTAACTGGATTAATTAGCTTTGCTACAACATTCATGATAATTGGATATGTGGTTCTGAAATTCAATAAATATTCATGGGATTTGCAGTCTTGCCTCCTCTTTAGCATGGCCCTTGGCATTACAGATCCTATTTATTCTGTGAATTCACTGAAAACTATTGGTAAGTTGGATTTATTTCTCTCTCTTATTTTGAAGATATAAGGATAAATTTCCTTTTGATAATATTCTTGAGTGAATTGTGCATCCAGCAGAGTAGCCATTTTGTGCTGTTTTTCTTGGAGATAGAATATGCAAAGTCAATAAAGCAACCCAGGACCTGGGATAAATAATCTCAAATAATTTTTTTCAAGGAGAAAATGTTATCTTTCTAGAAGGTGATTAAAATCGGTATTCTATTCATTCCATTGAGTTCTAAGCTACAAGCTAGAGATTTGGCACTATATCTTTGCAGCACTTTTCTAAGTCCTGGGTTCTTCTTGTTAGAAAGGCCTTTATTTTAAAGCAGCTAACTTTGGGCAGGTGGGAGAGGAAACTTATTTAGAAGAAATGAGGTGAAAGTATACTCTGGCAAATAGTTTTTCAATAAAAGGTTATTCCCAAGAGGGCTAGGGGTTCTGAACTACTTCCCGTATTATTTGGTAAAAGATAATTTCACTCTGAAATATCTGTTGTCATGTTTTATTAACACAGCAGTTAAAAAAATAACATGATTAGATGTGGTTATTTCTGATTTTGACTCAGAAATATTTAATTAACCAATTTTAAAGTTTCAGTTATATTTAGTGGAAATATATCACCTTATGATTAGGGCGGGACACCTACCTTCTGGCAGGTGATATCCCCTTCTATACACATTTATACTTACAGTTGAGAAAACATAGAGGTTTTGATACTTTTGCTGGTGATATTATAAATTGTCACCAGATATTTCTCAAAGAGTCTGACTCTATCTTCTTTTTCTCTCTCATTTTTTCCTGTAGGTGCAATATTTTTCTATCTTTTCTCCATCTGTCTTTCTCTCTAAGCCATTTGTATTTGCTACTTGTTTTATTCTCATTATCTTCCTGCTCCCCTTTCTGCAATCTCTTAACTGAAAGAGGCTCTAATAAACTAAATTTATTGTAGTTTTTATATTCAAAAATTTTTTCAACAAGAGAGTAGAAAGTTTTCTATTTCTTTACAAGAAAACTATTAAAGGTATTTGACTCTTAGTTGATATTTTCTTTATGCCAGTTATACTCAGATGGTACATAGTTCTGGATTCAATGATGTCTTTACCTTTGTGTGAATTAGATAAGAATGATCCTCTATCTAATTGTTGTAATACATTATCATTTTTAAGGAAAAAAATATATTTTTTGCCATGTGCCTGAAATTGCCAGGATAATATACAAAATGGCAGTTCCTACAGTGTGTTTCTTCATTTGATGTGGTGCTCTGGAGCACTATGAAACCTGCACAGTCTGAGTCTGAGGTGGACTGACTCACTTGAAAAAATAATGGATGTTCACATACAAGTTAAAAGGAACCTATTACCTATTTTAAAAGAATGCAAAGGCTCAAACAGTTTTTACTTTAAAATAAATCTGGACTGGGGCTTGTAAAGGGATAAAATACAAAGTTTTAGTATGAACTCAGTTTAAGTAAAAGGAATTATATGCTTTGAAAAAGCCTTCAACATTCAAATGGTTTTATCTGGGTCATGGAATTACAGATTTTTTTTGTTTTATTATTTCCTTTTAAAAATTTTACAGTGAATTAATGAATATAAGTTAGTTCACATTCAGCCAATAAAAATGTGAAGAGTGATTCTTGTGGTATTTTACTATTAAAAATAACTATACATCAAATTCAAAACTTTATCCAATAAACCTTATGCTCTATTTGCTCCTGGCTGACTTACTGGATCTGAGGGAAGAATTAAAGGATTTCTTGACCAGCTAAATCAAATATGCCAATAATCTTCAAACCTGTTTAACCAGTATTTTGTGTCTTCTGTCATTGTCAAAATTAATAGCAAGTAGTAATTATAATTTACCTTGCCTTTTATTTTCTTTACTTTCTAAAGAAAGCAAATTAAAATTGGTTACAATAATTATGCACAAAGAAAAGAAATAAACAGCCCGAATGTTGATCCATAATCAGGCACTGAGTTATCAGAAATTCTGTTATTATCCTGGTATCTATCCTATCTTTCAGAGGGTTTTTGTAAAGATAGATAGAATCTTTATAATCTGATATTTCATATACTCAGATCAAACACTGGAAAGCAGAGATCTGCTGTCTTTTCAACTATGGTAGAAATAGTAATAATGAGAACCCTCAGCTATATATTTTTAATTATTTTGTGTTTCAAAATATCAAAGGGAAAAAAATAGAATCTTCATCAGATCATTTCTGCTTGGATTAAAACAGTATCATTTAACATGATCAGTTTGGATTTTAGTGCAATGAAATGTATTAAATAGCTGCTTAAAAAAAACCATGTAGTTGTAAATTCTTTCTAAATCATTTTGTATTTACATTAGGCTGCATAATGCACCACTGTGTGTCATATGTTCTGAAATTTGAGTTTGTGCTTTTAAGTAAAAGAAGTCCAGGGCTGGCCTGCAATTCCAGAAATCATTGAGGACACTGGGTTCCTCTATATAACTCCTGTAGTTAAGATGGAGTAACAGGATCAGGTCTGTGAAGGATGGGTGCTGGAGAAGAATTGGTTGATGACATGTTATAGGTTGACCAAGATGAAAAGGGAACATATTTCCCAAGGACAGAAAAGGCTCTGAGGGATATGAGAGGGTAATGATGACAAAATACTAGTTAATACATGTTGAGTGTTGACTATGTGACAGTCACCAAACTTAGTATTATATACTTTGTTCATTTTTGTGCTCACAATAACACTTTTTGGTTAGTACTATGGAAGGCAGAATAGCTTAGTGTTTTGGCTAGTAGATGGGGAAGTTATAACCCCACCTCTACCCCTTACCAACTACATGCATGCATGCTAAATCGCTTCAGTCATGTCCGACTCTGTGTAATCCTATGGACTGCAGCCTGCCCAGCTCCTCTGCCCATGGGATCCTCCAGGCAAGAATACTGGAGTGGGTTGTGATGCCCTCTTCCAGGGTATCTTCCCTACCCAGGGATCAAACCCAAGTCTCTTGTGTCCTCTACATTGGCAGGAAGGTTCTTTATCACTGGTGTCACCTGGGAAGCCCCTACTAACTCTGTGATCTTGGGCAAATATCCTAACCTATATTTACCTCAGTTTTCTCATCAGTTAATGAAGGTAATAACAGTTTATACCTCATGAAGTTGTTAATGAGTAATCAATGAGATTATGTAAATCTTAAAGAATTGCTATTCCTATTGAAATACTTCAATAGATAACTGAGGTTCTCCACAGTCTTAATTTAACAAAGATTCAGAATTGGACTTGAATTTAAAATCTCCACTGGTAATGCCATCACTGTTGATTTAGTTTCATGTAAACAATATCATATGCCTTTTAATTAGTATTATTTGAAATGTGTCTTTAACACCTCAATTTAATTTGTATCTTTATTAATGTTTTAGAGTTAAATGATATATTAGTAAATGTGCTAATTTACTACTCAGTTCAGTCGCTCAGTTGGGTTGACTCTTTGTGACCCCATGGACTGCAGCACACCAGGATGCTTTGTCCATCACCAACTCCTGGAGCTTGCTCAAACTCATGTCCATCAAGACAGTGATGCCATCCAACCATCTCATCCTCTGTCACTGTTCTCCCTCCTTCAATCTTTCCCAGCATCCGAGCCTTTTTCAATGAGTCAGTGCTTTGCATCAGGTGGCCAGTGTATTGGAGTTTCAACTTCATCATCAGTTCTTCCAATGAATAATCAGGACTTACTTCCTTTAGGATTGACTGGTTTGATCTCCTGCAGTCCAAGGGACTCTCAAGAGTCTTCTCCAACACCATAGTTCAAAAGCATCAATTCTTCGGCAACCCATTCCAGTGTTCTTGCCTAGAGAATCCCAGGGACAGGGAGCCTGGTGGGCTGCCATCTATGGCGTCGCACAGAGTTGGACATGACTGAAGTGACTTAGCAGCAGCAACGGCAGCAGGTTTCTTTATGGTTCAACTCTCACATCCATACATGACTACTGGAAAAACCATAGCTTTGATTAGACAGACCTTTGTTGGCAAAGTAATGTCTCTGCTTTTCAATATGCTATCTAGGTTGGTCATAACTTTCCTTCCAGGGAGTAAGCATCTTTTAATTTCATGGCTGCAGAAACCATCTGCAGGGATTTTGGAGCCCAAGAAAATAAAGTCTGTCACTGTTTCCCTTGTTTCCACATCTATTTGCCATGAAGTGATGGGACTGGATGCCATGATCTTCGTTTTTTGAATGTTGAGTGATTTCATTAATATTTGCTATATAAATAAATATCTTTGTTAAATTAAAAAATATGGAGTAACAGGGACTAGATTTACCTTTCTGCCTGAGCCAACTAAAAAGCCAGACAAAATATATGAAAATGAAAAGTAGTTCTCAGATAATGGACATCAGGCCATGTGGGACAGTAATACTCAAGAAAGGAAAAAAGAAGTATGTTCTTGATCGCCCTTTCCATAGCTTATTACCTGGAGAGAGTTTCTAGGTCTTTGTGCAGGAAAGGTAACCTAGGTGGAGCTTGGTAGTTTCTTTGAGTTGAGGAGACCTAGAGTTGGGAGTCCAGGAAGGCAAAGCAGTTAAAGTTCGTGGGGCAAATTGCTGCAGGAATGAAAGCTGTATGAAGAAGGAATTTTGAGAGCTACCCACTTGAGTCTTTGGCTGAGTGAATGTTCATTAGTGCATGCATGTGAAGAAACTGCACAATGCTGGGAATGAAAACACTCAAAGGATGAAAGGGAAAAATCTCTTTCATGTTCGCTACAGCTAAAGTGGAAAACCATCATAATTTGTAGGACATCAGGTAAAGGACTCAGAAGGTTATTGCTTGAGTAGCAGGGAAAATTAACCTTTGACTAAAGACCATCCCCATGGAAAAGAAATTCAAAAAAGCAAAATGACTGTCTGGGGAGGCCTTACAAATAGCTGTGAAAAGAAGAGAAGTGAAAAGCAAAGGAGAAAAGGAAAGATATAAGCATCTGAATGCAGAGTTCCAAAGAATAGCAAGAAAAGAAAGCCTTCCTCAGCGATCAATGCAAAAAAATAGAGGAAAACAACAGAATGGGAAAGACTAGAGATCTCTTCAAGAAAATCATTATACCAAGGGAGCATTTCATGCAAAGATGGGCTTGATAAAGGACAGAAGTGGTGTGGCCTAACAGAAGCAGAAGATATTAAGAACAGGTGGCAAGAATACACAGAAGAACTGCACAAAAAACATCTTCATGACCAAGATAATCATGATGCTGTGATCATTCACCTAGAGCCAAACATCCTGGAACGTGAAGTCAAGTGGGCCTTAGAAGGCATCACTATGAACAAAGCTAGTGGAGGTGATGGAATTCCAGTTGAGCTATTTCAAAACCTGAAAGATGATGCTATGAAAGAGCTACACTCAATATACAAGCAAATTTGGAAAACTCAGCAGTGGCCACAGGACTGGAAAAGGTCAGTTTTCATTCCAATCCCAAAGAAAGGCAATGTCAAAGAATGCTCAAACTACCACACAATTGCACTCATCTCCACGCTAGTAAAGTAATGCTCAAAATTCTCCAAGCCAGGCTTCAGCAATGCATGAACTGTGAACTCCCAGATGTTCAAGCTCGTTTTAGAAAAGGCAGAGGAACCAGAGATCAAATTGCCAACATCTGCTGGATCATGGAAAAAGCAAGAGAGTTCCAGAAAAACATCTCTTTCTGCTTTATTGACTGACTGCTTTATTGACTTTTATATTCTGAGAGAGATCAGCCCTGGGATTTCTTTGCAAGGAATGATGCTAAAGCTGAAACTCCTATACTTTGGCCACCTCACGCAAAGAGCTGACTCATTGGAAAAGACTCTGATGCTGGGAGGGATTGAGGGCAGGGGAAAAGGGGACGAAAGAGGATGAGATGGCTGGATGGCATCACCGATGGGCATGAGTTTGAGTCAACTCCGGGAGTTGGTGATGGACAGGGAGGCCTGGCGTTAGCAATTCATGGTGTTGCAAAGAGTCCGACATGACTGAGTGACTGAACTGAACTGAACTAAAAGGCTGCTCTGGCCCTTCCTAACAAATCTAAAAAACAAGCCTCAAAAGGGTCAAATTGTTTCAAAGTAATAACTGCATTACAAAGCAAAGCTCAAGAATATGAGAATACAAAAACATATAGCACCTAATTAGGTAATACATACAGTTATGTTATCTTAATAAAAAATTGGAAGACATGCAAAGAAGCTGAAAAAATGGCCCATAAAGAGTACATAAACAAGTAGAAATAGACCTAGCAATGCTGCAGATGGTAGACTCATTAGACAAATATATTAAGACACTTGTAACTATATTTCATTGGTTCCAAAAGTTAGAAAAAGATTGAGTATGGGGTAGAATTGCTCCTGTCAGCTTAAGAGAGCCAATTTTTTTTAATTTTTATTTTTACTTTATTTAACTTTACAATACTGTATTGGTTTTGCCACACATTGACATGAATCTGTCTTGGGTGTACATGAGTTCCCAATCCTGAACCCCCTCCCCCCGCCCCCTCCCATCCCATATCAACTCTCTGNGGCATCACGGACTCAACGGATGTGAGTCTGAGTGAACTCCGGGAGTTGGTGATGGACAGGGAGGTCTGGTGTGCTGTGATTCATGGGTTGGAAAGAGTCGGACACAACTGAGTGAGTGAACTGAACTGAACTGAAATTGCATCCAAGGACTGCATTTTAACTCTTTTGTTGAATGTGATGGGTACTCCATTTCTTCTAAGGGATTCTTGCCCACAGTAGTAGATAGAATGGTCATCTGAGTTAAATTCACCCATCCCAATCTGTTTTAGTTTGCTTATTCCTCAAATGTTGACGTTCACTCTTGCCATCTCCTGTTGACCACTTCCAACTTGCCTTGGTTCATGGACCTAACATTCCAGGTTCTTGTGCAGTATTGCTCTTTACAGCATTGGACTTTACTTCCATCACCAGTCATATCCACAACTGAGTGTTGTTTTTGCTTTGGCTCTGTCTCTTCATTCATTCTTTATGTCATTTAGGGCTAAATAAAAAATTAATTTCTTAAAAAAATTTTGCCTAGGCTACATTATCCACAGTGCAAGACAGAACTTGGTGTCCTTTCTACTCTCTCTCAAAACCTTTTCCCCATGGGCCACCCAGTGGATTTCCAGGCCAGTGGGAAATCAGGCAGTGGCAGCATCAGTGGGATGCCAGGGAAGGTCCAGAGAGCCCAGAACATCTGTTGACAGTGTTAGTATACTTTAGTATTTGTGACAGTACTCTGAGCTCGCTGGATAGGTCGTTAGAAGTTTCTAGAAGTCCCCAGGATATCCCCACCACTTCCTGGTGAGATGAATCACAAACCTACTCCTGGGAGGGTGAAAAGCACCTAAATAATGTGAATTAAGAGCACTACCCATCAGGACTTCCCTGGTGGTCCAGTGGTTAAGTCTTTACCTTCCAATGCAGGGGGTACGGGTTCAATCTTTATTCAGGGAGCTGAGATCCCACTTCCATTGGGGCCAAGAAGCGAAACTTAAAACAGAGACAATATTGTAACAAATTCAATAAAGACTTTAAAAATAGTCCATTCCAAAAAAAATTCTTATGTAAAGAAAGAGCACTACCCACCTCCCAAGGAACCTTAATCTGGAGGTAAATGTACAGAGTTTTTTGATATTACCTACTGCAAGTACAGAATTTTCTCTTCTTTGCTCTTTTACTCCTGTCCTAGAAGATCCTAGGAGTACAGTGGTTTTTCAAATGTCTTTTTTGGAAGGAGCAAATATCACCTCCCTCATCTTGTATGTGAGGAAACCAAAACCAACCAAACAAAAATAGCATGTTAGTGAAAGAACTCAGGCACCCTAACTCCCAAAAGAGAAAGAGCTGATTTTTTAATAGTGCTTTAAAAAATAATGGAGTATCATAATCATTGCCATCTTTCCTGAGGATTTACACTCCATGTCTGTGGGCATGGTCTGGAAATGCATTTGGAGTCCAAATATACCTGTGGTTTTACAGCGAGTTTGGGTCCTTCCATGTTCCAGAGGAAAAGAATAATGACCAATATTTGAGCTCCCTCAGTTTTCTTTTGTGAAGGGAATTGGTCTAAAACCAAGACAATGAAATGTTAACTAACATGTGAATATCATTTTCCAGTGTTTCCCAAATCTGTCTGATGTTATGAATCCATTTGATGCCACCCCAGATCTACAGAGTCAGAATCTGCAGGGAATTAACCTGGGAGTCAGTCAGTGTCTTTAAGAAGCACTTCAGGTGCTTATTAAATAAGATCAGTCATTTGGGAAATACTCTCTGAAGATGCACTGCTATTAACTCCACGTTTCAGTAAAGGACGTTGAGACTCAGAGTAGTTAAGTTCACTGGCCTAAAATTCCATGGTTAATAAATGGCAGAGCCAAGATCTACAAATGTGGTTATGGTTCGGTGCGGTGTCTCTGAACCCCACTGCAGTTCTGTCTGCTTCTTCAGAGCTTCTTGTAAGGCTTTATGTAGTAAATGCTTGTGGTAGGTGCATTTCCCTGTCACCACTGCCTGCTGTTGCTGAACTTCCTGCCCCAAAACAGCCCTTTTGCCTTTTCTTACTTATCAGAAGTAGGATTTAAAAATGTGGACTAAGGTAGAATTTTGTTGGTGATTAATTGAACAATGATTCCCTTTGGAAAACTTATTAATGTGTGATGTTTTGTCTTTCAGTTTATATTGTACATACAAGTAATATCGTTAATGACCTTGGGAATAAATTCATACATGATGACTCGTTTGGCCAGGACATTAGGTAAAGTCTACTTAACCAGGAAGAATAATGCGAATAGATTGTTGCTGAAGGTGGGACATTTCTTCTGGAGCTCAAGGAATTGATCATGATATCACTCAGTTTTCATTCATTCACTGTTAATGGAAACCACATTAAGATTGCCTTAAACAAGACAGAAGCTGTTTCCTACCACCTCCCATCAGAAAATCAAGAAGAGTAGGATGGTTCTGTTCTACGAGGTTGTCCAGAGATTTCAAATCCTTCTCTTTCATTCCTCCTCTGCTTCCCAGGGTGTTGCTCTTGTCTGCAGGGTAGAAGTGGGCTCCAGGTCACTGTTATCTTCAATCCAATCAATTAGAAAGGGAAAATGGGGTGGGAATGGTGATGGTGGTGGTTATGGTGTCAATGGAAGGTAAGGAGGTTATTTAAAGAAGCTTCCTTCTGCCTCCAGAAGTTGTACATATCATTACCACTCACAGTGCATTGACCAGAACTTAGTCTCATGGGCACACAAGGGAAAAGGAAGATGGGAAGTACTATCTTAACTGACTGGTCATGTGCTTAGCCAAAGCATAGAGATTCTATTGGGAAAGAAAGAAGAGGAGAATGAAGGGGAGCAG
Organism: Aepyceros melampus; assembly: GCA_006408695.1. Classification (NCBI taxonomy): domain Eukaryota; kingdom Metazoa; phylum Chordata; class Mammalia; order Artiodactyla; family Bovidae; genus Aepyceros; species Aepyceros melampus. Next base: position 94,588 of record SJXQ01009850.1, on the reverse strand, counting down.
TAAGCAGGCTCTGCCAGGGTTGCCTGTTTCTAGAAAAAATGTGAAGCTGTTGATAATAAAGTATATAAATATAATAAAATCACAAAAAGGCCCATGATCAATGAAGAAATCAGGATAAGATAATCAGTGGCAGTGGAGTCCATGAGGAGAGAGAGGGTGGGGCAGAATTACACAGAGTCTTGGAGGAGTAGGGCCTTAGTATCATCCAGTGTCCCATGGCCTGATCCTCAGCTTTGCTGGTGCAGAGACCTGATTTTGTCAGAATATCTAGAATTAATCAGATGGCTGGAAATTTACATCTGTTGCAGTCCCAGGAGAATAGAGAGCAGCAGAAAATCAATTTATTAATTTATAATGAGGATGATTTCTTTCTATGTCTGAAATAATTGTGATCATTATTCAGGGTGAAAGTGAAAGTGAAGTCGCTCAGTCGTGTCTGACTCTTTGCGATCCCATGGACTGTAGCTTATCAAGCTTCTCCATCCATAGGATTTTCCAGGCAAGAGTGCTGGAGTGGATTGCCATTTCCTATTCACCTCTAAATACCAATTTCCTTAATAAATCAAATAGTAATCAGAAGGTTTCTTGGAAGGTGTGGAACTTGGGAGAGATTGATGGAAGGGTACTGAGGAAGGAGAGTTCTTATAAATAGAGAAATAGCTTGGTGAATTCAGCTTCTCTGCTTGTGTCTTTCCATAGTTCTGCCTACTCCTGAAACTGTGCCATATCAACACTATGGCAGAGCTTCTTGAGAAAGCTGACCTCAAAGTCTAGGGCTCCAGTATATGAATAGGACTAGTAAATGCGGCAGAGTTTTGGCAGCGCTCCTTCTCCCCCAGTCATGGAGTTTGCTCTTGTTTGCATTGGAAAGTTGTGCTTGGGCCAGCACGAGCTTGCTACGCTGGAGTGTGAGTGAAGTTAACTCGATCCCTGAAGGTTTGCTTACACCTCCCTTCCCACCAATTTTTATAGGCTTTCATGGATCCAGACTCACTCTGCTCTCTTGGCTTATAACATAGCATCTGGTTTTTCTCCCATGCTTGTTTGCTTGATATTGCTCTTACTCTGATACTCAGAAACAAGATCAAGAGGTTTTACTATCATGGAAATATTTTTTTCTTCTCCTTTTCTTCCCATACAATTTTTTAAATTGTATTTGCATGAACTGTGAACTTCCAGATGTTCAAGCTGGTTTTAGAAAAGGCAGAGGAACCAGAGATCAAATTGCCAACATCCACTGGATCATCGAAAAAGCAAGAGAATTCCAAAAAAACTCAGCTATTTCTGCTTTATTGACTATGCCAAAGCCTTTGACTGTGTGGATCACAATAAACTGTGGAAAATTCTGAAAGAGATGGGAATACCAGACCACCTGACCTGCCTCTTGAGAAACCTATATGCAGGTCAGGAAGCAACAGTTAGTTAGAACTGGACATGGAACAACAGACTGGTTCCAAATAGGAAAAGGAGTACGTCAAGGCTGTATATTGTCACCCTGCTTATTTAACTTATATGCAGAGTACATCATGAGAAACGCTGGGCTGGAAGAAGCACAAGTTGGAATCAAGATTGCTGAGAGAAATATCAATAACCTCAGATATGCAGATGACACCACCCTTATGGCAGAAAGTGAAGAGGAACTAAAGAGCCTCTTGTTGAAAGTGAAAGAGGAGAGTGAAGAAGTTGGCTTAAAGTTCAACATTCAGAAAACGAAGATCGTGGCATCTGGTCCCATCACTTCATGGCAAATAGATGGGGAAACAAGGGAAACAGTGTCAGACTTTATTTTTGGGGGTTCCAAAATCACTGCAGATGGTGATTGCAGCCATGAAATTACAAGATGCTTACTCCTTGGAAGGAAAGTTATGACCAACCTAGACAGCATATTAAAAAGCAGAGATATTACTTTGCCAACAAAGATCCATCTAGTCAAGGCTATGGTTTTTCCAGTGGTCATGTATGGATGTGAGAGTTGGACTGTGAAGACAGCTGAGCACTGCAGAATTGATGCTTTGAAACTGTGGTGTTGAAGAAGACTCTTGAGAGTCCCTTGGACTGCAAGGAGATCCAACCTGTCTATTCTGAAGGAGATCAGCCCTGGGATTTCTTTGGAAGGAATGATGCTAAAGCTGAAACTCCAGTACTTTGGCCACCTCATGTGAAGAGTTGACTCATTGGAAAAGACTCTGATGCTGAGAGGGATTGGTGGCAGGAGGAGAAGGGGACGACAGAGGATGAGATGGCTGGATGGCATCACCGACTTGATGGACATGAGTTTGAGTGAACTCCAGGAGCTGATGATGGACAGGGAGGCCTTGCGTGCTGTGATTCATGGGATCTCAGAGTCGGACACGACTGAGCGACTGAACTGAACTGAGCCTCAGAATTTTCATTATGAGACAAATATGTATGTAACATACTTTATCCTCAGAATCAGTGCTCATCCGTTCTAGAATTACTCTCATGTTAGCATGTAATAGACAAAACTGAATTTTATCAGGAAGAATTTCAAATTAGCTTCTTCCACCTGGTCTAATGCTTTCAATTCTCTGAATCTAGAGCTTGTCATACTAAATGAAGTAAGTCATAAAAAGAAAAACAAATACCATATGATATTACTTATATGTGGAATCTAATAAAAATAAGACACACATGAACACATTTATGAAACAAAAACAGGCTTACAGATATAGAGAACAGACTTGTAGTTGCCAGGAGGGAAGGACTGGGAGTTTGGGATTAGCAGACACAAACCTTTACAGATAGGATGGATAAACAACAAGGTCCTACTCTATAGCACAGGGAACTATATTCAATATCTTGTGATAAATCATAATGGAAAAGAATATGCAGAATGTGTGTGTGTGTGTGTGTACAAATACCATATGATATTACTTATATGTGGAATCTAATAAAAATAAGACACACATGAACACATTTATGAAACAAAAACAGGCTTACAGATATAGAGAACAGACTTGTAGTTGCCAGGAGGGAAGGACTGGGAGTTTGGGATTAGCAGACACAAACCTTTACAGATAGGATGGATAAACAACAAGGTCCTACTCTATAGCACAGGGAACTATATTCAATATCTTGTGATAAATCATAATGGAAAAGAATATGCAGAATGTGTGTGTGTGTGTGTGTACACATATATGTGTGTGTGTGTGTGTGTGTGTGTGTGTGTGTGTGTGTGTATTGGATCAAGAGGGAAAGATTCATCCTCATATTCTTCCAGAATCATCTTAAAAAGAGGCGTTCATTCAAATGTACTGACATAACCAATCAATTCCCTCATACCTGTGTTTTCCCAGAGCAACTGGGAAGTGGCTGTTGCTCATCCTAATGGGTGGGATGTAATTACACAAATAAATAAACTTTCTCCTTGTGTGCTCTATGCCATGGGAATTTTAAATCCAAAGCTAACACATTCTAACTATTTAGCATGCAATCAAAGGCATCTTTGCTCTGGACCATGGAGAACTGAAAGGGATATGATTTCAAATCTTTTTGAATCCCTGAAAATTTCAACCACCACAGTGTCCTGTAGAGAATGCAATAAAGTTAAACTGAAACATTTTAATAGCATTTTAAACTATTTGAGACATCTCATGAGAAACGCTGGGCTGGAAGAAGCACAAGCTGGAATCAAGATTGCCGGGAGAAATATCAATAACCTCAGATATGCAGATGACACCACCCTTATGGCAGAAAGTGAAGAGGACCTAAAAGGCCTCTTGATGAAAGTGAAAGTGGAGAGTGAAAAAGTTGGCTTAAAGCCCAACATTCAAAAAACAAAGATCATGGCATCTGGTCCCATCACTTCATGGGAAATAGATGGGGAAACGGTGGAAACAGTGTCAGACTTTATTTTTATGGGCTCCAAAATCACTGCAGGTGGTGACTGCAGCCATGAAATTAAAAGATGCTTACTCTTTGTACCAAAAGTTATGACCAACCTAGATAGCATATTCAAAAGCAGAGACATTACTTTGCCAACAAAGGTCCATCTAGTCAAGGCTATGGTTTTTCCAGTGGTCATGTATGAATGTGAGAGTTGGACTGTGAAGAAAGCTGAGCGCTGAAGAATTGATGCTTTTGAACTGTGGTGTTGGAGAAGACTCTTGAGATTCCCTTGGACTGCAAGGAGATCCAACCAGTCCATTCTGAAGGAGATCAGCCCTGGGATTTCTTTGGAGGGAATGATGCTAAAGCTGAAACTCCAGTACTTTGGCCACCTCATGTGAAGAGTTGACTCATTGGAAAAGACTCTGATGCTGGGAGGGATTGGGGGCCAGAGGAGAAGGGGACGACAGAGGATGAGATGGCTGGATGGCATCACGGACTCGATGGATGTGAGTCTGAGTGAACTCTGGGAGTTGGTGATGGACAAGGAGGCCTGGCGTGCTGCGATTCATGGGGTCGCAAAGAGTCAGACACGACTGAGCAACTGAACTGAGACATCTCATATGCAGTTATGAAGAGATTAACATTTGATGTATAGTTGATTTAGAATGTTTTAGTTTCTGCTGTACAGCAAAGTGATTCATTCATACATATGTGTACATTCTTTTTTATATTCTTTTCCATTGTGCTTTATCATAGGATGTTGAATTCAGTTCCCTATGCTATACAGTAGAATCTTGTTTTTTATCGAGAACAGTTTTATTGAGATGGAATTCTGAGTGTATAGGCTGAGCTCACTCAGTAATTAAATTTCTCCTTTTGGTAAGCAAGCTTGATAGCTGTAACTTCAAATTGATACTTCAGGATGATAGAAACTGCCACAAATTTTGGACTTAAAGATTTTCTGGTCAGGAAACAAGAGATGTTAAATTGGAGGCATCTCTACTGCAGTGGTCCTTAAATTTTATTATGTATTAGAATCAGTTGGAGAAGTTGCTAAAATAAAAATTCTCAGGCCAGTCAGATTCTCCAGACGTGGGGTAAAGCCCAGGAATAATTCAACAGGCAATTCTTCTACCTGTAAGAAGGTACAGATAATTTTCCATACTTTGAGAAATATTGACTGGATAACTTGAAATAGTGAGTCATGTTTCTAGCTATAGGAAACAAAAAGAAACTAAGAAAACATTCTTTACCAGTTGAGTCAGATAAAGTTGAGCTGCACAGCTGAAAGGAAATGGGTAGTTGGGTAATTTTCTGGAAAATTTTGGGCAAATAGTTGTCCTTGCTCTAAGCAATCTGGTTTGGCTCTGCAGATGATGCCAAGATTTCACTACATCATGCAACATTTTGATTCCCTGTGCATTCTTCACTTTTGTTAAGGTCCTTTCTTTTCTTTGTCATAGGTTTGTGTGTCCTTTCCATTCCAAGACAGATGGCCATGCAAAATGCCATTAAGCACATCCAGGAGATGATACAGAGCAGAATAACTTTATTAAAACAGAAAAACTTTTGACAAATGTTAATTGGACCTTAGTAGAAGAAAAAACAAAGATTGAATACATCATTCCTGTGAGTTGATTCCTGGCAAAAACTAGTCCTTTCCCTTTCTCTCTGTTTCTTTTGATTATTATGCGAAACTTGATTCTGCTGGTTATAGGTCAGGATACTGAAGACAGATACATTTACTAGCTTTTTTCTATCAGCCAAAATACTCTGAATTCTATCTCTGAACAGATGTTGGTGATCTGTCCTTATTTGCCAAATACGAGAGAACTGGTGTTTTACAAATAGGCTGATTGAGTAACTATGAATGGCCTCTGCCAGGGTGATATTTTCCAGCTGGTTGAGGAAGTGAGCGATTTCTCCCTGTACAAGTACTATTCAAAAGCAGAAAACACAGGCTGCTTCAGAGAGTAGTCAAGCATAGACCGGTTTGGGGAAGAATTTGGCTTCTAAATCTCCCCAAATGAATAGTTACTTCACCACAATTTAAATGAACATTTCTAACATGGAGAAGGTTTTTCACTTATACACAGCCCTTCATTTTAGCAATTCTGATTTGAGTTATTGGAATCTTGGTCAAGCAGAGTATTTGACAGCTCCTAATCCTTTTTACTTATTTTTAACTCTGTCTCTGTTCAGACTCCTCATGTTTCAAGTGACAATAAGACGAAGGAGGAGTTCCCAACAGATGAAGTTTTAATAGAAGAAGCCCGATTGCATGTAGCTATAATACAAATAGTTAGTATCATTCACATAATCTGCTTTTTATTTATGTATTTTATTCTTGCAATGTTTTTAATTCTTACATATGGTTTTCAGATGACTAGAAAAATTTTCACGTTTTGATTGGTTGTTAAACTTTGATTTATGAAAGTTAGAAAAATAAATTTCTAAGCCTTTAAATTCAAGTTACAAACCTTATTCTATTTCTAAGTCTAGCAACTTTAGCAGTTCACTTTTAGGGAGCCTTTGAATAATATTTTGTGCCATTTACACAGTTAAACATCTTCAATATTTGAAACTGCTTTCACAGATTAAGTATGTGAGTTCCTTTTATATAAAATGTTCTTAAGTGCTTATTTAACTCTTGTAAATCTAGTAAGCTAAAATAAATCTAATGAATCAAACATTCTCTTAAAATATTTAAGATTTAATATTTGAATGTTATAATATAAACATAGATTATGAGACAAAATCAAGTTTGAATCAACTTATAAAATTGTACATTTAAAACTGGGGTTTTATCCTAATAGTACAAATTTTATTCAAATTTACAAGTATATAAAATGCTCATTATGCCCAGAATCCTTCCTTTTTATTTTCATTTTAGAGCCTATTATGAAGAATTTCTAACACATACAAAAGTAGATAAAATAGTGTACTGAACCTCGATGTACCTATCACTCAGCCTTCACAAACATCCACACATGACCAACTCTGCCCCATCTGCATCCTCGGTCACTCCCGCGTCTCCCAGGTTATTTTGAAACAAATCCCAGATGTTATTCAATATATCATTTCATCTGCAAATATTTCAGTATGTATCTTGAAATTTTAAAGTCTTAAAAAACAGTAAAATACTAATATTGTACCTAAAGATTAATTCCTTAATAACATCAAATATTGGTCAATGATCAGTTTTCCAGTTATCTCATAAATGTGATCAATGCACAGTTCCAGTTTACATCTTTAAATTGCATTTCAGTGAAATCATATATTGCAGTTAATGAATATGTACTTTGCTTGTGTGCGTGCTATCGCTTCAGTTGAGTACAACTTGCAAACCTATGGACTGCAGCCTGCCAGTCTTCTCTGTCCATGGGATTTTCAATGTAAGAATACCAAAGTGGTTTGTCACGCCCTCCTGCAGGGGATCTTCCTGACCCTGGGATCAAACTGCATCTCCTGTGGCTCCTGACTTGCAGGTGGAGTCTTTACTGCTGAGCCATCGAGGAAGCCCAGAATATGTACTTTAAGTCTTTTTTAATCCATAAATTCCTCTTTTTTTTTTTCTATTGAAGAACATATTTCTTCTAATACAAAAACACTAACAGTATATTGATTTAAAAACATTTCTATAGTTAACTTAAAATGTTCTCAGAATTTGGAAGGTTCTTACCCAGAGACATAAAGTATGGTCATGAATTCTTTGTAGAACCAATCTCCTATTGAGAGGTAGTATCTATATCCCTCCCCATCATTGAACTTGGGTTGCTCTTCTGACTTGTTTTGACCAGGAATATGTAGCCAAATGACTTTGGGAATGTACTGGAGCCTTGAGGAGATTTGCAACTTCCCCCTTCTTCCACTTTGAATACCACCCTGAGATTGTCATGTGAGGAAGCTGGCCTAGCCTTTGAAGAATGAGAGGCATATAGCTGAGAGTCAGTACCCTACACCAGACTTTGTAAATGAAGCCACTTTAATTTAAGGCTTAGGACAGTAGACTCAAACTCTTGATGGTAAGAGATGCAGAGAATTTGTGACCGTATATAATGTACCATGTTCTGCTCACTGGCCACAAATATTTATACCCCTCCTACAAAGCAAAGAGCTTCCCTGATGGCTCAGTGGTAAAGAAACTGCCTGCCAAACAGGAGACATGGGTTGGATCCCTGGGTCAGGAAGATCCCCTGAAGAAGGAGATGGTAACCTACTCCAGTATTCTTGCCTGGGAAATCTCATGAACAGAGGAGCCTGGTAGACTACAGTCCACAGGGTCACAAAGAGTTGGACATGACTTAGCTTTCAGAGGAGGTACAAAGCAAAATACACTCATCTTTTTCTAAGACACTGTTTCCCACCCCCAACCCAGATAAGCTTTATCCCATTGTGGTACCGAACTCAAAATCTGGTACCTCATGATGTTCATTTAGTCTGGGATTGCTCAGGCTCCTTGGTTGTATCTCTTTAAGTATGATTCCTCTTGATAAACAGAACAGTGGAATAAAAAGAGAAGTTACCTGTCTCCTCAGCCTCCACCTCCACCACCATCCCCAACCCCAACTTTCAGTGGTAATCAACAGACACTTCTGTTCAAGAAGGAAGAGAACAGGAGCATTGATTAATCACTGGTCCTTGGCAGTTCTGAAATCCAGCTGGGCATATGACCTAGTTCTCCTCATTCTATTATCATAGGCGGTAACTTTCATGTTTGGGCTTCACATGTGGCACTAGTGGTAAAGAACCCACCTACCAATGTGGGAGATGTAAGAGATGAGGGTTTGATCTCTGTGTTGGGAAGATCCCCTGGAAAAGGGAATGGTAACCCACTCCAATATTCTTGCCTGGAGAATCCCATGGACAGAGAGGAACCTAGCAGGCACTGTCCATAGGGTCCCAAAGAGTTAGACACGACTGAAGTGACTTAGTATGCATGCATGTAATCCATGTTTGTGACGGTGATCTTCTCAGACTGATTTCTCCCAGTAGAAATGGAAATTCCCATTCATTTAGAACTCTTTATTGTCTTTTAAGCCCACCCTGATACAATTTCCTTAAAAACTCTGTGTTTTCAATGAGTCTGATTGTAGTCTATTCTACTCTGTAATTCCTTTTCATACAGACCACATACCAGACAACATGGGTCTGAGAAAGCTTAGTCTGCTTGAGAGGGTAAACTAAGCACTACCTTTAACCTCTAAGTGGTCTTATCCAAGGGTCTTGAGCCACAACCTTGACTTGATCTTGAATCTGAGGCCATATTTTACTGGCAAAACTCTAGATTTGATTTTCATTCCCTGATATTTTACCACCTGGAGAGACTGCAGATGGAAAATGGGTTTGGTTTTCAAACCAATCATGGCCTCTTTATATTTTCTGTAATATCTGCTTACAGATTGAACTGTTACACTTTGGTTTACCTCTCTCTTCTCATACATTATCACATGCTGCTGCTAAGTCACTTTAGTTGTGTCCGACTCTGCGCAACCCCATAGACGGCAGCCCACCAGGCTCCCCCGTCTCTGGGATTCTCCAGGCAAGAACACTGGAGTGGGTTGCCATTTCCTTCTCCAATGCATGAAAGTGAAAAGTGAAAGTGAAGTCGCTCAGTCGTGTCCGACTCTCAGCAACTCCAGGACTGCAGCCCACCAGACTAGAGTACTGGAGTGGGGTGCCATTGCCTTCTCCGATTATCACATGCAGCTAGAGGTAAAAACAAATCTTGTATATTAACATATACATGTGGAATCTAGAAAAATGGTACAAATGAATCATTTCCAAAGTGAGAATAGAGATGCAGATGTAGAGAAACAGACATGTGGACACAGGAGGGGAAAGGGAGGGTGGGACAAACTGGGAGAATGGCATTGACATATATACACTACCGTGTATAAAATAGTGGGAATCAGCTGTATAGCATAGGAGCTCAGCTTGGTGCTCCATGACAACTTAGACAGGTGAGATAGCAGGTGGAGGTGAGAGGGAGATTTAAGAGAGAGAGGATATATTTATCCTTATGGCTGATTCATGTTGTTGCACAGCAGAAACTAACACAACATTGTAAAGCAATTATATACCCCCCCAAAAGTTTATTTCTAGAACATTGGAAATCCAGAAATCTCTTTAGCCAGATTCATAAATTTATTAGGCATATCTTCTACTTTCCAAGTTGCCTTAGGTGACAGTATTGCCAGTTGTGCTGGCTCATCATAGCACAACTGCCTCCTTCCAGCCTTCTGCATCAGTTTTCCCACTGCTTTTTCGACTTCCAGTCTCCTCATTGCCCTTCTAGCCTCTGCTCGCCACCTAGTCCCCAAACTAACAACACATGGTTTAGCTTTTTGTTATGGAGACTCTCCACAGTTGGTACTGACTTCTGTTTTGGTTAGCCTTTGCTAAGTCGCTTCAGTCGTATCCGACTCTGTGCAACCCCATAGACGGAAGCCCACCAGGCTCCCCCGTCACTGGGATTTTCCAGGCAAGAACACTGGAGTGGGTTGCCATTTCCTTCTCCAATGCATGAAAGTGAAAAATGAAAGTGAAGTCGCTCAGTCGTGTCAGACTCTTCGCGACCCCATGGACTGCAGCCTACCAGGTTCCTCCATCCATGGGGTTTTGCAGGCAAGAGTACTGGAGTGGGTTGCCATTGCCTTCTCCGGTTAGCCTTTGCTATACTGCATAACTTAGTGGCTGAAAACAATGATTTGGTATTTCTCATAGTTCTGTTGGTTGGCAGTCTGGATGATTTTGTTGCTGGTCTTGCCTGGGAACCTCATGTGTCGGCTACCATCTTAGTTCAGTTGGGGTTGGAGGGTCCAACATGTCCTTACTCACAGATTTGGCAGTTGACTATGCTTCACTGGTGACTCAGAGGTTAAAGCGTCTGCCTCTAATGCGGCAGACTTGGGTTCAGTCCCTGAGTCAGGAAGATCCCCTGGAGAAGGAAATGGTAACCCACTTCAGTATTCTTGCCTGGAGAATCCCATGGACGGAAAAGCCTGGTAGGCTCTAGTCCATGGGGTCGCAAAGAGTCGGACACAACTGAGCTACTTCACTTTTCTTTTTGAGTAACTATTTCAATTTCAGGGCACTTTTATTCTCCTCCACATGGCCTCCTATCTTCCAATAGAGTGAACTGGGCTTCTTCACTACATGGTGATCTCTGGGTTCCAACAGGGTGAGAAGAGGAGCTGCAATGCCTCTATCTCCTAGGCTCTGCAAGTTGAATAACATCATTTTCACTCCCATTCAATTAGTCAAAGTAAATCCCAAAGCTAGCCCAGATTCAATGAGTAAAGAAAAGCCTGTCTTTGAAGGGAAGAGCAGCAATGTTAGTTACAAAGAGACATGGGCAGCTATGTTTCATTAGGACCACTGTTATAATGCCCTACTGCATTTACTTTTTAAAGCAATAATCCCATGTAGTGACCCACTCCATGTTATTTTTTTTAAGAAATTGAAATATATTTGATTTACAATATTGTGTTAGTTTTAAGCATATAGCATAGTGATTCAGTGTTTCAGATTGTATTTCATTATAGGTTATTACAAGATGTGGAATATAATTTCCTTTGCTATACAGTAAATCTGTGTTGCTTATCTGTTTTATGTATTGTAGTTTATATCTGTGATTATCATATTCCTAATTTGTCCTCCTCCCTTTCCTTTTGGGTAACTATAGTTTGTTTTCTATGTCTGTGAGTCTGTTTCCATCTTGTATACAGATTCATTTATATTTTAGATTCCACATATAAGTGATATAATATTTGTCTGACTTGCTTCACTTAGTTTGATAATCTCTGCTGCTGCTAAGTTGCTTCAGTCGTGTTCGACTCTGTGCGACCCCATAGATGGCAGCCCACCACGCTCCCCACTCCCTGGGATTCTCCAGGCAAGAATACTGGAGTGGGTTGCCATTTCCTTCTCCAATGCATGAAAGTGAAAAGTGAAAGTGAAGTCGCTCAGTCGTGTCCAACTCCTAGTGACCCCATGGACTGCAGCCTACCAGGCTCCTCTGTCCATGGGATTTTCCAGGCAAGAGTACTGGAGTGGGTTGCCATTGCCTTCTCCAGGATAATCTCTAGGATGACCCAAGTTGCTACAAATGGCATGTTTCATTATTTTATATGGTTGAGTAATATTTCATTATATATATATTCTATTATATATGTATGTTCCATGGTATATTTATGTGTATATATATATATATATATAAAAAGTGAAGTCGCTCAGTCGTGTCCAACTCCTAGTGACCCCATGGACTGCAGCCTACCAGGCTCCTCTGTCCATGGGATTTTCCAGGCAAGAGTACTGGAGTGGGTTGCCATTGCCTTCTCCAGGATAATCTCTAGGATGACCCAAGTTGCTACAAATGGCATGTTTCATTATTTTATATGGTTGAGTAATATTTCATTATATATATATTCTATTATATATGTATGTTCCATGGTATATTTATGTGTATATATATATATATATATAATATAGTCATATCTTCTTAAGCCAACTGTGTTAGCGGGCACTTGAGTTGTTTCTGTGTCTTGGTGATTGTAAATAGTGCTGCTATGAATGTTGGGGTGCATGTATCTTTTTGAAATAAAGTTTGGGGTTTGGGGGCCTATATACCCAGAAGTAAGATTACTAGATCATATGGTAGCTCTATTTTTTATTTTTTAAGGAACTTGCATACTGTTTTTCATAGTGGATGCACCAGTTTACATTTCATACCAACAATGACAAGGGTTCTGTTTTCTCCACACACTTTCTCCAGCATTTATTATTTGTAGCCATTTTTGATGACAGTCATTCTGACCAATACGAAATGATACCTCACTGTGGTTTGGATTTGTCTTTTCTCTAATAATTAGTGATGTTGAACATTTGAAGTAAATTCTTTGAGTTGTATAGATTTTGAGTTTCCTGAAACCAGAAATCTTTGTGTCTTTTATAACATCTAATTCATGGGGTCGCAAAGAGTCGGACACGACTGCGCGACTGAACTGAACTGAACTGAAGGGAGTACTTTGCAAAAATTGAATATTCTGTAAATATTCAAATTGAATGAAATTTATTTCTTGCTATAGTTTTTGAAAAGTATATTTTCCTATACTGAGTTCAATAATAATAATGAGGGCTATGTAAAGGTCAAGTAGAGTATATTTCACTAATGTTTTTGTCCTTTGTAATTTTTATTTAAAATTTTATGTTTAGAGTAGCTTTGAAAAGCAGTGTAATGATGGAGTCCTCAGTGTCGAGGCAGCCCGGACATTAATTGGTGCAACCAAAAGCTATTGTCACATCCAAGGAAAGTAAGTATAACACTTCTTTAATTGATATTTCCAAAATTGAATGGGTATGTGATAAAGAATGAAGACAGCTGAGTGTCCAGATTGATCAATCTTTTTTTAAATTTATTTTTAATTGAAGGATAATTGTTTTAGATTGATTAATTTTTTAAATCTTATCTCTCTGTCTGTCCATTCATCTATCCACCTACTTCCTATTTTACTTGTTTATACTTTTCTCCCTGAAGATCCATGAGTTTGATAACATTGGGAGTTTCTGGAGTAAGATTTAACTGCAGAGCAATTATAAGAGAGGAAAGGGGAGCCATTAAAAAGAACCCACGTAGTTTTAATTATGATTATAATTCTTTTGTCTTTATATTGTATTCACTAAATTACTGCATAGGGGAGGTAAGAAGGCCTGGAGCCTACTATTTAATTGCTCCCTGGTGTGGAGCAGGATATGGAGGAATTGATCCAGCCTATGAAATTGATAGGGGCTTCCTAGGTGGCTCAGTGGTAAAAAATCTGCCTGTCAATGCAGGAGATGTGAGAGATGCAGCTTAAATTCCTGAGTCAGGAAGATCCTTTGGTGTAGGAAATGGCAACCCACTCCAGTATTCATGCCTCGAGAATCCCATGGACAGAGAAGCCTGGCTGGTTACAGTCCATAGAATCACAAAGAGTTGGACATGCTGAGTATGTGTGTGTGCATGAAACTGATAGATGCAATTAAATATGATGGGAAAACCTCAGTATCTTAGAGATATATTGATATCCGGTTACAATTCTGGTAAACATTAATGAATGTTCTAAGACAAAGTTGTAGAGCAACTTTAGGAGATTCTGAGTGATAATTAACATTTCATCAGCCTGTTAATATATTTGGGAGATGTAGCATCAGTTCCTAAATAAAGTATGGGAAGGATAGGGAGTTCAGGGCCAAGGGGAATCTTGGGCTAGGCAAGGCATGACAAAAGGAAGCTTGATTCTGAACCTTAAAGAATTGGACTGGAGAAGTTTTAATTATATTCTATCTCAGGTCAGAAAAGTTTCAGAGACAGGGACTTTAGGAGTCTCATGCTAAAATTGTTTCTGTTCCATGACCATGGGTGGTTAGGTGGGTGGATACAGAGACATATTTAATAAATGTATATTATATTTATATTTAGTATAACTTTTCATTTTATATTACCCAAATGTATAGCACTTGGTTTTCATCATGTATGTATATTTTTCTTTATTAGATTCATGAGTATTTATGATGTTTCAACTTATGTAAGAGCTAGAAGTTGGCTTGTGAAGTTTAAAAACATGTTAACTTTCTTGGAATATCATAAAGATAAGACACCTCTTATTCTATATGGGTAAGTACTGTGAACCTTTAATAGCAATGTACTTGAAAATATGACCTTTTCTACATTGTTAAAATAGGCTACCTTGATTTTTCCTAAAGAAAAACCTCAACTAATATTACAGTCAACTCTTATTGATTGAGTAGGGAAGCAGCAGAGTGCTTACTTCTCTTTTTCCATTCTGTTTTAGCAATTTCATTGACACCTTTAGTAGAATGTAGGTAGAAAAAAGAAGAAAAAGATGATTACATTTGGGTTATTCAAGTTGTGATAGTCTTGTCTTAGTGTCACATTACATGTTGGACTTCTTTCATATTCTTCTGGGGTGCTTGTGGATGAGAAATAGCAAACTCAAAGACTAGTTTAACTCTCAACTTAATTTCACCTGTGGCATGGGATGGTTCTCTTGATGTCTATAATTAGGAAAAACACAGCCTGGCCTTAATAAACACCTATAGCCAATGTCCAAAATATCATAAGATAGGTATTTTACTAACTCGTGTAGACTCTTTTTTAATATAAATTGTGAACTTACACACTTTAGATCAGAAAGACAATATTTTTCTACTAATAAAACATATCAGATGAGAAGATACTGAGACCATTAATGTTAATAAATTTTAAATGGGAGTTAACATACTTTATGTAGTAAATTATGGTCATTTTTTTTTTACTGTCTTTGATTTATTAAGTTTACAGAAAAACATAAAAAATTAAAACCCTAGGGTTTTGACATATATCTATATAACATCTTTTTGTCAATTTCTACTTTAGATGAATAGAAAGAATTTTAGAAATATGTCATAGTAATTATTAAGTAAAATATTTTGTCCTGTTCCTAATTTTAAGCAATGCTGATGTTTTTCTCTAAATTTATTTATTTCTTATTTTTGATGTATGAATCTTTGCATTATTACTGTGTGCTATTATTAGTATTGATTTTTAAAAAATGCTCTTCAGACAAATCTTAAATAATCCTATCCTACCCCTAAAGGAACTAGAAAAAGAAGAACAGACAAAACTCAAACATAATAGGAAGGAAGAAATCATAAATATCAGAGCAGAGATAACTGAAAAAGATACTAAAAAGCAATGGCAAAGATAAATGAAACTTAGAGCTGGTTCTTTGAAAATACAAACAAAACTGACAGACCTTCAGCCCAACTCATCAAGAAGAAGAGGGACCAGATCAATAAAGTCAGAAATGAAAAAGAAGTTACAACTGAAATAAAAACAATACAAAGGATCATAAGAAATCACTAGTTATATGCCAATAAAATGGACAATGTAGAAGAAATAAACAATTTCTTAGTAAGGTACAATCTCCTAAGACTGAAGTAGGAAGAAGTATAAAATATGAATAGACCAATTACCACTACTGAAATGAATCAGTAATTAAACTCCCAACAAACAAAAGTCCAGGACCACATGACTTCACAGATAAACATTTAGAGAAGAGTTAACATACATTCCTATCAAACTATTCCAAAAGATTGCAGAGGAAGGAACACCTCTGAAATCATTCTAGAAGACCAACAGCACCGTGATACCAAAACTAGATAAAGATATCACACAAAAGAGAAAATTATAGGCCAGTATCCCTGATGAACATACATACAAAAATCCTTGACAAAATATTAATAAATCAAATTAAAAAATACATTAAAAGGATCATACACTATGATCAAGTGGGATTTATCCCAAGGATGCAAAGTTGGTTCAATGTTTGCAAATGTATTGGTGTGATACACCACATTAACAAATTGAAGAATAAAAATCATATGATAATTTCAATAGATATGGAAAAAACTTTTGACAAAATTTAACTCTCAGCAAAGTGGGTATAGAGGGAACACACCTCAACATCATAAAGGTCATATGTGTCAGTCCCATAGCTAATACCAAACTCAACAGTGAAAAGCATTTCTTCTAAGATCAGGAACAAAACAAAAGTCCACTCTTGCTACTTTTATTCAACACAATATTTGAAGTCCTAGCCACAGTAATCAGATAAGAAAATAAATAAAAAGAATCCAAATTGGAAAGGAAGAAGTAAAACTGTCACTGTTTGCAGATAATGTGACACTATACATAAAAAATCCTAAAGATGCCACCAAAAAACTACTGGAACTCATCGCTGAACTTGGTAGAGTTGCAGGATACAAAAATAATTTTAAAAAATATGTTTCACCTCTATATACTAACAATGAACTATCAAAAAGAGAAATTAATAACCCCATTTGCAATTATGTCAGAAAAGAATAAAATACCTAGGAATACATATAATTAAGGAGGTAAAAGACCTGTACTTGAAAACTATAAGACACTGATGAAAGAAATTGAAGACAACACAAACAAATGGAAGGATGCACCATGTTCATAGATTGGAAGAATTAATTTTGTTAAATAACCATACTCCTCAAAGCAATCTATGGATTGAGTGCAATCCCTATAAAATACACTTTCCCCAGAACTAGAACAAATAATTCTAAAATTTATATGGAAACACAAAAGACCCTGAATAGCCAAAACAGTATAGAGAAAAAACAAAGCTGGAGGTATCATTCTTTCTGACTTCAGACTATTCTATAAAGCTACAGTAATCAAAACAGAATGGTACTGGCATGAAAACTGACAAATGGATCAACAGAACACAATAGAGGCCCAGAAATGAACTGACACTTATATGGTCAATTAATCAAAGACAATAAGGCAAGAATATGCAATAAGGAAAGACAGTTTTTTAAATAAATGCTGTTGCGGAAACTGTACAGTTATAACCAAAAAAATCAATCTGGACTACTCTTTTACACCATGCATAAAAATAAATTCAAAATGGGTTAAAGATTTAAATGTAATACCTGACACTGTAAAACTTCTAGGAGAAAACATAGGCAGTAAACCCATTGACATTTGTCTTATTAACTTGTTTTTGTATGTGTATGTGGCCTCAGGCAAGAAAAACAAAAGCAAAAATAAATAAATGGAACTACATCAAACTAAAAAATTTCTGCATAGTTAAAGAAACTATCAACAAAATGATTTTAAAAAACCACCTATTGAATGGGAAAAGATATTTGCAAACAATATATTCTATAAGGGGTTAATAACCAAATTATACAAAGAACAGATTTCCCAGGTGGTGCTAGTGGTAAAGGATCCACCTGCCAATGCAAGAGATGTAAGACATGTGGGTTCAATTCCTGCTTCTGGAAGATCCCTAGAGAAGGGCATGGCAACCCACTCCAGTGTTCTTGCCTGAAGAATCCCATGGACAGAAGAGCCTGGTGGGCTACAGTCCATTGAGTTGCAAAGAGTTGGACACAACTGAAGCAGCTTAGCACAAAGCACACATACAAAGCACATTAAAAAAAAAAAAGCCAAATAACCTGATTTAACAAGGGCATAGAATATGAATAGACATTTTTCAAAGAAGACATACAGATGACCTGTGGGCACATGAAAAGATGCTCAGCATCATCAATCATCATGGAAATGCAAATCAAAACAATAATGAGATATCATCTCACACTTGTCAGAATGGCTATTATCAAAAAGATAAATAACAAGTGTGGGGAGGATATGGAAAAAAGGGAACCCTCATGCACTGTTGATTGGAATGTAAATTGGTGCAGCCACTGTGGAAGATAGTATAGAGATTCTTTAACAAATTAGAAATAGAACTACCATTTCCACTCCTGGGTATTTATCTGTAGAAAATGAGATGACTAATTAGAAAAGATATGTGTACCCCTATGTTTATTGTAGCATTATTTATAATAGCCAAGATATGGAGACAACCTAAATGCCCATTGATAAGAATGGATAAAGAAGATGAATGGACATATATATATATATATATAAAAAATGGGCATGACATCCAGTCCCATCACTTCATGGCAAATAAAAGCTGGGGAAAGTGGAAACAGTGACAGACTATATATTCTTGGGCTCCAAATTCACTGTGGATGGTGGCTGCAGCCATGAAATGAAAAGATGTTTGCTCCTTGGAAGGAAAGCTATGACAAACCTAGACAGCGTATTAAAAAGCAGAGACATCTCTTTGCTGACAAAGGTCCATATAGTCAAAGCTATGTTTTTTCCAGTAGTCACGTATCCATGTGAAATTTGGACCATAAAGAAGACTGAAGGCCAAAGAATTGAGGCTTTCAAACTGTAGTGCTGGAGAAGACTCTTGAGAGTCCCTTGGACAGCAAGAAGATCAAACAAATCAATCCTTAAGGAAATTGAAAGGTTGTTGTTGAACCACGCAAAGACGCTGGGATTCTTGGCCTCCGGAGGAGAAGAATTCAATCCGGGGCCAGAGATGAGGCTTGATCGCTCAGAGCTTTTGTGTAATAAAGTTTTATTAAAGTATAAAGGAGATAGAGAAAGCTTCTCCGATGAATCAAAATAATGTCTGGAGGTTGTAAGTGAAAAGTGAAGTTGCCAGTTGTGTCCAACTCTTTGTGACCCCATGGACTGTAGCCTACCAGGCTTCTCCGTCCATGGGATTTTCCAGGCCAGAATACTGGAGGTTGTGAAGACCACACCAGACCTACTCCCATAATTTACATTTTAAGATAACCAGATTAGCCAGAAGGTTTAATCCAGAGACTGTCCTCAGGATTGTTACATAATCCTAAGGAATGTAGAGGAAAAAAAAGTTTGTCCTTTCTTCCTCCTTGAGAATTCCAGACTCCTCTCTCCTGGGGGACCCCTAGACTTCTTATTAACCTGCCTAGGAAATAACTCTCTCAAAATCAACCCTGAATACTCATTGGAAGGACTGATGCTGAAGCTGAAACTCCAGTACTTCGGCTACCTGATGTGAAAAGCTGACTCATTGGAAAAGACCTTGATGCTGGGAAAGATTGAAGGCAAAAGGAGAAGGGAGTGGCAGAGGATGAGATGGTTAGATAGCATCACTGACTCAATGAACATGAATTTGAGCAGACTCAGATAGATAGTGAAGGACAGGGAAGCCTGGTGTGCTGCAGTCCATGGGGTTGCAAAGAGTTGGACACAACTTAGTGACTGAACAACAACAACAAAGGTATATTCATGTGTTTGTATAATGAAATATTACTCAGCCCTAAAAAGAATGAAATCTTGCCAAATGGATGGCCCTAGATGGTATTATACCAAGTGAAATCAGACAGAGAAAGTCAAATACTGTATGATTTCACTTATATGTGGATTTTAAAAAACAAAACAAATGAATAAACTTAGTGAAAGAGAAATAATCTTAGATAAAGAGAATGAATAGGTAGTATCCAGAAAGGAGTGGTTAGGAGAAGAAAGAAATAGTGAGGGAAATGAAAGAGTACAAAATTCCAGTGGCAAAATAATTGAGTAACAAACATGAAATGTACACCATGAGGAATATAGTCAGGAACTATGTAATATCTTTGTATGGTGGCATATCATAGCTAGACTTACTGGAGTTATTATTTTGAAATGTCTAAAAATTTGAATTAGTGTGTTATGTAATAGGAACTAATGTGTTGTAGGTCAATTATATTTTAAAAACAAAGCAAATTCTTAGCAAAAAAGATCAAATTTATGCTTACCAGAGGTGTGGGGTAGGGGAGGTAGAATTGGATGAAGACTGTCAAAAAGTACAATTTCCATTTATAAGATAAATAAGTACTAGGATTGTCATATGGAGAAGGCAATGGCATCCCACTCCAGTACTCTTGCCTGGAAAATCCCATGGGTGGAGGAGCCTGGTGGGCTGCAGTCCTTGGGGTCGCTAAGAGTTGGACACGACTGAGCGACTTCACTTTCACTTTTCACTTTCATGCATTGGAGAAGGAAATGGCAACCCACTCCAGTATTCTTGCCTGGAGAATCCCAGGGATGGGGGAGCCTGGCGGGCTGCCGTCTATGGGGTCGCACAGAGTCGGACACGACTGAAGCTACTTAGCAGGATTGTCATATGCAACATGGTAAATATAATGAATACTCCTGTATGTTATATATGAAATTTGTTAAGGGAGTAAATCCTAAAAGTTCTCATCTCAAAGGAAAAAATGTTCTGTTTCAAATTTTATTATCCATATGAGATGAAGGATGTTCACTAAACTTATTGTGATAATCATTTCCTGATGTACATATGTCAAATCATTAGGTTGTATACTTTAAAACTTGTACAGTGTGGTATGTCAATTAAATCTTAAGAAACTGGAGGAAAAACACCCCTTCCCCAAAATACTACCCCTCCCAAATGAATATGTATTTACAGTACTTAATGTTTTTACAGAGTTAGTGAAAGTGTTTTTTCTACTTATATGAATGATAAGTATAAGATATTAACTTAAAAAAAAAAGCTCCCCAGCCTTGATATAGATTACCAAGAGCCGTATTTTTATCTTTTTCCCTTATGATTTTTATGTATAAAAAGTATGTTTTAAATTTTAATTATCTATTATTTTATATCTTTCTTCAAATAAATGTTAATATTTACTTAAATAAACTTCAGATTTTAATTTTATACTTTTAAAGTGACCTGACATTTTATTTGATCTCTTCTTTTTCAGGCATAATAAATTTCTGATTTTTATATATAACATTGTATTTTCAGAAGAATTTGAAAATGCAGAACATATTATAGGAGTAATGTACATTTATCCTATGATAATGCATCTGTGGCCAATGGCAAGAAAATTAAATGTGTCAGGACTGATATTCGTAAACTACTATTTTGTATTTTTATATCTGTTAGAATCAGCATTGAAGGTACTATTTAATGTAGAAATGTATCCTATAAAAAGAACAATTTAGATAGCTTGAATCTATTATTGTCATTTTATTGGAATAATTCCTACCAGAAGCCTTTTGCTGTAATAGTTGATAGGATTATGGAATTTTAGTACTCTTTTTGAGTTTTCTGAGTGAAATCAGTATAATAGTCACAGTCTTGAATATCAGATAAGAGAAGCATCATTAAAGTGGAGAGAATCTCAAATATCAGATAAAAGAGAATTGAAAATATCTTTTATGTTTGATGTTTTGATGTTTTCCTCAAATACTCCTTGTAACAATACAAAGAATAAATAAATGAATAAAAGAAAAATAGGTTGCTAGTTTCTTGTCATGATATAAGATGAAGACCACTTTTTAGGATAAATACTTCAAAGATGGTTTATCAGCATACTGTTTCATACTTTAATTATAATTAATAGTGTTTCAGTGAATTAATTCACTATTTTTCATTGCTTTTCTTTGGTGTTCCAGCTTCATAATAGATTATATATATTTTAAATCAATTATACCCTTTGATGTCAGACATTTATAAAGGATTTTTTTGAATTTCAAATGAATGACTTAAAACCCAGCTTTTGGAATGTAACGCATTTTTAGTTGAGCATTTAACTGTTAATTTTTAAGAGTCCCTTTCCCCACCTTTGTGTACTGCTATGAAATGATGTATGTTCTATGTTTTCTAAACAGATAATAATTTTGAAAAGGAAATATTTTCATCAACACTGGAATACTTTGGAATTTTTTATTGGCTTATTGGAATTGTTGATGTATTTTGCATATACTTTGTGAGACTGAGACCAGACAACTTGATTCTTATTCAGTTTACAGTAATAATAGGTTATTTAAGAATAATTAGATTTTTTCCTCTTCTCAAGGTAAAACTTCACATAAAAAAATTTTTTTTTCTATAGTATTTGTCAACTGAATTAAGAAAACTCATTATTTTAGAAGAAATGAGGGAGGGAGATGTCTTTTCTCCTGGAACTCTCTCTCCACAGGTATCCATTTGGTTTACCCTCTCACTCCTTCAAGTCATTGCTCAACTCTCACCTTCTCATGGAGAAGGCCTTCCCTGACCATGCTACATAAAATGGCAACCTGCCTTCCATACTCCCAGCTTTCCACCCTATCTCCCTGATCCCTCTTCATTTGCTTAAGTTAATTTTTTCTGCATAGCATTTACCACCTTTTTATTATATGTTGTATGTACTTTCCATGAGGTAAGGGTCTTTGTTTTGGTTACTGATGTAACTTAAAATGATACCTAATATATGAAAGTGAAAGTGTTAGTTGCTCAGTTGTGTCCGATTCTTTGCGATCCCATGGACTGTAGCCCACCAGGCTCCTCTCTCCATGGGATTCTTCAGGCAAGCACACTAGAGTGGGTTGCCATTTCCTGCTCCAGAAGATCTTCCCGACACAGGGATCAAACCTGTGTCTCTTATGTCTCCTGCACTGGCAGGCAGGTTCTTTACCAGTAGTGCCAGCTATGTAAGTACTTACTAAATTATGTATTGAATGAATAAATAAAAATGATAGCACCACTTGAAGCAGGATAACCTGAAAACAAGTTCTCCAAGTTTTAGTAAAATTTTCTCATAAAGCCATAACTCTGCAGAAACATAAAATATTTACTCTAGAGTACACACTACTTCCTTAGCCTACTGCCTATGAAGTTCAGTTTTACTGTGGCCTTCAATCTCCTTCAGTTCAGTTCAGTTCAGTTGAGTCACTCAGTCATGTCCGACTCTTTGTGACCCCATGAATTGCGCACGCCAGGCCTCCTTGACCATCACCAACTCCCAGAGTTCACTCAAACTCATGTCCATTGAGTCAGTGATGCCATCCAGCCATCTCATCCTCTGTTGTCCCCTTCTCCTCCTGCCCCCAATCCCTCCCAGCATCAGAGTCTTTTCCAATGAATCAACTCTTCGCATGAGGTGGCCAAAGTACTGGAGTTTCAGCTTTAGCATCATTCCTTCCAAAGAAATCCCAGGGATGTTCTCCTTCAGAATGGACTGGTTGGATCTCCTTGCAGACCAAGGGACTCTCAAGAGTCTTCTCCAACACCACAGTTCAAAAGCATCAGTTCTTCGGCGCTCAGCTTTCTTCACAGTCCAACTCTTACATCCATACATGACTACTTAACAATGACTATTTTCATTTCTTCTTTTCATGGCTCTCATTTTGATTCTGAAAGTAGATCTTCAGATTTTTCAGTCTCAGTTCTTAAGCTTCCTTTCTGTCTTTCCAATGGAGTTGCATGATATTAATACAGGCTTTTAACTTGGGAGCTTTAGATGAGTTCTCTTGCCACTCCATATTTTTGAGTTGCTTAATTCTTATTAGGGAGCTTCTGTGGTGGCTCAGTGGTAAAGAATCTGCCTGCCAAAGCAGGAGATGCAGGTCCTATCTCTGGGTCAGGAAGATCCCTTGGAGAAGAAAATGGCAACATATTCCAGTATTCTTGCCTAGGAATTCCCATAGACAGAGGAGCCTGGCTACTGTTCATGGGATCACCAGAGTCAGAAATGACTTAGTGAATAAGCAACAATTCTTACCACATTAAATAAATCTATTAGTATGTATTGAAGATATATAAACTTAATGTTAAAAAATATTGCTCTAAATCCTGACAGTGAAAGGCAGACATTAGAATCCTCCACCTGGTCCCTATTTGCCAAGAAATTTAATAGTTGTCTTAGGTAGAATTGTCTGAATGCCCAGACCTGTGCTTGTTGACTTTCCTTTTTTTGTTCCTTCCTTGATTCTATATTAAGTGTATATATACTAGGGCTTTCTTGGTGGCTCAGCCAGTAAAGAATCTGCCTGCAATGCAGGACACCACCTGCAGTGCAGGAGACTCGGGTTCTATTCCTGGGTTGGGAAGATCCCCTGGAGAAGGAAATGGCATCCCATTCCAGTATTCTTGCCTGGAAAATCCCATGGACAGAGGAGCCTGGCAGGCTACAGTCCATAGGGTTGCAAGAGTCAGACACGACTTAGTGACTAAAACACCACCATATATATACTTAATATAGAATAGAAATAAAGTATGTTACCATTCTTTAATATTCATAAGAATGACTTTAATAGTTATATACATAAAACCTGCTTAAGCGATAATTTTGATTATTTATTATTTTTTCCTTATGAGCTGAGTTTAGAACAAAGTGCCCACATAGGGTATAATCTCATTATAATACAAATTATTCTAGGATATGTAGAGTGAGGCTAAGTCTTAATATAGAAGGTAGAGGCTTTCATAAGTAATCAGTTTTTACACTGGGATCTTATGTAGTTGAATGTAAAGCAAGTATTTTAGAAGGAATACTTGCAAAAAGTCTCTCTGAGTGAAATAAAAATTTGAAGATGTATTAGTACAGAAGTCAACCCTGTTTACAGTGTGAACCATTTGCTATTTCTGTTCAGTGTGCTCTGACAAATCCTAGTGGAGTGCAGTTCATTTCAGTTCAGTCACTCAGTCATGTCCAACTGTTTGCGACCCCATGAATCGTGGCACACCAGGCCTCCCTGTCCATCACCAGCTCCTGAAGATCACTCAGACTCACGTCCATCGAGTCAGTGATGCCATCCAGCCATCTCATCCTCTGTCGTCCCCTTCTCCTCCTGCCTCCAATCCCTCCCAGCATCAGAGTCTTTTCCAATGAATCAACTCTTCGCATGAGGTGGCCAAAGTACTGGAGTTTCAGCTTTAGCATCATTCTTTCCAAAGAAATCCCAGGGCTGATCTCCTTTAGAATGGACTGGTTGGATCTCCTTGCAGTCCAAGGGACTCTCAAGAGTCTTCTCCACACCACAGTGAAAAAGCATCAATTCTTCTGCGCTCAGCCTTCTTCACAGTCCAACTCTCACATCCATACATGACCACTGGAAAAACCATAGCCTTGACTAGACGGACCTTAGTCGGCAAAGTAATGTCTCTGCTTTTGAATATGCTATCTAGGTTGCTCATAACTTTTTTTCCAAGGAGTAAGCGTCTTTTAATTTCAGTTAAGTAAATATAATCATAAGTAGCTTTTTTATTTTTTAACTGAGCACTTACTGTGTTTTAGCATCTGTGCAGACCACTTTACATACATATCTAGTTAAATTGTTACAATACTGGGAAGTAGGTGTCCCTGCTTTATCAAGTTAGGTGTCCTAGTAGCCAGTCTCAGCAGAGTGAGGCTTTCAAAAAAAGCAAATCTGTATTGGAAAACCTGGAAGAATACTGAAGAACTTTACTTTAGATCAGCCAGTGCATCATGGAATAAAATTTTATATTTAAAAAATCCTCTTCAATATCTCTCCTTCTCCCCAAAATTTCAGAGCCAAAGTAAGTTTAAGAAAAGCTCTGCTTTCTCTGCTCTTGTGATTCCTTCACTCTTTTCCTGATCACGTCTTCCCCTTGTGTTACTTGGCCCCTCACCATCCTCCCTGTACTCTGTTGTGCCTCTGTGATTGACTGCATTGCTTGTGAGGGGCAGCTCCTCGGGAATCCTGGTACTTAGGTGTTATCATCCTCATTGAACAGATGAGGACGCTGAGTCCTTGGAGTCCATAAGTAACTTGTTCAAGGTCATAGCACTGTGAGTACCAGAGAGCTGGTATTTGAACCCAGGGAGGTTCTTATTTAAAAATCCCGCTCCCTTTAGTCACTGTACTCTCCTGCTTCAGCTTGTTATTTGAGACATTTAGAGCTAAGGAGAATCTCAGATTACCCTAAGTTCCTTATCTTGCAAGTGAAGAACCTGAGGTGTAGAGAGATTTATTCTGTTGGTAACTACTGTCCAGGTTATTGGGGTGACCTCTCTTGTCTTCTGAAAACTGAGATATGGAGAATAAGAGAAGAGGCAGTGGTAAGCACTTCGCCTTAAAGCTATAGAACCAGTTATTCATTGAGCTTTTTCTTTAGAGAGGGGCTCTCACCTTGAGTGTGCATAGAAAGACCTGGAAGACTCGTTAAAGCATTGATCTGGGGGCCTATCCCCAGCATTTCTGATTTAGCAGGGCTGATATGGGGCCCGAGAATTTGTGTTTCAGCAGTGGATGTTTCAGTATTTGTGTTCTAACAAGCTTGTTAAAAATGGCATGTTGAGAACATCTGCTTGAGAGGGTGCCTTTCCTTATCAAATTTTCATTTTTTCCCCCTTTCCATTGTTCCAGATAATAATACCACTGCTGATAAATATTGTAGATGTGCAGATCAAAAAGCGCCTCAGCTTGACATATAGTATTACAAAAGGCTATGTCAAAAGTCTAGAGGATACCAAGTTTTTAATAAGACAGATTTCTAGCCGAAAGTCAATAGATCAGGTGAGAGACAAGCACTGGTCATTTGGGAAAAACATCCCTTAGGTGTATTGATTTAATTTAAGACCATTTTTACATGTATTTGACTCAAAAGATAAATTATGTCAAGTGAAGGGGATTCAGCTGTTTATTATGTGATACGAGGTGCTGCAGAGAACAGTTTCTGTTCTTTAAATTTCAGCTCTGATTATCAAACTTCAGGAAGACTCAAAGCTCAAGAGCATGCCTTGGCCATGGTGGGAATTTGACAAATAACAAGTGTATGATTGAACAGAGATTGTTTAGCCCAGAGTGGAGCTATTACTTCAGTTATGTCAGGAGTTATCTGTAGGAAACATGACCTACCTGACACTGTATTTTTCATTATTCCACTTGTTTTTGCACCCCTAGTAGACTGACTCCCCAATTGGCTGTGCTGTTGGACACCCTCTAGTGGGGTGCTCTCTCTGAGGATTCTCTTTGGCACACAAGGAAGTGCACACTAGTCTTTTCTGAGAAATATTAGGTGCAATACTTATGTACTTATGTAAGCTACTACACAGATTCATTGCACTATGAGAATGAGCCTGGGAAAAGCAGCTGAATTTACAAAGAGAGAAGAATTAAATATCTCCCCCAAATGATAATTAAGTGAGATTTTTCTACCATGCTTTTTTTCCTCAAAATTTTAAAGCCAGTAATGCACTTGGTATAATTAGAAATTAATACGTTTCTTAATTTGTTACAGAAATTATATGAAATTTTGGAAACCAACAAACGAGATGCTGTCAAAGAACTAGGTAAGTAGTTGGGATAGCTAATTTCCTGAAATCACATCTTATCATCCCATAATTTAACCAAAAGGAAGATAAGTTCATGCTTTCATTCAATCACAGCCTCATTCATTTATTCATTCAATAAGCATTTATTGAACACATATAATGGGCCAGGTGTACATAAAATTTTCAGATCCTGGTGGGAGATGTGAGTGTATCAAGAGATAATAGCAGAAAGTTAGAGGAGTTCTGTTATTTGCTATGGGAGCATAAAAGCAAGAATGAAAAGTGCAGAAAATGTGTTAAAGTGGCAAGATCATATTCCTTAAGGTTGTAAGAAAAAGACACACAAACGATTACCTATGACAGAGAGTGTTGTTTTTGTTTCACCCTACTTTGTTTGTAGGGGTACTCAAACAAAGTGTGTTTGTGAGGGATGAAATTTTTTGAGCATCTGCTGCCACTCTCCTTGAGTTGAAACATTCGGGGGAGCCCTAGGATTTTATACAAAACTTCTTAGATCTGCTTTCCTCATAAGGGGGCTGTGGGCCAGGCTTCTCAGTGTTGGCCAGAATATAGTTCCTGGTAGAGAGCCTGGTACCTGGTATACCCTTAACAAGTGGATGGTATTGTAAAAGAAAGAAAGCAAAGCCCCTTTGTTTTTATAACTGCATTG
Organism: Aepyceros melampus; assembly: GCA_006408695.1. Classification (NCBI taxonomy): domain Eukaryota; kingdom Metazoa; phylum Chordata; class Mammalia; order Artiodactyla; family Bovidae; genus Aepyceros; species Aepyceros melampus. The sequence continues at coordinate 66,576 of SJXQ01009850.1, read as the reverse complement.
TAAGATGCCATATGGATTTATGAGGATCACACTTACCTTAAAACTGAAAAAGCATGGTCTAATGAATGAAATTGTAAATTTGGAGATGATAGGTCAGAATATTTTGTCACCGTCTCAGAAAATCCAGGACCCATGTTTCCATTCACATATTCAGTTCAGTTCAGTCGCGCAGTCGTGTCCGACTCTTTGCGACCCCATGAATCGCAGCACGCCAGGCCTCCCTGTCCATCACCAACTCCCGGAGTTCACTCAGACTCACGTCCATTGAGTCCATGATGCCATCCAGCCATCTCATCCTCTGTCGTCCCCTTCTCCTCCTGCCTCCAATCCCTCCCAGCATCAGAGTCTTTTCCAATGAATCAACTCTTCGCATAAGGTGGCCAAAGTACTGGAGCTCCAGTTTTAGTATCATTCCTTCGAAAGATATCCCAGGGTTGATCTCCCTCAGAATGGACTGGTTGGATCTCCTTGCACTCCAAGGGACTCTCAAGAGTCTTCTCCAACACCACAGTGAAAAAGCATCAATTCTTCTGTGCTCAGCCTTCTTCACAGTCCAACTCTCACATCCATACATGACCACAGGAAAAACCATAGCCTTGACGAGACGGACCTTAGTCGGCAAAGTAATGTCTCTGCTTTTGAATATACTGTCTAGGTTGGTCATAACTTTTCTTCCAAGGAGTAACAGCCTTTTAATTTCATGGCTGCAGTCACCATCTGCAGTGATTTGGGTTTTTATTTCCATGCTTTTAAAGGTTAGGGGCCTAGGAGCTGCTGTCTTATGTTTTAGGTCAGTATGGAATATTGCACAGTGTTCTTGATTCAGTCATGCGAAAGAGTGCCTGTTTCTGTATTGTTACTGCAACCTACTGCTGAATGCTAATTATGTCAGGAATTGTGTTAATGGCTTTATATGCATTATTTCACTTGATCATTATAACTACTCCATGAAGCAAATACTATTATCATCTTCATTTATAGATAATGAAACTGAGGCTTAGAAAGTTTAACTCCCCTGAGGTCCTCTGGCTGATAAGAGGTGAGCTAGAGCTCACACCAGGTGAGATCTCCTGTGCTCTCCACCATGCTGTCCTTCATTTCACTGCTCAGCTTATTTCAGTTCAGAAATGACTAAGTCCCTTCCAGATGTCAGGCTTGTACTCAAGATTAGTATTACAAAGATGAAACAGATGCATTTTAAGCCTTGACTCCCAGTTCATCTCATGACTTCTCATGCTCATTGAAGAGGAAAAAATCTGCGATTTGATTTCAGAAAGACCCCGCCAGTGCAAGTCCAGGGACACTTTCAGTCATTTATTCATCCAACCAACAAGAATTACACAATATGAAGGATGAGACAAATAAGGAAGAATGATAATACTGCCATGTAATGAGTTCTGTAATGAAAATATGTAGGAGATACCTTGGGAAAAAGATGGAGTGAATTTCTAACTGGTGAAGGAAGCCTTTTTTTTTTTTTTTTCCAATTTTCTCATCTATAAAATGAAGATGAAAATAACTGTAGTCCTACTGGCCTCACAAGTTCTATACAAAACAGGAATGAAAAGATATTGAGCAATGCTTTGGAAATTATAACTGTTATGCAAATATTCATTACTATTGTGGTTATTGAATTGTTTGCTTACTGATACTTTTATTTGCTTCAGGACTCATAGAGCATGAAGGTCGTGATGTTGTCATTGCTTTGAAGACCAAGCAGGCAATCCGGAATGTGATTGCTAAAGCTCTGAAAAGCCTCACCTTCCTTTCGTCAAGAGGCATTATTGATAAATATGAGAGCGTCGAGATGAATAAGGTAAGTAAGCAATTTCCCATACTACTTGATTCCTAGGGAGATTGGGAAAAGGGTGAGTCAGGACAGTTGTTAACTCTGTAATTGTTTAAGTCTTTGTTAAAGCCAATGGCAACTAGTGCCATTGCTACCTGGTTCCCTCTATGTCAAAACCACTTAGTTGTTCAGAACCAACCTGAGCTAGGTTTCACAAAGAAATGGAGTATTTATCATGAGGACACAGAGTATCTTACAGACCTCATGGTAACCAGACCACATGGCCAGGCCTCAGAAAGGGACTTGAGCAGTGACCTAGAAAGGTTTCAGCTTCTCCATTTCCTATCAGTGTTGCCCTCTGTGGCATCTTCTTTTGGCTCTCTCTTACAACTCATTAGATTTTTCTGCTTCTCTATCCACTGGTGGAATATCTTCAGTCCAGTCCCAGCAGCTGTAGCAAGGAAAGTGGTAATTACATAATTTTAACATAGGTGGGAGGGGACCCATGTATGTGTGTGTGTACATGGAGATCAGGGAGGGAAGAGTTTGAGAGGAACAGGGGAGACATCCTAAGTGGTTGGCTGATAAATGGACTTTTGAAAAATTACAAATTTGCAAAAAATTAAGACCATAAGAGGAAAAAAATGTTTAATATTTGATTCTACCAGGCTATCACATCCACTGTCTATAGACTGTGAATTGTGCAAATAGTAATGCTTTTTTCTCTCCTGTACAAGGGTCTATCTGCTTCATAGCATAAAGAAGAAAAATAGAAGTTCTGGTCCCACGTTCTGCCTGTGTTTCCAATGATAAGCTGTTTCTGGGTGTCACATGCTTATTCTTGTCCCTGGCACTTTTCAGCCACATGCCACCTGGGCTGTGCTTCAGGACATCTCTGAACATAGTCCTCTCTCCATGGCCCTGGAAGGGAAGTGGGTGTGGGACAGGCCAGCTTTTCCTGTTTTAATTCTGCCTCATTAGTCTCTATAAGGTCATGGCACAGGACTAAATGGTAATATGATTTTTCCTTAGTGTCTGTCAGAGGGATGAGAAGGGCCACTTTTTAGTTTTCTTCAAGTTACACCTCTGTGCATGTTGTGTTTTTTTCTATTTTTTCCTTTATTACTTTGAAGATTGTATAAGGTTCAATTGAATGATTGATACCCATTAGTTAAATAAGCAATAGCCCTTATGAAGAGAGAGACTTATTTTTTCCTATAGGTTTATTTAGAAAGTGAAGTGAAGCGAAGTGAAGTCGCCCAGTTGTATTTACTCAGCTAAATTGGCTAGATTACCTAGCTCCTTACAACCTGGGATTGATAATTATACCTCTTCAGCCAACAATTAGGCAATTAATTAATAGGCATTCAACGAATAACTGTTGAATGATTGATTTGTCCACAAATATATTTGAATACCTACTATGTCCCATGACTCTCGAGGAGACTTGGATACTTAATGAGTACAACACTGATTCCAAAGTCCATGGACACTCTACCTCGTTTTTTCATTTAGTCATTTATCCAGGCAATCAACAAAAGTTACATATCACATATAAGTAAACATAATAATACTACAATGTAATGAGTTCCATAAGGGAGATTTGTGAGAGATATGCTGGGAATAAGGCAAGTAAGCGATTACCTCTTACTTGGGGAAGTCAGAGAAGACTTCTGAAAGGCCACAAAACTAGAACCTTATCCTTCAAAACTAGAAGAATGTAGAGAAGCAACTCACTCACATGAAAAAATATTTTGAGAGAATGTGGCAATAATTCATATAGTAATCAACAGTTAAGTTTGAGATTAAGACAGGGTAGAATATAGCTATTAATTGGATTATAAAAAGGATAAATTCAATATGAGTTAATATACTAGTGAAAATAGTAAGTGGAGAAAAAGAATAAAAAAATTAGAGAACAATTTAAAGAAGAAAAGCTCTGCAAAACAGTCTTTTGTTTAGATTTCCTTCATTTTTACTTGATGTCCCTTTTCTGTTACAGGATCTGATCACCATTATTTTGATTGTTTGTTTTAGGTACTTCTTGAAAAAATAAAATCATTGAATAACTTTCCAATGGCAATCCCGCTCCCTACTCCTGACAAATATCTTCATAATATCATTTGGCTAGAAAATAAAGATGTTCTCATTGAATTCTTCAAGGTAAAGATTCTGTCTTATATTTTAGCTCATGTTCAATGATAATTATTTTTCATTTCCTAATATAAGATTAATAATAATAAAAAAACTTATCCAAGGCAAGACTCCTGTAATGGGCAGTAAAGGATAAGTCAAAATGGAGGCCCAGTAAAACCGAGAAGAGTGGATTTCATTTTGAGCCTAAAGCACAAAGATTTTTTTTTATAATTGCTTATCTGCTTAGGATGATATTTTTTTTAAACATTACCCAATTATTACCAGTCCCATCTTATTTCTGATGAAGAGCCCCAGACTTCAGATGCACACTCTGGAAAAGACTTTTTTATATCAAGGGTCTCATATTTAAGTTACTTTGCAGGCCAGGCAGATAATATAAAAGTAAAACCATCTGGGTGTAACATAAACAGGGAACAGGACTGTAGTATGTTCCAGAGCTCATGCTTTGTCTGAAGTCAGCTGAGTGTTCCTATAGGAATGTGTACTCTTTCAATAGATAGCTATTGAATAGCCTCTTTGAGCCAGAGAATGTTCTAGGTTTGGGGATATGGCAGTGAACAAAATAAATTCCTGCTTTCATTTTTATGTTATATGGATGGAGATGGATAATGAACATACCCATGCATAAATATATAGTCTGTCAGGTGGTAACAAATGCTATATGGAGAAAAGGTGAAAAAGGAGACTACAGGTAGGCAGCTATTTTATGTGGATGGTTAGAGAAGATTGCTCTAGTACCTTTCCTCGGGACAGAGATCTGAAATAAGTGAGGGAGCACACCATTTTGATATCTGGGAGAAGGCAGGTGCAGTGCCCTGAGGTGGATATGCTTGCTGCATTCAAAATGAAGTCACTCAATCATGTCCAACTCTCTGTGACCTCCATGGACTGTAGCCTGCCAGGCTCCTTTGTCCATGGGACTTTCCAGGCAAGAATACTGGAGTGGTTTGCCATTTCCTTCTCCAGGAGATCTTCCCGAACCAGGAATCAAACCCTGGTCTCCCTCACTGAAGGCAGACTCTTTACTGATGGACCACCAGGGAAGCCCTGACTGCTCTGTTCAAGGAACATCACAAAGGCCCCTGTGGCAGGACCAGTGCTGGAGGGAGGAGAGGAAGACTAAGCGTTTGTGGCAAGCTTGAGTTTATAGAACTTTGTAGGTCATTGTTAGGATGTTGGCTTTTACTCAGAATTAAGTGGAAACATGTTGAAAGCTTTTGAAGAGAGAAGTGACATGATCTAACTTACACTTAAAAATGATCATCTGCTGATGTGTTAAGAATAGGCTGTAGGGGGTAAGGGCAAGCCAGGGCATCCAGGTAGGATGTGATTATGGTAATGTAGGCAAGAGATGATAGTGACGTGGATGAGTGAAAGTGGTGAGAGGAGTTCAGACTCAATAGGTTTTGAAGAGACAGCATATAAATGTTGATGGAGTGAGTGCTAGAGAGAGAAAGAATGACTTCTAGAATTTTAGGCTGAAATAGAAAATAGTCTGAAAATGGATTAGCTCTTTATTTAGACAGGGAAGAGATTTATATGGGGTGGGAGCTGGGCAAGAGTTTGACTCTGAATAGGTTAAATTTGAGAAGGCTATTAGACATCCAAGTGGAGCTGTTGAGTAGGCAGTTAGATATATGACTAGAATGTAGGTGGGAGGTCAAATTGGAGAAAGACATTTTGGAGTTGTCAGCATAGAGATAATATTTAAGGCCTTGAAAATTGATAATTCAAGGAATTGTTATGAACATCCAAGGGTTGAGTTGTGAGCTATGAATCAGATTGATGGTTGCCAGAGGAGGGGAGTGGAAGCTGAATAAATTAGACAAGAGGGTTAAAGGGTACAAAATTCCAAGTTACAAGATAGAAAATTACTAGGTTTACAACATGATGACTATAGTTATATAGTCATGTATGTACAGTATATTTGAAAGCTCTAGGAGTGTAGAATCTAAAAGAATCCATTCTTATCATATGGAAAAAAATTTTTATAACTATATGAAGTGACATATGTTAACTAAATTTATTGTGATAGTCATTTTGCAATATGTGCATGTCAAGTCATTATGCTGTATACCTTAAACTTATATTGTGTGTGTGTGTGTGTGTACTTAGTCACTCAGTTGTGTCTGACTCTTCACAGCCCTATGGACTGTAGCCTGCCAGGTTCCTCTCTCCATTGTATTTTCCCTGGCAAGAATATTGGAGAGGGTTGCCATTTCCTCTTTCAGGGGACCTTCCTGACCCAAGGATTGAACCTGCGTCTCCTGCATTGCAGGCGGACTCTACTGCTAAGTAGTTCTGTCTCAGTAAAGCTGGAAAGAAGAATTGAGGAGTTATCCATCAAATAGGAGAAAAAAAAAAAAAAAGAATGGTATCCCAGAACTAAGTGAAGAAAGTATTTCAAGAAAGAAAAAGTGATCAACTATGTCATATGAATCTGAGAGATCACATAAGATGAAGTCTGAAAATTGACTATTAGATTTAATAATGTAAAGTCAATTTTTTAAAGGAGAATCCATACATCTGTACTTTTATGTGAATTTTAAAACTTGGCAACCAATTCAGAATTTTAAAGATACTGTGCAAGCCAAATAAAATATATCTGTAGATTGGATATGACTCATGGACCACCAGTTTGTGGTTTTAGTTTTAAATGGCTATTATATGAGTGAAAGTCACTCAGTCATGTCTGACTGTTTGCGGCCCATGGACTATACAGTCCATCCCTTCTCCAGGTGATTTTCCAACCCAGGGATCGAACCCAGGTCTCCCACATTGCAGGTGGATTCTTTACCAGCTGAGCCACAAGAGAAGCCCAAGCATACTGGAGTGGGTAGCCTATCCCTTCTCCAGCAGATCTTCCCGATACAGGAATGGAACCGGGGTCTCTTGCATTGCAGGTGGATTCTTTACCAACTGAGCTATCAGGGGAGCCCTGATAATTATATGAATTATATTATAGTTATATGAATTATATGAATAGTAACTGTTTCACCAACTTGTTGAAATCTATTGGAATCAGGAAAACTCTGTGACAAAGAGTGGTACTTGTTTTACTGTAAATTTGGTTGTATTCTACCATGTGATCTAGACATGGAGATATATGTCATCTGTTTAACTATAATGAGGGAACATTTTCCTTGTTTTCTATAAACAGAGCAGTCATAAGAGGGTTTCTACTGAGCTTTGAAGATCTGATTTCATTTAGGCCATACTAGTGTTTTACTTCTGGAGAAGGCAATGGCAACCCACTCCAGTACTCTTGCCTGGAAAATCCCATGGACAGAGGAGCCTGGTAGGCTGCAGTCCATGGGGTCACTAGGAGTTGGACACGACTGGTGACTTCACTTTCACTTTTCACTTTCATGCATTGGAGAAGGAAATGGCAACCCACTCCGGTGTTCTTGCCTGGAGAATCCCAGGGACAGGGGAGCCTGGTGGGCTGCCATCTCTGGGGTCGCACAGAGTTGGACACGACTGAAGTGACTTAGCAGCAACAGCAGCAGTGTTTACTTCATGCCAGAAATTTTTTAATTTTCCTTTTGAAATTAATTTCAAATTTAATTAAATTAAGACTTGTATGGTTGAAAGTAACAAAACCCCATCTGAACTAGTTTAAGCAAGAGGGGATCTTACTAACAATATATTGCAGTGGTATACGAGAAGAAAAGGGCACCAGGGAATGATAGATAGCATCACTCACTCAATGGACATGAATCTGAGCAAACCCTGGAAGATAGTGAAGGACAGGAAAGCCTGGCATGCTACAGTCCATGGGGTCGCAAAGAGTGAGACATGACTTAGTGACTGAACAACAGATGCTAAGAAAGAGTTGACAGACTAACCCTGAACAGGGTGAGAATCAGGCCAGCTCTGGAATGTCAGTGGTAGGAATTTGTGGACTCTTCCTTTAGCACATGACTACGATGAACCAGTCCTCACTCCCAAGCTCTTTGTCCTTTGGTTCAAATTTTTGAGAGAGAAATCCAACTAGCTTAGCTTGAATCAAACGTCCATCTTTGGGGAGTACAAGTGTGACTGTGAGAAGGGGGAAACCTAATGGGCAGGGGCCGTTGAAGGTAGTCTGGGGAATAGAGGGTGGGAGGTGAGAGATGGGCTTGGACTGGGAAGAAGGTATCTAAGGGCTGTTAATTACAATCTGCATCATCTTCAGTTTTTTAAAATATCCAAGTTTAAAATTCAAATTTGGTTCTTTATAGGTAATGCTCTCACAAGTATAATTAAGTGATCATCCTGCAGTAAATAGGGGAGGAATGGGAAAAACAATGGGTAGGAACTCCATAAATTAATGATTTCCATACACCTGAGATGAATCTATAACCAGGGCACAAGCTTCCTCACTCCTTAGCCTGCCATGCCTAAGCAAATCTGTCAGACTCTCTCCACCGACTTTCAGACATGACTCACTCTTTTTTAAAAAAATGTTCATTTATTTATTTTTAGTGGTGCTGGGTCTTCATTGCTGTGTGGATTTCTCTAGGTGTGGAGAGCAGGGGCTACTCTTCATTGCAGTGCTGGGGCTTCTCATTGTGGTGGCTTCTCTTGTTGTGGAGCACAGGCTGTAGAGCACACAGGCTTCAGTAGTTGCTGCACGTGGGCTTGCTAGTTGCTGCTCTCTGGCTCTAAAATGGTTCACTCATTAAGTGACCCTTTTCCTTAAGATGTTCATTATTGGTAGCCACTTAAATCAGATTTCACTGGGGTAAAGAAAAATGTGACAAATTGGGAGCACATGAGCATTATTCTCATTAGGGTTAGCCCAGGGAACGCATGGAAAAATCCATATAGTAAACAAAAGAAACACCCCCTTATTATAGATGTTAATTTCAATCTTGGTTTCTATCACAGCAGCAACAGTTAATTTTCACTACTCCTTCCTCCTTTCATCCTTCAACTGTTGTGAATTAAAAAGGTAAATAGTATATGAGGATAAGCCTAAAGACAACAATTGAAAAAAATAAAGATCTGAATAATACATAAGCTGGATAATTGGCTTTAGGCCAGCTTAAAAAAAAATATTGTGAAGTCATCCACGTTTATTTCAACACTGTAAAATAATTCAGAAGTAAAAAGTGATATCCTTTCACTCCCCACCCTATACTAAGCGATAACTACTATGAATGATTTAAAATATGTTTCCTCCACATGTTTGTAAAATGCAAACGTGTCACTGTAAGTCTCCTGTTAGAAACCCTTCAGTGACTACCCCCTGGTTTTGGGAAAAGCTCAAACTTAAAAAAAAAAAAATTATTTGGATGTGTCAGATCTTATGTGGCACACGAGATCCTCATCGCTTCATATGGGATCTTCCCTTGCAGTGCAGACTCTCTAGTTGTGGCACATGGATTATCAAGTTGTGGTCCCGGGCTCCAGAGTGTGCGGGCTTTTTACCATGCATGTGAGCCCCTTGGAGACCCGGCTCCGGCTCACCTCTCCAGTCCCGCCTCCACCCAGACTCCAGGCACTTCTGCCTTTTCCTCCGTAAAGCACCAAAAAATTATACTTTGTGATTTTGTTACTATAAAGATGAATATATTAGCATTAGATGCTTTAATACTAAGACATTTTACTCTACCTAAAAGTTGTCTTATTTTCTTCTGGTTTTAAAAGAAACTAAAACATTGTTGTGAATCCCTAAAAGTACTGTGAACTCTGGACACTGTGCCTATTGATGCCTAATGGATAACTCCACCCTGGTCTCCATCCCTCCCTGCCTGAGATATATTGAATCTTCTGTGTTACCCCACAGTGCAGTTATTCTATTTGCTAATGAGTCTTTGCATGAACTGAATCCTCTACCCTGAATGGTCTTCAGCTCATGGTATCCTGGCTGTCTTGTTGCTCTTCCTTTGGGTTTCAATTTAGCTGTTCCTTCCCTAGACACCCAAGTCAGGGTTCCTGTGGCCTTTCTGAATTTGTTTCCCAGAGTGCCCTGCCCCTGTCTCCTTGACCAGAATTATTATACTTTATTGTAAACATTTATCCAACCTAGCATTTATTGGGTGTTTCTGCCAGTCACTCTGCTAGGTCCGAAGCACAAAGTCTGCAGTTTGCTTGCTTGTCCCCTTTTCCCCTAAAAGTCAATGAGGTTTGTCAAAACATTATAACTCATTAACAAATCAAAGAATATAGTTTGTTTTTTATGCTACTTTTTAGCTTTAAAATCTTATTTCTCTTTAGAGAAGTAGATTATGAAGATTTGTGTTGATTCTTTTTCTTTCCTTTCCTGTTTCTTTTCTTTCAGGAAAGAGCTAAACTTGCCTATTTTGACTATGGACATGTCATTTGTAAAGAAGGTGAAATGCCACAAGGAATCTACTTGATTATTTCAGGAATGGCAATCGTAAGGAACTATTTATTCTTTACTAAAAATATATCTTGAAGTTGTAATTATCACAAAAGGAGAAATTTAGGAACCAAGAAAATTTCAAATTTTTAACATAATTTCTTTCCAAATGAAATAATTTCTTTTTCACGCTAACACAACAGCTGAGACATAATTATAACACCCACCATCTGAAAGGTGCTTCCCATCTTACAAAATACTTTCATAATTATTACTTATTCTTCACAACAGTCCTGGCAGGAACAATCTTTTCTGTGATGGTCATATAAGGAACCCAGTACTTGGAGTGGTTGGGTTGCTCATCTAAAGGAAATGAGAGTCAAGGTTGAGGAAACAGACCACAGTGTCACATTCTCCCAGAGGTCAAATAGGGATGACGAGCCTACCATTTTTAACTAATAGAAGGTTTTTGTTGTCAGTAAGAGTGATAGGGACAAGAACCCTTTAGAAACTGAATATCAGTTTGTTTCATCCTTTAGAATACCAGTAGCTGGATCCATGGGTGAGCCCCAGATATGATGAACATAATTTCTAGATCCTATATGACAGTTACAAGTGACAAACCCTTATTATTAGTGCAAATAATATATTTGGCTTTATATTTTTAGAATGAGTGTTTCAGACCTTAAGAAAGCCAAAATTAATCATGGAAATAAACTATAAATACTAACTGGCACTTATTAAGTGTCTGGCACTTTCATTCATTCATCTATTCATTCATTCAACAAATATTTACTTCATTGCTATTATGCAGTAGTTACATTCATTCTAGGCATAGAACTGAGAAAACACAAAAAAGCTCTGTCTTCTTAGAAGTTAATTTCTTGTAGAAGCATAGAAGGAGATGGAACAATGGACAAAATATCTAAGTTAAATATGTAGTATGTTAGCAGTGATCAAGAGTTGAAGAGACTAGTTGTGACATTTAAAAAGATGATCGAGAATGGCAATATGTTATGACATTTTGTCCTTCTATCAACTTCATGAGAAAACTGATGGACAGAGAAATCAATTCATTTGTCCCTCTCCAGTCTTGATGACTACTTCCTTTTCTACTTTAGGGCTCATGTGATTACACTGGAGTCCACAGGATAATCCAGAATCATCTCTTTAAGTTTAGCTGATTAGTAACCTTAATTCTATCTGCAAAATCCCTTCACAGCAGTTCATAGATCAATGTTTGATTGAATAACAAAAAGATAGGAAACTTGGAAGGCCTTTTTTAAATTCTGCTTGCCACAGATGTAATCATCTTTCCTTGGTTTGTAAAAAGCAGAACCATTCTTCTTTACTGTTAAGTCCCCTACATACAGACCTTCAAGTTGCAAACTTTCAAAGATATGAGTATGCCCCTGTATGCCAGCTGTACTGCTCTTTTTTTTTTTTTTACAATATACTGTACTGTAAGCTTAAAAGTGTTTTCTTTATTTTTTGTGTTTGTTTTATGTGTTATTTGTGTGAAAAGTATTATAAACCTATTACAGTATAGTACTATATAGCCAATTGTGTTAGTTGGGCACTTAGGTTAACTTTGTTGGACTTACAAACATATTGGACTTAAGAACACACTTTCAGAACAGAACTTTTTTGTGTGTAGGGCACTTGTTGTACTCAAAAGGCTTTTGGACTTCATTAAAAATTAAATTAAAAAATGTCAGAGTTCTTTGGAAGCATGAGTGCCTCTACAAGTTTGAATGGTGGAACTCACTAGGAGAGGGTACAACTTTCACAGCAATTCCTTCAGTGACTTTTTTCCATTTCTTGTGTCTTGGGCTATAGCCTTCCTCTTTGGCACTTAACAACTAAACTTTCTGGAAAGTTCTGTAATCCTTCTGGTTAATTCTTGCATCTTCCTCCTGAAATCTGATGACTTTCTTTTACCACCACCCATACCTACCAGTTCTTTTCCTGAAGTAACTCAACCATCCTGTGTTCATCCTAAAACCTTTTTCTGCTAATGTCTCATGGTAATTATTCTTAAGCATCTTAAGAGAGGCAAGATTTCTGCTGAAATTATGATTTGGCTTGGGGTCATATTCATTCATGAAATCTGGCTTATGCATCGATGCAATCAAAAATTTTTCCACCTGAGGCACTAGCCCATTATGCTAAGAATACCTAATAGACTTAGAGTGGGTATTTGTATGGAGTGGCAGACTGCTATGACTACTTTTGGTGGAATTTTTATATAAGGAAGGTAAATAGGGGTCATCTGTAAAGCTAAAGATTAGAAACAGTCTCAGCTTGGAGAGAATGTGAAAGAAATGATTTTTGGAAGCCCAGTTCCTCCTTCCCATCTGAAAGGATTCATAAAGAATCTTTTCCTTCTATTGTAATAATTGCAAGAAACACTGGGAGCTCCTAGGGTTTGGTCAAGGGCTCCTAATTTTGTATTTCCCTTTGCTCAATTATTTCTCCATTGCAGTTGGAGAGTTCACCTCCTACTTTTGGAATAGACAGGAGCCTAAGGCCTGACAGAGAGTCCACAACTAGGTTTACAGAGTACTGTACCAGTGGAGACATAATTGGAGAATTGAGCTGTCTACTTAAGCGTGAAATTGAATATACTGTCACCTGTGAAACTATTTTGCAGGTAAGCACCTGGTTCTGTCTGTATTGTTAATTCTTCCTCAAGTTAGTAAGGAATGCCAGCACTTTTTGTGGGGGGGAGGGTTCTATTATCTTAGTCAACCCAACCAGCTTTTGTGAAGCAGTGTAGCTGAGAAAGGCCAATTTGATGTCTCACATCCACTATGGTGTCTGGAGGGAGATTTTTTTTTTAAGTTAAATTTATTTATTTCTAATTGAAGGAGAATTGCTTTACAGTATTGTGTTGGTTTCTGCCAAACATCAACATGATTAGCCATAGGTATACTTGTGTCCCCTCCCTCTTGAACAGATATTTTAACCAAAGAGTCTTTGTCACTTTTTTTAATTAGAAGAGAAAATATCTAACTTCTGATGTTATAAAGATAAGATGCCTGGCATGTTTAGGTGCTCCATAAATGGCTTTCATTATGGGAGTAGTGTTTTTAAAGAATACTTGTGTTTCAAATCTCTTTCTTCCATTTTTAACTTGCTAAGTAAGAATTTTATTTAACAATAAGTGGTCTGATAGTGGGCTAGCTGTGGGCAATTCAAATAGAAATTAGTGAAAATTCCTGCTACTGCTACTGCTAAGTCACTTCAGTTGTGTCCGACTCTGTGTGACCCCATAGATGGCAGCCCATCAGGCTCCCCCGTCCCTGGGATTCTCCAGGCAAGAACACTGGAGTGGGTTGCCATTTCCTTCTCCAATGCATGATAGTGAAAAGTGAAAGGGAAGTTGCTCAGTCATGTCTGACTGTTAGCAACCCCATGGACTGCAGCCTACCAGTCTCCTCCTGGGATTTTCCAGGCAAGAGTACTGGAATGGGTTGCCATTGCCTTCTCCAAGTGAAAGTTCCTACTTACAAAGAATTCTCAAGCTTTGGGGACTGTTAGATGCAATGGAGCAAGGTGCAGAGTCTTAGGAGTGTGACAGACAGAAAGGAATGTTGCTTTATCAGTTTCATACCATTTCACATTTGGAAGAGAAGAGAAAACATGAATGTATTCACAAGGCTGAACTGAATTTGCTGAAGTTCAGGTAGCTTGAATTCTGAGAGTCGTCTTCCTTGTTTGGATTGGCACTTTGCTCTGAAAGCAAATATTATGAATAAGTGCACGTTACCTACTGTGGCAATAAAAGTAAATGTTTACGTGGCTTAGTTCCATAATCTTGGACTCATGATTATTCTCAGTTCAGTTCAGTTCATTTCAGTCTTTCAGTCGTGTCCGACTCTTTGCGACCCCATGAACTGCAGCACACCATGTCTCCCTGTCCATCATCAACTCCCAGAGTCTACCCAAACTCATGTCCATTGAGTTGGTGATGCCATCCAACCATCTCATCCTCTGTCGTCCCCTTCTCCTCCTGCCCTCAATCTTTCCCAGCATCAGGGTCTTTTCAAATGAGTCAGCTCTCTGCATCAGGTGGCCAAAGTATTGGAATTACAGCTTCAACATCAGACACTCTAATGAAAACCCAGGACTGATATCCTTTAGGATAGACTGGTTGGATCTCCTTGCAGTCCAAGGGACTCTAAGAGTCTTCTCCAACACCACAGTTCAAAAGCATCAATTCTTTGGCCCCCAACTTTCTTTATAGTCCAACTCTCACATCCATAGATGACCACTGGAAAAACCATAGCCTTGACTAGATGGACCTTTGTTGGCAAAGTAATGTCTCTGCTTTTTAATATGCTATCTAGGTTGGTCATAACTTTCCTTCCAAGGAAGTCCCCCAAAATAAAGTCTGACACTGTTTCCACTAATTCCCCATCTATTTGCCATGAAGTGATGGGACCAGATGCTGTGATCTTAGTTTTCTGAATGTTGAGCTTTGAGCCAAGTTTTTCACTCTCCTCTTTCATTTTCAAGAGGCTCTTTAGTTCTTATTCACTTTCTGCCATAGGGTGGTGTCTTCTGCATATCTGAGGTATTGATATTTGTCCTGGCAATCTTGATTCCAGCTTGTGCTTCTTCCAGCCCAGCGTTTCTCATGATGTACTCTGCATATAAGTTAAATAAGCAGGGTGACAATATACAGCCTTGACGTACTCCTTTTCCTATTTGAAGCCAGTCTGTTGTTCCATGTCCATTTCTAACTGTTGCTTCTGACCTGTATACAGGTTTCTCAAGAGACAGGTCAGGTGGTCTGGTATTCCCATCTCTTTCAGAATTTTCCATAGTTTATTGTGATCCACACAGTCAAAGGCTTTGGCATAGTCAATAAAGCAGAAATAGATGTTTTTTCTGGAACTCTCTTGCTTTTACAATGATCCAGTGGGTGTTGGCAATTTGATCTCTGGTTCCTCTGCCTTTTCTAAAACCAGCTTGAACATCTGGAAGTTCATGATTATCCTAGATATTGATTAATATAAGATTTTCTGGACTAGTATTAAGTCTATAGCTTTCATTGGACTGTACATTTTATCATCTTATACTTAAACTGCAGAGTATCATAATTAATATACTAGAGTTAATAGCTTTTCTAGGGGGTTAGGTGAAGATGAAACCTAAAGCCTTTTTAAAAACTTTTGGCTGTGCTAGGTGTTCTTTGCTGCGAGGGCTTTCTCTAATTGTGGTGAGTGGGAGCTACTTTTCTTTGCGGTGCATAGGCTTCTCATTGCTGTGGCTTCTCTTATTGCAGAGCACAGGCTCTAGGCACAAGAGCTTCAGCAGTTGCAGCATGCAGTCTTAGTAGTTGTGGTTCATGGGCTTAGTTGCTCTGAGGTACATGGAATATTCCTGAACCAAGGATTGAACCTATGTCCCCTGCATTGACAGATGGATTCTCATCCACTGTACCACCAGGGAAGTCCTATAGGCATTTGTTTTTCTGATGATTTAATAATTTCACTTCATGGGAAATAGATGGGGAAACAGTAGAAACAGTGTCAGACCTTATTTTTTTGGGCTCCAAAATCACTGCAGATGGTGACTGCAGCCATGAAACTAAAAGACGCTTACTCCTTGGAAGAAAAGTTATGACCAACCTAGACAGTATATTCAAAAGCAGAGACATTACTTTGCTGACTAAGGTCTGTCTAGTCAAGGCTATGGTTTTTCCTGTGGTCATGTATGGATGTGAGAGTTGGACTGTGAAGAAGGCTGAGCACCAAAGAATTGATGCTTTTGAACTGTGGTGTTGGAGAAGACTCTTGAGAGTCCCTTGGACTGCAAGGAGATCCAACCAGTCCATTCTGAAGGAGATCAGCCCTGGGATTTCCTTGGAAGGAATGATGCTGAAGCTGAAGCTCCAGTACTTTGGCCACCTCATGTGAAGAGTTGACTCACTGGAAAAGACCCTAATGCTGGGAGGGATTGGGGCAGGAGGAGAAGGGGACGACCGAGGATGAGATGGCTGGATGGCATCACGGACTCAGTGGACATGGGTCTGAGGGAACTCTGGGAGTTGGTGATGGACAAGGAGGCCTGGCGTGCTGTGATTCATAGGGTTGCAAAGAGTCGGACACGACTGAGCGACTGAACGGAATGGAATAATTTATTTTCAAATCAAGCATACTGTTTGATGACTTGTCATTTCAGGTCTGCTTTATCTCCCTGGAGGATTTATATGAAGGCTTGATTTCTTCTGGCCATCCCTGGAATATAAAATATGGCTGAAGCTTGCTCTTGGTATTGCCTATCAGTATTTTGAATCAAGTCTTGTTGATGAGGTCAGTTGCATGATTAAAATATGAATTAAGTTTTGTTTACTGTTTTTTTTTTATAAAATAAATTTCATATTTTGGAGACAGAGAAAAGAAGGTACATTTGATCTTTCAAAATAAGATTTCAGAATCTTTACCACTCTGTTATTCTGAGTTCCTATAGGTCATCGGTCCCCTTGTGACAGCTGATTTTTCCCAGGCTACCCCCAGTCATCCCTTAAAAATAAGAGAGTAAGCAAATCTTAAATAGGTAGATCCCCAAGAATCAAGCAGAGCATTAATTAGTGAGTTACTGAGCACAAGTTTGGTGTTTATTAGTCTATTCTATCAACCTATGTTTTATAAATTATTTGACTTTTCAAATTTTTATTGGGTTTACCAAGCCTCATCTATGAACTTTCTCTTCGGAAAGTAGTGGTTCAGGTCTGTTCTTGGACTGGTACAATTTACAACCTATATTTTCGTTCTATTTAGTAATTTTTTGAGCCCCTACCTACCATGAGTCAGGAACTGGGAAAGTGACAAACTTGAAGTTTAAGAATATTCATTGAATTGTAATACTGAATATAAATATTGGGTTAAAAATGAGCATATATCAAGAGAATTAGAAGAAAAACCACAGACTGGGAGAAAATATTTGCAATAGACATATCAGATAAAGAACTATTATCCAAAATATACAAGGAGCTTTAAAACTCAACAGTAGGGGAAAAACCCAGCCTGATTAAAAAAAGGGCCAAAGCTGATAATAGATAACTTCACCAGAGAAGATATATGAATAGCAAATAAATATAGGAAAAGATACTCCACATCATATGTCATCAGTTGAGTTCAGTTCAGTCGCTCAGTCATGTCTGACTCTTTGTCACCCCATGAATTGCAGTACGCCAGGCCTCCCTGTCCATCACCAACTCCCAGAGTTCACCCAAACTCATGTGCATCGAGTCGGTGATGCCATCCAGCCATCTCATCCTTGGTCGTCCCCTTCTCCTCCTGCCTCCAATCCCTCCCAGCATCAGAGTCTTTTCCAATCAGTCAACTCTTCACATGAGGTGGCCAAAGTATTGGAGTTTCAGTGTCAGCATCATTCCTTCCAAAGAAATCCCAGGGTTGATCTCCTTCAGAATGGACTGGTTGGATCTCCTTGCAGTCCAAGGGACTCTCAAGAGTCTTCTCCAGTACCACAGTTCAAAAGCATCAATTCTTCGGCGCTCAGCTTTCTTCACAGTCCAGCTCTCACATCTATACATGACCACAGCAAAAACCATAGCCTTGACTAGATGGACCTTTGTTGGCAAAGTAATGTCTCTGCTTTTTAATATGCTATCTAGGTTGGTCATAACTTTCCTTCCAAGGAGTAAGCATCTTTTAATTCATGGCTGCAGTCACCATCTGCAGTGATTTTGGAGCCCCCCAAAATAAAGTCTGACACTGTTTCCACTGTTTCCCCATCTATTTCCCATGAAGTGATGGGACCAGATGCCATGATCTTCATTTTCTGAATGTTGAGCTTTAAGCCAACGTTTTTCACTCTCCTCTTTCACTTTTATCAAGAGGCTTTTTAGGTCCTCTTCACTTTCTGCCATAAGGGTGGTGTCATCTGAATATCTGAGTTTATTGATATTTCTCCCAGCAATCTTGATTCCAGCTTGTGCTTCTTCCAGCCCAGCGTTTCTCATGATGTACTCTGCATATAAATTAAATAAGCAGGGTGACAATATACAGCCTTGACGTACTCCTTTTCCTATTTGGAACCAGTCTGTTGTTCCATGTCCAGTTGTAACTGTTGCTTCCTGACCTGCGTATAGGTTTCTCAAGAGAACAGTATGTCATCAGGGAAATGCAAATTAAAACAATGTGATGCCATTGTTGTTGTTGTTGTTCAGTTGCCCAGTCATGTTCGACTGTGAAACCAGGTACTGACTGCAGCTTGCCAGGCCTCCTTGTCTCTCACCATCTCCTGGAGTTTGCCCAAGTTCATGTTCATTGCACTGGTGATGCCTTTCAGCCATCTCATCTTCTGACACCCTCTTCTCCTTCTGCCCTCAATCCTTCCCAGCATCAGGGACTTTTCCAATGAGTCATCTATTCACATCAGATGACCAAAATACTGGAGCTTCAGCTTCAGCAAATGAATGCAAAACTCTGATGGCATCATCCTTTAGGCATTTGAATAGTTCTGCTGGAATTTCATCTCATCCACTAGCTTTATTAACAGCAGGGCTTCTTAAGGCCCACTTGACTTCACGCTCCAGAATGTCTGGATCTGGGTGACTAACCACACCATTGTAGTAATCTGGTTCATTAAGATCTTTTTTATATAGTTCTTCTGTGTATTCTTTCCATTTCTTCTTGATCTCTTCTGCTTTTATAGATCTCTACCATTATTGTGCCCATCTTTGGGCGGAATGTCCCTTGATGTTTTCAGTTTTTCTGAAGAGATCTCTAGTCTTTAGCCTTTTGTTGTTTTCTTCTATTATTAAGCATTGTTTATTAAAGAAGGCCTTCTTTGTCTCTTCTAGCTATTTTTTGGGACTCTGTCTGTATTGGATATACTTTTCCCTCTCTCCCTTGCATTTTGCTTCTCTTCATTCTTCTGCTATTTGTAAGGCCTCCTCAGATAACCACTTTGCCTTCTTGCTTTTCTTTTTCTTTGGGATGGAATTATTTGCCACCTCCTGTACAGTATTATGGATCTCTGTCAATAGTTCTTCAGACACCCTGTTAACTAGATCTAGTCCCTTGAATCTATTCATTATTATTGGTAATTCTCCTCTGCTCTTCCCCAGTAGCATACTGGATGCCTTCAGACCTGCGGGACTCATCTTTTGGTGTCATATCTTTTTGACCATTTATACAATTCATGGGGTTCTCATGGCAAGTACACTGGGGTGGTTTGCCATTCCTTCCTCCAGTGGATCACGTTTTGTCAGAACTCTCTGCTATGACCTGTCTGTTTAGGGTGGCCCTGCAGAGCATGGCTCATAGCTTCATTGTGTCATGCAAGCCCCTTTGCCACAACAAGGCAATGATCCATGAAGGATGTGATACTGTTACACACCTATTAACTGGCCAGTGACAACACCACATGGTGGCCAGGGTGTGGAGCAACAAGGACTCTTCTTCATTGCTGGTGAGAATGCGAAATGGTACACAGCCACCTTGGAAGAGAGTTTGGTGGTTTCTTACAAAACTAACATGCTGTTGCCATATGATCCAGCAAGCACTCTCTTTGATATTTACCCAAAGGAATTAAAAAACTATGTCCACATAAATACCTACACATGGATTTTTTAAAAAACAAATTGAAGTATATTTGATTTATAATGTTTTGTTATTTTCATGTGTACAGCAATGTGCTTCAGTTATTTTATATATATATATAAAAT
Source organism: Aepyceros melampus (assembly GCA_006408695.1). NCBI lineage: Eukaryota > Metazoa > Chordata > Mammalia > Artiodactyla > Bovidae > Aepyceros > Aepyceros melampus. The sequence continues at coordinate 46,614 of SJXQ01009850.1, read as the reverse complement.
ATTCTTTTTCAGATTCTTTTTGCCTTATAGAGTATTACAAAATATAGCATAGTTCCCTGTGCTATATAGTACATACTTGTTGGCTATCTATTTTATATATAGTAGTATGTATGTGGTTATCTCTCCCTCACTCTTTGGTAATCATAAGTTTGTATGAGTTCGTTTGTATCATTTTTTAAGATTCCACATAATAAATGATGTAACATGATATTTGTTTTTCAGTGTCTGGCTTCTTTCACTTAGTATGATAATCTCTAGGTCCATCCATGTTGCTGCAAATGGCGTTACTTCATTCTATATTATGACTGAGTAATATTCTATTGTATATATGTACCATGTCTTCTCTATCCATTCCTCTGTTGTTGGACATTTAGGTTGTTTCCATGCCTTGGCTGTTGTGAATAAAGGTCCAGTGAACATTGGGATGCATGTATCTTTTCTCTGGATATATGCCCAGGAGTGAGACTGCTAGATCATATGGTAGTTTAATTTTTAATTTTTTGAGGAACTTCCTACTATTTTACAAAGTGGTTGTACCAATTTACAGTCCACAAAAGATCCTCCTTTTCTTTACATCCTTGCCAATACTTGTTACTTGTTGTCTTTTTGATGATAGTCATTCTGTTGAGCTGGTTTGCATTTCCCTGATGACTAACAATGTTGAACATCTTTTCATGTGGAATATGCTTTCTTCTTGATATCATGTGTTATTTTATATGATTTATAGAAAAAATATAATTTTATTGTAGGACTTAAAGTTTCAGAAGTGTGTGGTGCTCAATCATGCATATGTGGAGACTTTATCAAGCTATAATGAAATGAGTATTGATAATGTGAACATGAAATTTGTTATTCTTGTGTATGGCAGTGTTATTGATACCAAGACGGAGGTACCATATTTTGCACCTTGCATTTTACCTAAAACCTGTGAACAGGTAAGGAGGGTCGTTTCTTAAGAGTTTTCTGCTTTTCATGGTGCCCCATAAGTGACTTTAAAAACTCAGCTAACCACCTTAAAGAAATTTAGGTTTCTCTAAACCTAGAAAGATCCTATAGTTCTCACCTGCCTTAACAAAATAGTCAAAATGTCCCCAGGGCTTGTGTGCTGTGTTGTCCAAGTTGGGCCCTGCATGAGAGTGTACCTGAGGGGCCAGTGGGGCAGGAATCTGCCTACTCTCTGCTTGCCAAGCTCTTTGCCCTGGCATGGGCTGTGCCTCCCTAGAGAAGGATGAAGAGCATTTTTCCTAGTTTGTGTGCAAGGCAGTGACACCGCTTGCTAGGATGGTTCTGGAAGTATCTGCGAAGGGAGATGCGGCAGGGTCATGTCACTTTGTTGCCACATTAGGGCCTAGGGGCACAACTCAATAGAGGATGCTAAACTCCATCATTCCATGCCTCTATAAGGAAGGAGGAAGTGTGAGTGCCTGGGATATAACAGGGGATGGGAAGAATAGAAGCCAGGTCCCTAATGGGTGAAGCCACTTACTGTTAGACCACAGCTGTGATTTGAGGACAGAGCCCAAGTATGAGGAGGACTAAGAGGCTGTGAGAGGAGGTAACATCTCTTTATTTTGGTAATAAGTTTCTCCCCTTTGGGAGAGACCCTTTCTGCTTGTTCAGGCTGACAAAGGTCAATAACTAAAGCTCCTAAAAAGTGCATTTGCCACTTTCCTAACATACTTATTTTGTCAACCTCTCAACAGTTCAGAAGGTGAAGGTAATTTTTTTTTTTAAATAGAAGTGAAAAATCACTTTAACTTTGAAATAAGGGGTAGGGGACCATGGGATCAATCCCCACAGTTTTGTTAAGACACCAGAGTGGAGGCAGGCATACTTGTATTTAAGGCCTGATGCCCTGTGCCCACTAGGTGTGTGAGGCTAGGCGCTTAGAAAGATGCCTTCTGACCCTCAGTTTCCTCTTACTAAGATGAGGATAATAGCAGCAGCCATCTCAAAGTTCTTGTGGGGGTTAAATGTGATAATATCTAGAAATGATAGTTATATGTGACTTACGTATGCTGCTTGCATTCTGGGAGGGCAGATTTTGTGGCAGTTGGGCAAAAACTCAGGGAAAAAAGCTTATTTTTTTCTGTCTGGGAAGGCTAGGTCCTGAGCCCTTGAACGTCAGTGTCAGAATAAAAGTAACTCAGTGGATGCTGGGGGTTCCATTTTCCAAATTGGTTACAAGTAAGGTGTAGAAATTTCCTTTCTGATATTTATAAAAATACAAAAGATAATTTCCTGGTCCAAGACCTCTTAAAATTATTTTACACTTTTGATCACTTACTTTTTCACGTATTAAAGCCATGTAAGAATCCATTCATTCATCTGTTCTTCCATCCTTCCATCCAACCATCCACCCACCCATCCCCCACCTATCCAAGAGTCTTTGAAACAAGGTAAAAGAGGATTTGAAATGAAAAAGATAGAACTTAGGTTAGAGGTTAGTTCTGTTTTGGCTTATTTTTTTTATATTCTTTGGAAAGGCTAGGAGGCAGCCAGTTTAGAGGTCAAAGAATGCTCTTTTGACTGATTTTGGCTTTTCTCCTTTAGGTGCAGGGAACTTCAGATTTAAGCAAGCTGTTGGTTATCCAAGCACATGCGCCTGACAAAAATGATGGCAATGCCAAGGTCAAGGGTAAGGGGGTAGCTCTTTAGTGGTAGGCAAGCCACTGAGGAAGAATTTTGATACGTAAGCTTCGTTTTATTCTAAAAAAATGATTTGAGGGCTCTCTGTGCGTTTGTCATCTGTCTCTTCTTGGGCCCACTCTGGCTGCCTCACTGCTTCTGGGAGGTCACATTTCAGAGACTTTCAGACACTGAAGTCCAGGTGGCTCTGACGCTCTCATGTGTCTCCTTCCACAACCCTGTTGGGGGTAGCAGCTGCTACCTTTACTCTGATCCTATAGGCTGGAGCCCCATAGTGCTGCTGGGGGACAGAGCAGGAGTGAGGATGGGGGAATAGACTCACACAGCAGGCCCAGGTGTGGGATCTGTTTTTCTCTCAATGACCAAAGGGAATATAGAATCGAACCCATGCTCATGGAATAGTCCAAGCCATGGTCACAACCAAAACTCAAATGACTTGCTTTGAGGTGACTTTGATAGTCGTACATTGCTAAGCACACTGTAAAGACTTTCCAGGAAGGCCTTGCTGTAGGGAAAATGTGTTCAAGACCTTTCGTTCACTGCTTAGCATCCTGCCTTACCAAGCCCAGGGTCACCATTTCCCCAGATACTTCAGCTTGAAAACACAACCATCCTTGATTTGCTCCTCTAATTTAGCCTTCACAGTGTCTTTAGGTCTGCCACTCTGCTGCTTTCACAGCACTCCTGGGACACAGGAGTATATGGCAAGGCTGGGAGCTCAGGGTCTAGTGTCAGCCCCCATAGGGCCCCCTGAGGGCTATTGAGTTGGTGAAATTTTTAGAGTGAGGGAAATATATTATCTGCATTCCCCAGGGGGTCTGGGATGAAAGTGACAAGTGGCAGTCCCATGGATTTGATCCAGCCAGTACACTGTGTTCTTGCCTGGAGAATCCCAGGGACAGGGGAGCTTGGTGGGCTGTCGTCTATGGGGTCACACAGAGTCGGACACGACTGAAGTGACTTAGCGGTACACTGTATTTGGCTTACATCTGTATTTCTTTTAAAATTGTCAAGCATAAAAATCCAGAAATTTCACATTTAAAAAATACAAATTTTGAGCTTTTCTTAAAAAAAATTGGGAAGTCTTTGAACACTCAGTCCTTTTATCTGTGGCAACAACCAGATAGAGCTGAGCATCGCTGGCTCCTACACAGGAAGCAGATGCTCTGTGGTTTGCCACAGTCCACACCCTCCTGTTATATCCAAACCACTCGGTCTATGTGACCTGTCTGTTCTCATTTGGATTTGCCAGCCCTTATATTGGACTTTTGGGAGCCTAGTTCACAAATCTCCTTGAGGGAAGAATGTAAAAAGCCCATTTGAATGGGGAGACTTACAGGGAGGAAGTAAACTGAGATTTCAGTATATCCTCTTGCTACCAGTACTCTGAAATTCCTAATGTAATTTTTCTCTTTTATGCATTTATTTGGATTGGCTCAGGCAACACTGGTCTTGGAATGACTAAGAGAGACTACCAGTGGAAGAAAAAGATGAGGTAATTAACTTGACACTTTGGATTTTTCTTATTGTGACTATTAAACTACACAGTGAAAATAAATTGTGAAGTCAAGTAGCAACATGTAGGTGGCGAGAAAAGAAACTCTTAGTGGTAATGCTTTAATATGGGAAAATTGGGATTAGAGTTCACCGGAATTACTTAACAGTTAAAATTATAGAATATTTTTGAAAATCGTAATTTTGCCATGATTCCCTCTCCCAATTTCCCCCCTCCAAATTCCCTTCCCTGGTATTTATTTATTTAAAAAAATTAATTTTGGCTGCACTGGGTCTTCATTGCTACCCGTGGGCTTTCTCGAGTTCTGGCAAGCAGGGACTACTGTCATTGTGGTGTGCGGGCTTCTCATTGCAGTGGCTTCTCTTGTTGCAGAGCATAGGCTCTAGGCATACAGGCTTCAATAGTTGGAGCTCCTAGGCTCTAGAACGCACGCCCAAGTAGTTGTGGCACACAGGCTTAGTTGTCCCTTGGCATGTGGAATCTTCTTGAACCCAGGGATCATTGGCAGGCAAATTCTTAACCACTGGACCACCAGGGAAGTCCTCCCCTGATATTTAGTTCAAAGGTAGGGATCTCTGGGATCAGGGATGGGGAGGCCCATCCATCATGTATACAGTGAGACACTAGCATTTAATTATGGAAGTTTCTCTTTGGAGTGTGTATTCCCATGGATCTGTAGGTCTCTGGTGTGGGTGTGTCTGGAACACCGGTTGACCATGGGCATTTTCCTAGTTTCAATTATATTTGACAATCTTTCAAAGGGAGACATTAACTCATTTTACTATTAGGTTATTTAAAATGTTTCATATTAAAATAAACATACTATGGAGTAGGATGACAAATTTGCATGAATTTAAGATAAAACAGAGGCCTCAAAATATTTTATTAGGGAGAGTCACTTAGGTGTTGCCCTGATGACATTTTTTTCTAGTTTTCTCATCAATCAGAGGTTAAAGCATCTGCCTCTGATAGGGGAGACCCGGGTTCGACCCCTGGGTCGGGAAGATCCTCTGGAGAAGGAAATGGCAATCCACTCCAGTATTCTTGCCTGGAGAATCCCATGGACGGAGAAGCCTAGTAGGTTACAGTCCACGGGGTTGCAAAGAGTCATATTTTATTAGGGAGAGTCACTTAGGTGTTGCCCTGATGACATTTTTTTCTAGTTTTCTCATCAATCAGAGGTTAAAGCATCTGCCTCTGATAGGGGAGACCCGGGTTCGACCCCTGGGTCGGGAAGATCCTCTGGAGAAGGAAATGGCAATCCACTCCAGTATTCTTGCCTGGAGAATCCCATGGACGGAGAAGCCTAGTAGGTTACAGTCCACGGGGTTGCAAAGAGTCGGACACGACTGAGCGACTTCACCTCACCTCACCTCACCTCATCAATCAGAACTAATTTAGAAAAGTCTGAGAAGTGCTGGAAACTATGCCTAGAGTTAGGGAGGGAGAGGGCTGGTCACACTGGGCAAGGACAATATGGAGGCAAGTCTGGTGGGGAGCAGGATAGCCTGCAAAGCTTGTTACTCAAGGGATCTCTGTGAGGGCCCCTAAGAGAGTTCACTTGGGCCAGAGCCCACTGCTGAGTGGAGTGGATTGGAGAAGACAGCTATGACAGAGCAACAGGATGTGGGCAAATGCAGGAGTGGGCCATGTAGCAACAACAGTGGTGCCAAGAATGGGCTTCAGGAGCCTTCAGCACCCTCCCTCCCCCAGTTGCCAAGTCACTCCAAAAAACATGTCTTCTATGAAAAAATGATGTGCTTTGGAAATGCAGCTTCATAAGTCCCTTGACCATCACACCCTCAACCAGATCACCACCCTAAGAAACTTTTAATAGAAATTCTGGGCCTATGACTATCATTTATGACAATCAGGGTGGTCTGCAGTGTGTCTGTTGGGGAAAAGGAAAGTTGCATTGACCAAACTGATGGTTATTGGTTCCTCTAAACAAAGCAATTGAATTCCTTGTAGGCAGTCTTCCTAGGTCATCTTCTCGTCTTTCTTAAAGGGATCTATTTCACAAATGTGACACCTCATTAGGTGTATCGCAATTTGGCTTGTTGCTTGCCACTGTCTCTTCCAGGTCCCCTTATTTAGAAAATTCTCATTACAATTTAGGAGAAAAGTTTCCAGTTTACCTTGCAATCAGTCACAAAGTTAAGAGGAATTCAACTCTCCTCACATTTCTCTTTAAGTGAACTTTGATACACTACTCTAACTAAGTGAATATATCTCTTTACAAGATAATGCTTGTTGGGATAGAGATGCAGGGGTACTTACTTATTCAGTCTTTAATATGTAAGCTCTTCTAAAGAGAGTATTCCAGATAATTAATGGAAACTTTTCAGTAGGTTTTCCAATTGCACTTACTGTTTTTCTTTTTTTTCTGAAATGCTCATATTCTCATATTTTACTTTTGACTTTCTTTTATAGTTGGAAACTGGATCTCATTTTAGAAAAGGACTTTAACGGCACTTACGTGATACATGGAGTCAGTTCAGAGACCGAGCTAATATCCTGACTCAAGTGCCGAAACATTACCTGGCAAGGAGTTTACTCACAAACTGCTAAAGCAATTTACCTCTGCATTTATTTTACAAACAGTTTTGATGTACTGCTGCAAAAGCTCTAATTTTAAGTAGTTGCATTATACTTGAGATGTTCAAAATCCTTCAGATACCTTAAACTTACGGTTTAGCAAATGAAATCCTGCATCCAGCTGAGAGCAACCTATGATAGAGTAGAAGTTATCAAAAGCATTGTACAATTAACCCACTACTATCTAAAGCATAAGAACTACAGTTTTGATTTGTATTATTGCTACAACTAGTGCCTCCCTAGCATTTTACAGAGTAAAACCTAGTAAATCCTCAATTTAGTAAATACTGAAAAATGGAACCACATTCCATAATCTTAGTTATTAAAAGCAGTTTAGGAGAAATTAACAATCTTACATTGCATAGTACTATTTAATATCACTTTACATTTCACTTTAAAAAGTCAAATAAAATGGAATTTTATGATTGTTTAATATTTAGGATCCATTATTCCTTTTCATTTCAACAAGATTTTAAAAGAATACACGATTTGCTACTCCAGGGAAAACTATAATAGAAGAAAGGATAGAAGAAAACACAAGAGAAAAAGTCAAGCCCCTCCAGATACCTAGAACAGGGCAGCATTTCTCAGGGTGGCTTGTGGAGCACTTACGGGTCAACAAATGTTAGGCGTAGCCACACCTAACAGCAGTCCTGCAGCCAGGACTGTCTGGCTGTCTAAGGAAGTTACCACAGACCTGGTTTCCTTTCAGATTCCCTGTCTTTCATCCTGGGCCTGTGACTTTTATCCTCAGGGTGGCAAAATGACATCTGTAACTCAGTCATCCCATTTGCTTTTCAGTGAGGCAAGGCCCTTTCAGGAAGAGACCCCACCACAGGCCAACACTGTCACATGACCACACCCGCCTATCATCTTAGGACGAATTTTAACTGGCACCTCAACTTGCCACCCTTAATACAATCTGGGTATTTTTCATGAAGAATAAGGGGAAATGGCTATGGTGAACTGCAGTGTCTGCTAGAGTAGTACACGGTCACCTGGGTTGTGGCAGATGAACTTCTGGCCACTTGTGGAACCCATGTCTGGGGGAAGGGGCCCTGGCCTGCTTATTTAACACACTCCTCATGTGGTTTAATGTATATTGAAGCTTGAGTTCCACAAGATAGGGGATAAAGAAGTAGCCAAAAAACATGTCTGCTCTACAATCTTATGAGGCACATTATCATGTTATTTGAAATAATTCTATGTGTATCAGTTAGGATGCTTTTGTCCTCAGGTACCAGAAAACCCAACTCAAAAATGCTTAAACACTAAGGTGATTTATTTTTATTACTTAAAAAATTTTTACTTATTTTTGGCTGTGCTGAGTCTTCATTGCTGCGCAGGCTTTTCTCTAGTTGTGGAGAGTGTGGACTCCTCATTGTGGTGGCTTCTCTTTTGGAGCACAGGCTTCAGTTGTTGCAGCAACAACATGGGGTCAGTAGTTGCAGCTCCTGGGCTCTAGAGCACAGGCTCAAGAGTTGTGGCCCACGGGCTTAGTTGCTCTGTGGCATGTGGGGTCTTCCTGAATCAGGGCTCAAATGCATGTCTTCCGCATTGGCAGACAAGATTCTTTACCACTGAGCCACCAAGGAAATCTGGTAATTTATTATTTTATGTTATAGTAGTCCAGAGGTAGGATGGTTTCACACTTGTAGACTCAGTGAAGATCATGAAAGGTCAGATGTTTTCCTTTCTCTCACCTTGGCTGTTGACCTCTACAGCCTCATTCTGTGGCTGGATCCCTGCTCCCAGGTTCTAAGTTAGCTGCAGCAGAAATTAGTGACTCTTGTTTTTTTGTTTATATTCAGTGTGTGAGAGAGAAACGGCTTCTAGTAGCTCTTGTTTGAGAAAGAATTATTTTAGAAACTCATGATCCTCTATTTGTGTCTCAGTGCTCATTGCTGAACCAACCACTAACAAAGTGGCAATGCCTTTTTAACTAGTTAACGCATCCTTTAAGTTTGAGTCAAAGTTGTGTTTCCTCAATTTGCATTGCCCAAAGCGGTGGAGGTCAAATCGAGTAAATCACTGTGCCAGTTCACTGTATCCAAGTGGCATCTTGATATGCCCCTGTAGACCCAGCCATTCTAGTCCTTACCCCTTCTTGAGCCTCTCAATGAGGATTCTTATCCTCAGGGGAATGGTTGGAGGTAAGGTCAGACTTTTGGCAAGACCACCCAGGAACCTCAAGTCACTCTGCGAATCTTAGATGGCTGTCTCTTCTAGCCAAAGCATTTGCTAATTCTTTGAGAAGGCACCCAATAGACTGCCTCTTAAATTCTTAAGCTTCTCTCCTAGCCACAAGAGCCATATAATTCATTTTCGCCTAATAAATTATTGGATTTATTAAATCTATTCTCCCTATGAGATTGAGAGCAACAATTCTGGAAAGGGGAATTCTCCTTCCCATGCCAAGTTAAAAAAAAAAAAAAAAAAAGACTTACATCACTGTTACCCCCTCAACAAACATTCATTATGTAACATTTTACATTTGGAGAATACTCTCACACTCCCTTGGCATCATGGCTGCTTCGTGATAGAACCAGAAGTTAATTTGTGGGTACATGATCTCGCTTTTCCTTGAGTTTTTCAGCATTTTTATACGGACATAATCTATGTGGGTAGGGTAGATATAGCTAAACAAAACTTCAAGGTTTGGATGCCTGAGTGATAAGAGGGGCAATGTATTTATTGGGGGAATAATTGATGAATTTGATTTTGAATTTATAAACTTAATGGCCAATGTCCCATCAATCAGTAAAGGTAAGACTCACATCAATCAGTAAAGGTAAGACTCATGTGTGAATAATTAATGTTGGAGATTTAGACTTAAGCCAGACTCTGAGAGGCAGGACTGAAGGCCAAGGGAGGAGAGCAGTGAGGAACCTAACAGGGAGGTGGCAAGATTTGAGGAGCCAGGGGTTACTCAGAAGAGATGTGCTAAAGAGCACCAGACAGTCTTGGTTCTTTAAGTACAAAACACAGTGACTTGGAGATGAGGTGACAGCAAGATGCCAGCCCAGTTAAAGCTCTCTCAGACCAGCATTCCCAAGGATATGACTTTGAATTTTCACCTTCCTTCTCAACCTTCTTAGCATCACCCAAATTTTACAGTGCTAAAATCAAGGAAATGAAAAATTAATGACTTCTCTAAAACACAGCACCAGGGATCAGAGTTTACGTTATTCTACTCAATAAAAGTATAGAGGGCTACATGCAAAAGATTATACCAGGTATAGGACCCTTCTTTCTAAACCTAGAACAGTATAGGAAGCCTGAGAGACTCTTCAGTTAGAATCCTTCATATTCTTTCCAGAAAAGCAAAAGATGTCCCATCACCCTCAAGATTGGTATACTTAAATCCAGCACCCCTGTTAAGATATTAGGTTAGAGGAGTTCTTTGTTGCAGGGGTCAGAGATTCCACAGGGCCCAGTTAAGTAATACGAAGGTGCAAAGTAGGCCAGGAGATGCGGCAGGATCACATTTTCATCAGCAGCTCCTCTGTTTTCATTACATGAACTTTTATACACCCGTCTTTGGAGAGAGGCATCAGTGTCAGTCCTAGCAAGGAGACGTCTTGCCCTCAAGACATGAGTGTGAACTAGTACTTCAAAATGTGATAACAGAATTCTCTGATCACGTTTTTGACAAAGGATTTATTTGCTGATCCCTAAGAAGCAAAATTCAGAAAAACATCTCCCTCCTCCACTGCAAGAATAGATAATAAAACATTTTCAGTCATCCTCTTCCCTCTTCCCACGGTGGGCCCTTTCACATGCACATCATCGTAGAACAAACTGACATCCAGAAATTCTCCAAAAGGCACCTGGCACTGTCATGTTGCTCACGCCTTCTGCTACACCTCTCTGGCAGGCAAGTGGAGCCTTTTCTGTAGCTTCTCACTTTCAATAGCAATTTATTGAAAAATTTTCTTGATAGCAAAATATTTAAAGATTCTTTCCCCGGGCTCATCTTTATCTACTAGAAAAGTACTGAATTGAAAAGGTTTTTTCTCCCAGTTGTGATCAAAACATGGAATACTGAAGAACTTCCTGGTTACTCTAAGTTCTAGGTTACACACATAGGTATGTACAGAGGAAGTTGAACCTCAAGTTCTATTCCCTCCCAAAATGGTAACAGAAGATTTGATTAGCACAGAAAAAAAAAAACAAAAAAAAACCTGATCGTCATTTTATTGGCTTGGCCAAAACGTTCGTTCAGGTTTTAAAAAGCCAAATGAACATTTTGGTCAACACAGTATGATGGAGCAAAGCAGGCTCTTTCAACCATAAACTGATACCACCTCTTGGTCATAAACCCTGCAGAGATCCAAGATAAGTCTCAAATTTCGAAGAAAGTCAGCAGAGAGTGTGAAGGTATATGAACAGAGGAGAAAGCTGCTGAAGGCACAAAGGATCCCAAGGAATTTTTAGTGCTCTTTTCATTTAATAAGCCAGTAGTATAGCAACCTAAAGACCTTGGCTGTGATCACACCAGAATGTTTTTAATGGACTGCTGCGGGGAAACATGATGGACAACTGGCATCCTCTGGCTCATGGTGCTAAGTGGGCAGCTCCAGAACCAACTCCGTGGCGAGCCTATGGCTGGGGTGTGTAGCGGAGGTATTTCTTGCCAGATGGGAGCTCTTTGGTGAAGACTCCTTTAGGGAAAAGTTTTTTTGCTTCCTCTTCAGGGATGGTTGGAAGGACCATCACGCTGTCCCCATTCTATTGAAAAGACATTGAGAATGGTGAAGTTCAGTCTTTCATGATGAGAATAATCAAGTCTCCTTTGCTTTGCTCTCTCCCCCTGAGGAATTTTGCTTTCACAAATCGATCTTTGACACTTTTGGGAAATATTTCCCCACCTTAACAAGAAATAGTCCTGCTTTAAGCCCAGTAATGGTTTGCTACTGCATTTTAAAATTTATTCTAAATAAGTCCTTTTCACTACCCTGTGTGACTGAACCCAGCCTTCCTCTTTCACCCTTGGTCCCTACCTTCACCTCCTGCTGCTGCTTTTCCAGGCATGTTGGCTCTCCTGTTCCTTGAACATGCCAAGCTCACTTTTAGGAAAACTCCTTAGCTGTTCCTTTAAGCCTGCAGTGCTCTTTCCTCCTAAAGATGCATGACTTGGTCTCTTGCTTTCTTTATGTCTCCCCAAAGGTCTCTTCAGAGGAGAGCTTTCCTTCCTTGACAGCCAAATATAAAAGCAACTCCTCCCACCTCTGCTCCCCTTCTCCCCACCTTTGCATGATTATTCTCTGTCACACACTGTCACCTAAGATACTATAAACTTTACTGTTGGTCTTTACCCACTGGAATGTTAGTTTTGTGAGGGCAGGGACTTTACACTGATTGTTCACTGCTAAATCCCAGTGCCCACTGTCTGGGCTCAGTAAACATAGGTTCAATGAATGGACACAGAATTTCAATGGTTTGCCAGTCAGAAGAAAGAAAATAACAAGACCAGGTATTCAGGTTAGCAGATTAAAAATGTAGCGATGTTAAGAAACTCTTGTGATATTATCCATGTCCTACATATTGCTGGAATAATAGAGATTAAAAATTCACAAACAGGTTTCAGAGAATTCTACATGGGTTTAAAAGACCAGAGCTTAAAGGAAATGTTTCAAGACATTAATACACCAAACAGTTTTATACCCATGACTTAAGTGGTTAAACTAAGTTCTGCTATAAATATTTTACCATCAGGGAAGAGTTCAAGTTTTTTTTTAAATCCTTTTATTTAGGAAAAAGAATCATTCTAACCAATTAATCTGTTCAAATAACCTAAAATTTAGAAATACAGGGAGTTTGAATTTTGTATAAAAGGTGTTAAAGACACTGAAAAATGGCCTCTCAGTAAATCCTAAACTCAGCCAGGAAGAAAAATCCTCCCAGTATATTTGCATGCCAGAAACAGAGCCCTAGATAACACCCTAAAGGGAGCCATTCAGATGGCCCCATAGGCCTTCTAGGCAAGTTGAGTTTCTGCCCTTTTAGCATCTTTACCTTCCAGTCAACCGGGGTGGCGACCCTCTTTTCTGCCGTCAGCTGGAGAGAGATAATTACTCTGAGAATCTCATCAAAGTTCCTGCCAGTGGTAGCTGGGTAGAGGATGGACAGTTTCAGTTTCTTATCAGGACCAAAAATAAACACCTGCAAAGTACATAGACTATGAACAGGAAGAACTCTCTGAGTGTTTGGGTTTTTGATATTAAAGCCTCTTATAAGGCTCTTTAGTCATTAAAAATGTTCAAGGGTATAACAAAACAAAATAACAAAAGCCGCCAAGTATCTAGAAAGACATGCCAAACAAACTGGGTAGCTGGAATAGTTATGATTTTCTTCTCTATGTTATATTTCTAAACTGGAAGGGAATTATATTTGGTTTGGGCTGTCTCAGTAAAACTGACTTGTGAACTGAATCCAGAAAAGGCCTCAGGAAGGTACTATGTTAACTATGGAAAATGATCATAAAAATAATACTAATGGGAGTTGATGGTGTTGTTTACTAGCTGAGTTATGTCCAACTCTTTTGTGACCTATGTACTGTAGCCCACCAGGCTCCTCTGTCCATGGGATTTCCCAGGCAAGAATACTGGAGTGGGTTGCCATTTCCTACTCCAGGGGATCTTCCCAACCCAGGGATCAAACCCACATCTCCTGCTTTGGCAGGCAGATTCTTTACCACTGAGCCACTTGGGAAGCCCCATGGGAGTTGACACGGGTCCTCAAAATTTTGTATATTTTTGAAGATGTGGGAATAAGTTTGTTCTCTGGTAGATACGGACAGAACAAATAAGAATTCAAAATAAGAGATGTCTTATGAAGAAGGCTATGACCCACGGCTTGACAGAGAGGGCTGTCAGGAGAACTATAGCAGAAGATTTCACAATTCTAGATGACATGTTAGGATAACTATTTTTATGTAGATTTTCAAAAGCTGTGAATTAAGCAGTTTATTAAGTTAGCTGAAAAATTTTACTTTGTACCAGCATTTAGATTAAAAAGTGAAAGTGCCAGCACACACTTATTTCCTAACTGGAGATATTCACCCATTTACTTTAGTTGCCCCAAGCATTCACTCGGACAGATGTTGCCTGGTCAGATTATCTAGTAGTACACAACTCACCACACGAGCAGTCACCGGCATGCCCTTTTCATCTTTCTCTGCTGGGTCCAGCATGCCCAGCTGATGGCAAGGTCCCGATTCTTATCATCAATGATGGGAAAAGGTAACTTTTCCGTGGGCTCTTCACCATTGTAAGCGTTGATATCCTGAAATGCAGGGGAAAGGGAAAAAGGGAAGTCTAAAGCAGGCATATCCTCTAAATGCAATCAGTTAACAGCCATCATTTTGTAAGATAGGGAAGAGAGGACCATAGTCATAATAATTTCTCTACACAATTTTAATAAGAAAATTAATAAATGAACACTCCTTATCCCAACTGTTCACTGACAGAAATAACAGGGTTTAGTACTTAGGTTATAATCTAGAGCCTTTTCATGTCCAAGGCTCTTCAAATTTAGCGTGTTTTTATTGCTTTGAGAAAGCAGCATTAAACTCTCTAAAAGTGGAATAATACAGAGTTAAGACGTCAATCCCAGGTACCTCTGGGTGCCCAAACACTGTAAAAAAAACCATCAGTGACAATGAGTTCACATCCAGAAATTATGTCACAGGCAAAGATAATTCTGGAGATAGAGTACTGATCTGAACCCTGCCTCAAAAGCACCCTGACTCAGACATTAAGCTAGTGAAACAAAGATATTACGAAATGAGAAGAAACACAAAGCTTAGAGCAAAAAGAATAAAGAGCCGAATATTCACTTCAGGAACAAGTCAAAGGTAAATCTCTTATAGGTAAAAAGGCAGAGGTGAATTTACACTAGGGTGAAATCCACATAAAAAGCAAAGCATTCCAAGTCTGAATTGAAGGACAATGTATGTGCTTCCGCTCTCTATGCCTTCCTCCCCTAGTGAAAAAACTTTACTCATTTGTCTATCCTGGGAAGTTCTGGGGGAAAAGAAAAAATCTAGCTTTATTATTTAATCTGGCATTGAAATTGCACTTGAGGTGGGCTAAGCATTATGGTAAGTACATATGGGATACAGATAAGTAAAGTTCCTGCCTCTAAGGTAACTTCTAATTCGGTTAGATGATTTCCATAAGAAGTAGCAACAAATGCAAGATGGTAATATGCAAAAGGCAGAAGTGAAGTACACCAGCCTCCCCATGGGTAAGACTGCTGAGCTAGGAAAGGATTTAAGGATGGGGTATGACTTTGACCTGGGCCTTGAAGGATGGATACAATTTTCACAAGGCAAAGGAAGGCATTCTAGAGAGAGGGAGCAATATTAATGAAACATGTAGGCAAGTCTGAGCATAAACTATTGACTGGAGAATGAGGAATTTATCTGGGTAGAGTTTTAGGAAGTAAGGAAAAAGAGTTAATGCTGGAATAAGGTCTACGTATTATTCTGTGGCGCCTTGAAAGTAAAACAAGAGTTGGTGGCATAGCAGATTAAGAACCTCTGTGGATTTCGCCACAGAGACGCCACAGGATAAACGTAGCATTCATGAACTTCGAAATGTATAACAAATTGTACCATGTTTCTTAATTCTATTAGCTTAACTTTCTTCCTTCTGTCACTAGCAGTCTATCATGTCACCACCACTAAAATAACAACGGATATGGTTTCATGCTACAGGCCCCTTGAGGCTTCCTACATAACCAGGTGTAAAGTTGGGACTTGTTTCCTATTTAATGTGATCACAATTCTTAGAATTCTGAAAATTCTAAGGCACAAGCTCACCAGGAAACATGAACCTGGGTGTGTCCCTATACTTAAGAATATTTTATAATTGGCTATAAACTCTTCCTTCTGCCACTTGTAGTCTCAATGATTGCTATGCAATAACTCTCAACCCTGCTATTTGCATGACAGGCATTATATTACACCCATGAAAAGCAAAGAACCATATGCTTTTGCTTTATTCTATCCTAAATCAAGCTAATTCCTACCCTCTGTCATTTAGTATCAAAGAAAGTATCACCTTCACCTCAAAAAAACCAAGCTACTCTATAAAATTTATAACATGATCTGTAACCTCAAAGCTTCTGCCAACAGGTAATACCTTGCTCCATGCAAGATGGTCTTCCACACTGTCTATGGAAAGAGCAATCATCTTAACATTTCTCTTGGCAAATTCTGGTGCCAGCTTTGCTGCTCTGCCAGCTCCGTGGTACACACTGGGGTAAAGTCCCGAGGGTGGGAGAAGAGAATGCCCCATCTGAATAAGGAAAAGAAGGTCACAAGTGAATGAAGAGATGATCACCAACATCACGTACAGTGAAAAATCACAAATCCTAGATCAGAAATGGCTTTCTTTTTAAAATGAATGCTTATGAAGACAACTGGGGCTTCCCAGGTGGTGCTAGTGGTAAAGAACCCGCCTGCCAAAGCAAGAGATGTAAGAGATGTGGGTTCCATCCCTGTGTCAGGAAGATCCCCTGGAGGAGGGGATGGAAACCCACTCCAGTTGGGATACGGCTGAAGTGAAGCGACTTAGCATACACGCATGAAGACAATCACTTTTAAACTTTTCTGTTGAGGAGTGCTTTTCAATTGTTTCCAGAAAAACCTGTTTCATGCCCAATTCAATCAAATATATGAAATTCAATATGGTAAATATTTTAAAAGACTGTCACGGTATTGCCTACTTTAGTAACTCCAGAGCTACCCTGAGTCCTTTTCAGCTAAAACAATCTGTGCTATTCAAACTACTTACCAAAATAGCTTCCCCCTTCTTTTACACTTTCTACATTTTTTTCTAAGCAAAGATACGCTGACATTCACCTCGAATAATGGATGAGCCAGTATGCCTGAATCTAGACCAATGCCTGACTTAAATAATAAACACATTATGTAACCTGAAATAAATAGGCTTCTATCCTCTATTTATATGTAAAGTTAAAGCTGACACTTGGCTTCTTTTACATGAACAGATATAAAAACTTTTGTAAAACTAGTTTACTGATCTAACCTGCTAAACAGGACACCCAATATTTGTACCCTGACAAAACAACAGCATTTTAAGAGTTTCATCTATCTCTTCACGTGCAGTTTCTTCTCCCTTTAAACCAACTGGGTAGAAAAAATACAGCCTTCAATGTTGATTTCTACAACTACAGATTATTAGGGAATTAGTATTATCTAAATCATCATTGTCTACGATTAAACTTATATAAATTTTAACACATTTCAAGCTAAGTCACCAAGAATCTTTGGAGTACTGTCTCCTTCTTCTGGGCAGCAGAAACTATTCTTTCAACTGAAAACCTAACACTCAGTTTCCATACTCTAGTCGACTTAACATTAAAGCAGGACCTTAAACTAGTAGATTACTCACGGTAGCCTAGACGCCACGCTGACCTCCTTGAAGTTTGCCAAATTTCCTGAAGCATAAAGAAGAAAGCAGAGACAGGGTCCCTAATTCCCACCTACATCTGCCACTCAGCTCCCAAGGTTTCAGGAAAGGAAAAGACCTTCTTATAAAAAGGATGGATGGCCCTGTGGCAAGACTGGGAAGAGAAAGGTAATATTTTTAAGATTGTGGGAAGGTGTGGTATGTTTTCTTATATATATATATATATATAAAGGGCAAAAGACAGATTTATTTAAAATGTTTAAAAATAATTAATCTAGTTATGAGTACAATCTAGGCCTTAGAGTCCATGGTGAAGGATCTATTTAAGGGTCAGATGAGACTTAAGGAAGAAGCTGAGAAAAAAAAAAGAACAGGGCAGTTCCTCTTGTATTGTTAAAGAGGTGATTAGTTAGAAAAATCAGGCCTTCTCTTTGCATTGTGAGTCAAGAGACTGTTTTGCTGAATCATGTTAAGAAAACTTGTCTGAAGCCACTTCACATCCTCTCCTTCAGAAGCCACACTCTAGTTTGCTCCTGGCAAGGAACAGGATAACCCCTGAGAATGTCTTACTGTGGCCTGTTCCCCTCTAAGTCTCCCTACTGCTGCTCTTCAGAGAAATACAATTACAGTATCCTCTTTCCTTCCTTCTTCATTTTCAAAAGACAAAAAGGTTTCCTCCTTTAAAGGAGATGGTCCCAACTCACTAAACCCCTGGAAAAACCCAAGGAAAACCCACGTTTTGTTTGGTGAAGATATACTGTGAAGAAGCTGTTTCTGTCACATATATATGGTGATTGGGCTCAATAAACTCATTAAATAAGCTCCCAAACCCTTTGGCT
Organism: Aepyceros melampus; assembly: GCA_006408695.1. Lineage (NCBI taxonomy): Eukaryota > Metazoa > Chordata > Mammalia > Artiodactyla > Bovidae > Aepyceros > Aepyceros melampus. The sequence goes on along the minus strand of SJXQ01009850.1, from coordinate 28,570 downwards.
GTTTCCAGTTGCCAGGGGAAGGGTAGATACCCGCAATGTTTGAAATTGTAATTTTTTTTCTCCAAAACACATCTGATAAAAAATCGACAGTCTGAACTGAAATCACAGGAAGAGTGGAGTTGGGAAAAATTATATTCGGCACAATCCATTTATTATAGTGTTATAAAAGGCTCAAACTTATTTTGGGGGTAAGGCAGGAAATAGTACTCTCCCATACTTGACCCAAGGCAGACTTGTGTATTATTTGTTTATAGATGCAGTTTTCTCTCTCATCTTCCTACTACTGATTCCCTGAGAAGGTACCACTTTTAATCAAACCAACAAAAAATCCAAACAAGTAGGGTTACCTTAAATGGTGACATCATTTATAACTACTGCTACAATAAATATGCTACATAATAATATTTAGCTTTAATCTAACAACCTAAGAGCTTTGGCAAGATTTTGTTTTATGTGGGTTGGGGCTGTAGGTAAGAATGGGAAGAAACATTCTCTGAAAATCCCATGGAGTTTTGGAGAAATACTAATACCTAGATACTTGGGTATGAGACTGGACATGGTCTGTTATTTCTGAAGTCTTCGCCTGCTTTTAAGGTCTGAGTGTTCCATTTCTTATCCTTTTTCTAGCCTAGTTCTTTCAAAGAACTTAGCTTTTCCCTTAATCAGTGGTTGGAAAAAATCCCCAGTGGCTCAGATGGTAAAGAATCCACCTGCAATGTGGGAGACCCGGGTTTGATCCCTGGGTTGGGAAGATCTCCTGGAGGACGGAATGGATACCCACTCTAGTATTCTTGTCTGGAGAATCCCATGGATTCTCCCTGGCAGGCTACAATCCATGGGGTCACAAAAAGTCAGACACAACTGAGCAACTGACACACTTCAAAGAGGTTGGTTAGGCCTAAGAATCTCTCCCAGGTGCTCTGCAAAGGTTTGGCCTATCATTAATTCATCTCATCAAGTTCACCCTCTGTAATATATACACCTGGTCACTGTTTATAAAAGGGATACAAAGCAAGAAGGAATTGTAAAACCTAGACCACAGTGTGTGTGTGTGTGGGGAGGGTGCAGGCACTGGAACCCCAGAACCACAATATAACTAGACACAGCTGGGATGTTTCATATTAAATCTAATCAACTTGACGTTTGCTGATTCAGAAGCTGTAAAACCACAGTTCCATCAATATACTCCTAGTCATAATAATATGATTGCCAGGCTAGATCACGGGTCACCAGTTTGGCAAGACTGCGAGCGGCTGGGAGCAAGGCAGAGGGGGAGGGGCAGTAAGAGGCACTCTGCTGTGAAACAAAAGGGCCTCAAAGTGGGAGGTGTTGGTGTCCATGACCTACCCATAGTTACTGCTAACTGAACAACCTCAGAAAGGCCTTCCCTCAGGGTGCTGCAAGTTCTGGAATAAAGGACACACCCGCACACAGAGTGTTCTGGGTTCCTCCCAAAGCTGCTATCAAATCAAATTCTAGCAGCTGGGGGAGGCTCTGGACAAAAAGTCTTTCAGCCACCAATTTGGCAGCTGGTGGTTTAAATTTTTTTTGTGCTGAGAAGCCTGCAAATACCACTGCAGCAAGCAGAACCCTCAGATAACACGCTGGGCCCTTCCTAAACCTTCAGCCAGCAGCAATGCCCTTTGACTGGCCTTGGCTACCCACCTTCCCCCGGGAATGAACTGCAGAACGGAGGGAGGGAGGGAGGTATGACCCTGGGCACGAGTCCCAGGAACTGACGACCGATGCTGCCCGGCCCCTGCCCGCTCCGGGCCTCGGCTGGACCATGCTACTCACACAGTTTACCCAACAGAAGTAAATGGACTTAAACTCTCCTCTGCACCGGCCTCCCGTTCCTGAGATCCGCGGGAACCCAATTTTGTTCCCCCTCCCCCTTCCTCATCCGGGAGCCAGCCCAACCAAGCGAGGGCCGAGAAGCGAGAGGCGATCAAGTGGCCGGTGCAGGGTGGGCCGTAGGGTCGCTGCCCCTCCGCAGCGCCGCCGCGAAGAAGCGGCCAGACAACGAGACGCACGTGCAGGAGCCGGTGCGGGGAGAGACGGGCGACGAGCTGGGGGCCGAGCGGTGAGGAGGACCGAAGGGAGGAAAAAGGGAAGCCACCCCTGAGTTCGGGCGTAACCCGAGGCTAGGGCAGGGCGACGAGGTGGCCACTTACGAGTCTCCCAGATAGTCGTGGAAACGGATGCGGCCGATGGTAGTATTTGCCTCGAAGTTGGGAGCCTCGTCCCCGAGGAGGAGACCTCCGGGCATGGCGGCAGCAGTGACGCGGGGAGTAAGCGGAGGTGCAGCACCGACAGCCACTAGCCTACTGGTTCTGGCGGTCTAGCTGCTGGGGGCGGGATAAATAGGGCTTCCAGGGGCGGGACCAAAGCCGAGTCCAGATAGGCGGGGTCGCGGCGGGAGCTACGGGCGGGGCCGGGAAGCGGGGCCAGGTCGTTTGCAGGGTGGGCGGGGCCGCGTCTGGCGTCTGGCAGCGGCGGCGACCCGGGCGAGAGTCTGGAACCGGCGGGAATCTAGGCAGGGCTCGGGGCGGACTGTCCTGGGCCCGGTCCAGCACCCCGCCAAGCCTCTGCCCTGCCGGGAGCCTGTGGACACTGTCACGCCTTCCACGTGACGGGGACTCAATGACGTTGCCCTTTGGAGGCTTGGAGGTGCGTTCTGGGCTCTGGAGGTAAAGGAAGAAGAACGCAATAGGAAGGGGCGCCCCTAGGCGGACAGCCGCCCTACGGAACGGCCAGAATCCGCGGAGACCCTCCTGCCCACCTCCTCACGGCCGACTGCAGGCCACAGGGGTCCAGAGACCCCTGCACTCCCAGCTCTGTTAGCGTGAGCGTCTGGAATCCTGACCGCCCCAGCCAGCCTAGCCATCCTGAATTCTGTTATCAGAGGATGTGGCAAGACGTAGGCATGTGGGCCACCTTACGTCAGAGGAAGTGGCTTGCTTGTTGCCGCAAAAATTCCAGCAACCATGTCAGTACGTGCTTGGGGGAATGTGACGAAACTTTCAGTCCACTCCCAGAATTCATTATAGACCATAAGATATTCAACACAATTATCCGAAATTTAAGCATAAATATAAAAACCTACTGGAGAAGGCGATGGCACCCCGCTCCAGTACTCTTGCCTGGAAAATCCCATGGACAGGGGAGCCTGGTGGGCTGCAGTCCATGGGGTCGCTAAGAGTCTGACATGACTGAGCGACTTCACTTTCACTTTTCACTTTCATGCATTGGAGAAGGAAATGGCAACCCACTCCAGTGTTCTTGCCTGGAGAATCCCTGGGACGGGGCAGCCTGGTGGGCTGCCATCTATGGGGTCGCACAGAGTTGGACAAGACTGAAGTGACTTAGTAGTAGTATAAAAACTTACTTGTGATCTTCTGTGTGGAAGTCAACATAGCCACCCAAGGAAATGGAAGTTTAGATTCATTTATTTAACTTTCTACCTGCCAAGCCCAAGTTAGGCAAGATGACTGTTGGAGCTTTCATTATAGTGAGGGAGACATCATTAAACAGGAATATATTAGACAGTAGCATGTGCTGGAGGGTAACAGGTGCTACTTGGACTGGATGGTCTACTCAGGGAAAGCCTCCAGGATAGTGTAGATAAACTGTAAGTAGTTAACCTCTGCTAGTGCACCAAGGGATAAGACCCTCAACTTCCAGGCCAGTAATACCAACTGTCAGGTGCATCTGTTTTCATAACTATCCTAGTGGTTTACATAGTAGGTGCTCTGGAAATGGTAGCTATTACTTGGATGATAGTCGTTTATGCAATAACCCTGCTTTGCCAGCTGTGTTCTATATGCTAAGCCTGGTGATACAGAAGAGTCTTTCCTCTTAGCAGGGAAAGCAGATATACATACAGTTATGATAAAAACAGTAAATGCTGATGGAGGGTGGGGGGAAGGCAGGATGCCAAATTGTTAAGAGTTAAAAAGTAGGAAGGAAAAAGTGAAGGGTTTGGCAATGACCGTTTGGAAGAACAACAGTACATTACGACTGTGAACTCCTAAAGGTTAGACCATATTTTATTGATAAATGTTTGTGACCTGTTAGACATAATGGGTGTGGAACTGGATGCACAAAGTGTTGGAGAACCATTTGGCCACCTTCCTGCAGCCACAACAGCAAAGTTTCTTGTCCATTTTCTGCTGTGAATGAAAGAGCAATGTATCTCTAGTTATAATAGTAGCTAGGCAAAAATTCTTACCCACTTTGGGCTTCCCTTGTGGCTCAGCTGGTAAAGAATCCACTTGCAATGCGGGAGACCTGGGTTGGGAAGATACCCTGGAGAAGGGAAAGGCTACCCACTCCAGTATTCTGACCTGGAGAATTCCCTGGACTGTTTAGTCCATGGGGTTGCAGAGAGTTGGACACGACTGAGTGACTTTCACTTTCACTTTGGAGGAAATACTTAAAACTTAAAATTAATGTCAGAAAGGTGGGATGATGTTTTTAAAAGTAATTCTTATAACGCTTTCTTGTTAAATTAGATTTTCTTTTCAGAAGAAAAAATAGAGGGCTGGAGTACAGGAAACTCTTGATCAGGGCAGTGCTATCAAGCTGCTGTGTGAGTGGGGCTGATAATCTCTCCACTGCTCTTTATCATGTTTAATGTGGTTACTTCTTCCTGTCATGTCTGTTACAAGACATCTACAATCTGGAAAGAAAGCAAAATAGGACATGTGGGAGTAGAAATGAAAAGACAACAGCTTATGAAATGCTAGAATGATGAGTAGTTCTCAGAGGGACGTTAGAGCAGTAAATTCTGACACTTCTTTCCCCAAATACAGCACTCTTCCTGAAAGTTTACTGTTTACAATAAAAGAAACTGTTTTGTAAGTTTCACAAATAATGATTGGGGGGGGGGTTCATTAATGGTTAAAGAATTAGATTTTAAAACATAATAGAACAAAGACCAAAAGTCAACTTGGAATTACTTAAAGGATGATGAATTAATTTACCAATTTTCTTATCTGCTTTTAGTTAAGTATAAGAGACTTGATGCTATAATGGAAACAAATTAAGATTTTAAAGAGTGAGCAGTGAATATCAAGTTGTGAAGCTTCATATCTACATATCTGTATATCTTCAGAGATTTCATAGAGAGGAGACTGGAAAGGTAGAGAGGGAGAGAAGAGAAAGCAGATAGCAGACAAGTAGTAAGAGCTGAGAAAGGGAAGAAGAGAGAAAGAAAAAGGAGAGAAAAAGAAGTGTCTGGGGAGAGAAACCAATCTGAATGCCTGCCTTGCCCCGATTTCTCCTCAGCAATGTCAACCACATGGCCCTGCCAATCTGGCGTTTGGTGGTTGCCCAGGACTGGGTATTTGACTTCAAGGCAATCAACCTGCAGACTGGGTAATAGCCTGTGGGAGCCTGTACAAAATGATTTGTTACTGGTTCTTCTTTTGATAACTGGAATACAAGACAACCAATTAAGTTAACAGTTCAAAGTAGTTCACAGGAAAGGTAGAAGCTGAAAGATGGTTAAGTAAGGTAGTAAGCAGAAGCCATGAGATGGCCCAGAGAAGAGTGGAATTGGCAGGAACTCTAGAAACAGAGCAGCAGATGGCTGATGCTGAACAGTGCAAGATAACCCACCTAGTCATTAAAGGATACTTTATACAGGATACTAACTAATAGCCTCCTAGCTTCCCAACTTAAATTCTTTGAGGACTACTGCCAGGGTGAACTAAAGCTAGGTGGTGAGAGAAGTCCTCCCTAGGTACAGGCAATCAAGCTATAAATTTTCTGAGAATTTAAAGATGATGATGATTATAATAATATCAGGCTGCTTGTCATTAGCACCAAGATGGGGCACTTCTAAGCAATATTAGTGATAAAATACTATTCTTAGAAAAATCTTAATGTTGGCCTAAATTGTAAACAATTGCTCCAGTCACTGGTGAGTATTAATAATGTAATAGATATGCCGAAGAATTGATGCTTTTGAACTGTGGTGTTGGAGAAGACTCTTGAGAGTCCCTTGGACTGCAAGGAGATCCAACCAGTCCATTCTGAAGGAGATCAACCCTGGGATTTCCTTGGAAGGAATGATGCTAAAGCTGAAACTCCAGTACTTTGGCTACCTCATGCGAAGAGTTGACTCATTGGAAAAGACTTGATGCTGGGAAGGATTGGGGGCAGGAGGAGAAGGGGACGACCGAGGATGAGCTGGCTGGATAGCATCACTGACTCGATGGACATGAGTCTGAGTGAACTCCAGGAGTTGGTGATGAACAGGGAGGCCTGGTGTGCTGCAATTCATGGAGTTGCAAAGAGTCGGACATGACTGAGCGACTGAACTGAAATGAACTGATATACCTTAGCTCTAGGTTAGCACATTTAACTTATTGTGTGTTCTGTGCTTAGTCGCTTAGTTGTGCCCAACTCTTTGTGACCCCATGGACTGTAGTTCACCAGGTTCCTCTGTCCATGAAATTCTCCAGACAAGTCTGGAGGAATCACATGTCCTAACTTTAGGCTATATTACAAAGCTACAGTGATCAAACAGTATGGTACTGGCACAAGAACAGACACATATCAATGGAACAGGGTAGGGAGCCCAGAGATAAACTCACACACTTATGGTCAATTGATCTATGACAAAGGCAGTAAGAATATACAATGGGAAAACAATCTCTTCAATATGTGATACTGGGAAAACTGAACAGCTACCTGTAAAAGAATGAAATTAGAACATTCTCTAATACCATATACAAAAATAAATTCAAAGTAGATTAAAGATCTATGTGTAAGACTGAATACTATAAAACTCCTAGAAGAAAACATAGGCAGAACACTCTTTAACATAAATTGCAGCACTTTTTTTGGATCCATCTCCTGAAGTAAAGGAAATAAAGACAGTTGGGGCCTAATTAAACTTAAAAGCTTTTGCACAGCAAAGGAAATTATCAGTAAAATGAAAAGACAGCCTACTGAATGAGAAAAAATATTTGCAAGTGATATAATCAATAAGAGATTAATATCTAGCATATATAAACAGATCATACAACTCAACATCAAAAAAAAAAAAAAACCAAATAGACATTTTTCCAAAGAGGAAATACAGATGGCCAACAGGCACATGTGAAAATGTTCAGCATCACTAAGCATCAGGGAGATGCAAATCAAAGCCACAGTGGATAACACCTGTGATTTTATTTAATCATGGATTTTAAGCCTTTGACATTTTTGACAAACTTCCCAAAATCAAATTCTAAATGAAGTTTTTTGACCTTAAACTAACTTTGGGAATTTATCACAGAGCCCCAGAATATATCAAGAGATTTCTTTTCTTATAAACAGAGAGATATTAAATTAATTAGGCTTACTTGACATGTTAAGTTACATGGGAAGTGTTGTCAAGTAAGACATGTTTGACTTTTTAGGGTTACATTAGTGTATAAATAATATATATATTATTCATATAAGTGTTACAGAAATTACATGAGATTCTGAGAAATCTGATATGTCCTGCTGCTGCTAAGTCGCTTCAGTCGTGTCTGACTCTGTGTGACCCCAAAGACGGTAGCCCATCAGGCTCCCCTGTCCCTGGGATTCTCCAGGCAAAAACACTGGAATGGGTTGCCATTTCCTTCTCCAATGCATGAAAGTGAAAAGTGAAAGTGAAGTCGCTCAGTCATGTCAGACTCTTAGCGACCCCATGGACTGCAGCCCACCAGGCTCCTCTGTCCATGGGATTTTCCAGGCAAGAGTACTGGAATAGGGTGCCACTGCCTTCTCCTAAATTATTCCTACTGCTGCTGCTGCTGCTACTAAGTCACTTCAGTCGTGTCTGACTCTGTGGGACCCCATAGAAGGCAGCCCATCAGGATCCCCCGTCCCTGGGATTCTCCAGGCAAGAACACTGGAGTAGGTTGCCATTTCCTTCTCCAACGCATGAAAGTGAAAAGTGAAAGTGAAGTTGCTCAGTTGTGTCCAAGTCTTAGCGACCCCATGGACTGCAGCCTTCCAGGCTCCTCCGTCCATGGGATTTTCCAGACAAGAGTACTGGAGTGGGGTGCCATTGCCTTCTAGGATATGTCCTGGTATAATGTTATCAGTTAAATTCCAGTTATCAACTTAAAACGTTGTATATCTCAGAAATAACCAATGTTTTTTCAACTATATCTAAATAGACTTATTAAGTCCTTACCTGTGGATTTTTTCAATCCTTTGTTATTTACAGTTATTGTTTTACACTGATGCCTTCCTGAAAACTTGCAAGCAACTATGATCGAAAATTGCTTGTCCTCAAAGGTTAGTGGAAAGGACTTTGATGAATACCTTAGAATACAGAATTCTGATAACTTTTAAGATTGTGCCATTGAACTGGGTGTAAATTTCCAGAACTCAAGTAGGGAAATTGATGGATTCTTAAAACTGCAAACCCAATATCAAACATCAGTTCAGTTTAGTTCAGTTGCTCAGTTGTGTCCGACTCTTTGTGACTCCATGAATCGCAGCACTCCAGGCCTCCCTGTCTATCATCAACTCCCGGAGTTCACCCAAATTAATGTGCATTGAGTCAGTGATGCCATCCAGCCAGCTCATCCTCTGTCGTCCCCTTCTCCTGCCCCCAATCCCTCCCAGCATCAGGGTCTTTTCCAATGAGTCAACTCCAAGTATTGGAGTTTCATCTTCAGCATCAGCCCTTCCAATGAACACCCAGGACTGATCTCCTTTAGAATGGACTGGTTGGGTCTCCTTGCAGTCCAAGGGACTTTCAAGAGTCTTCTCCAGCACCACAATTCAAAAGCATCAATTATTCAGCGCTCAGCTTTCTTCACAGTCCAACTCTCACATCCATAAGTGACCACTGGCAAAATCATAGCCTTGACTAGATGGACGTTTATTGGCAAAGTAATGTCTCTGCTTTTGAATATGCTATCTAGGTTGGTCATAACTTTCCTTCTAAGGAGTAAGCATCTTTTAATTTCATGGCTGCAGTCACCATCTGAAGTGATTTTGGAGCCCCACAAAATAAAGTCTGACACGGTTTCCACTGTTTCACCATCTATTTCCTGTGAAGTGATGGGACCAGATGCCATGATCTTCGTTTTCTGAATGTTGAGCCTTAAGCCAAGTTTTTAACTCTCCTCTTTCCCTTTCATCAAGAGGCTTTTTAGTTCCTCTTCACTTTCTGCCATAAGGGTGGTCTCATCTGCATATCTGAGGTTATTGATATTTCTCCCAGCAATCTTGATTCCAGCTTGTGTTTCTTCCAGCCCAGCGTTTCTCATGATGTACTCTGCATATAAGCTAAATAAGCAGAGTGACAATATACAGCCTTGACATACTCCTTTTCCTATATGGAACCAGTCTGTTGTTCCATGTCCAGTTCTAACTGTTGCTTCCTGACCTGCATGTAGGTTTCTTAAGAGGCAGGTCAGGTGGTCTGGTATTCCCATCTCTTTCAGAATTTTCCACAGTTTATTGTGATCCACACAGTCAAAGGCTTTGGCATAGTCAAGAAAGTAGAAATCTGGACAACTCAGCAGTGGCTACAGGACTGGAAAAGGTAAGTTTTTATTCCAATCCCAAAGAAAGGCAATGCCAAAGAATGCTCAAAC